>OX632364.1:25120473-25237973 GCA_951751655.1 Ophion costatus | reverse complement strand
AATCCATTTTGCAAACCTACTTAAAACCCTAATTGTGTCAATTTCCAAGCTGACTCATGGCTCACCGAAAAAAACTATGTTTGCGATTCACTGAAAAAGTTGTATATGGATATTTTCGTTATACCAGATTTGTGAAATATTCATTTCTCTGATTGTTATTTACTATTTTTGTTCGAATGTTGTCCATCTCAGCTACAATTTAGAATATAGACGATCCTAAAGGTCACCCCAGTGTTGATTTATTCATCAGTTACGTATACTGGACCTGTACTCGATCTATTTATACGAGTATCGCATATTGCTCATAATTCCTGTATCCTTTTTTTATGATATACATAGTGACATGAATACATATTTGTCCATTAAGTTACAACCGTAGATCAATGGATACGTTTTCTTCGGCATGTATACCTACTTGGATCTAAAAAGTACCCCTTCATGAACACACACACACACACACGTGCGCGTGCTTTCAAATACCGAGCTTCTCATTTTTATCTTACACCTGATTTATCTCGACAAATACTGTTCCTTCCAAGTATTGAGTGGAGTGAAACTTTCAGGGTTTAAAGGGGGACGAGCAGAAACAAATGTCTTGGTTCTAAATTCAAAATGGCCGAAATGATTTTTTTTACAAACGGAAACATAACTTTTTTCACCAAAAAATTTGTTAGGCTAAAGCCAATAACTTTTGTAGGATTTTTTCTGTTGATAAAGTCCATCATTTTTAGGCTGGAACACAATTTTTGATCATTTTAGCGCTATACAGGCTCTATCACGAGGGGGTAAAATCTTTAACATCCGAAGTGTAAGTGTGCGTCTGAGTTTGTTTCCGTTTGCTTCATAAGCCAAAACCAAACGAGGATTAGGTCCTTGCGGCTCGTCATTTATTTCATATTATATTTAAAGAAAAACATGTAGGCCATCTTAACGTCGCCGATTTAAATTTTGGGCCAAATTATTTTTTTTATTTTGCACGTTCCCCTTTGAACCCTAAACGTTTTACTATACTCAATGCTTGATTGAGCAGTATTTTTCGAGATAAATCAGGTGAAAGATTACAATGAGGCACCCGGTATATAAATATACCCATGAATACATGCTCATCGTCAGTCCTATATATATATATATTTTTTTTCGATTGTAAAGGATTAAGAAGAAAAGCTTCACAATCTGCTCATATTTTATCAGAAGATCGAGACTTCGCGTTTGTTGTTCTGGAGCGAAAGCGTCTCGGTGACACATGGTGTCGCAGGGAAAGAATAAGGGAGCTTTGCGCTAGTATTTTAGAATAGTCTTTCTGGAATTTGTATGGATCTGCTTTGGAGTCGAAGCCGACATGAGGTGTCTTGGGGATCTTTTTAACATGAGTTGTAGGGCCATAAAGCGTCGAGCAAAAATCACGTTGTCTATGCTTTATACAAATACGATAGTGTCTAAACTTCGATTCGATGGTCGTAAAGGAAGACATTATATTGTCATGATCGATACAGTGCTCGGCGATGAATAATGCATGGGTGAAAAGCTGGGAGTTAAAGGTGTCAAATAAGCAAAGCGAGTCTTTCCTTTCCACTTTTCCACTTCAATTTATCTTAGGGAATTGGCTCCAAGCCTCTTTCTTTTTTACAGGTTCTGTAGTCCAGCAAGAAATCGTTATAAATTCGCTATATCCGTATGAGTGTTTGTTTGGGTTTACAGCCTTACAATTTATAAAGTTTTATATCTGTATGCATTACCGTTTTGCACGTAGATGATTCGGAGGGGCACCTCGATTGACATGTAAGAAAAACTCTATACCGGAGGGCCAGTCTTTCAACATGAAACTGGAGTTCCATTTACTATTTATCATTTTAAAACCCTGTTATCGAAATATAAAGCTCTAACGCGTTACCCCCACTTGTAGCGCAAAAAAGGCCTTGTTCATGAATTTTTTTAAAGAAAACTACAAAACTTTTTTAATCGATCAATATACCATCTTAAAGAACACATCTTGAAGAACTTTCAGTAATTTTTTTATTGAAAAATATTACATTGTGTAGTGGCAAATGGCCGTCAATGAAATAATGTTTTTATATACACGGTTTGCGGTGACCAACATTGCGGCGAAGTGGATCATCTGAAAAAAAAAATGCGGATGGATTTAGTCAAATATAAGTATAAACTAGTCTTTAATCGAAGGATTTTAAAAAATATTCATTTTTCACAAAATGGCGGACAGTCAAAGTTAATGGTTCGATTTTAACGAAAAAAACGGCTGTTTTTTGGCTATAAAACAACCATTTTTTTTTCGAAAAAAAAAATCGAACGAGTAAAGACTAGATTTTTATGTATTAAATAAGCCTGCAAAATTTCAAGAAGATCGGTTCATTAGTTGTACGAGTAATCTTGGTCACCGACTTCAGAAATGCCATTTTGAGAAAAACGCGTTTAAAGTTTCAATTTCAGTTCTTTAATTCACGGATTCTTCTCTTTCAACGCTCATATCTCAGTCAATTTTGTTCGGATCGACTTGAAATTTTCAGGACATATTCTCAGACACTTATACTTCAAAAAAATGCAATAAAAAAAAATCGATTTTTTCAAAATCGCAAGTGGGGGTAACCTCTTAAAGGGATGTACAATTGGCACCCCCCCCCCCCGATGATATTTCAGTCGTTGATCAATGAAGAACCTAAAAAGTTGCAGCTAGGTACTAGCGTTCGGCTGTCGATGAAAATCATTTTAGTTAAATTATGAAATTTAAGAGATACGGAAAATCGAGATATCGCTAAGTTGACTTTACGGAAACTCCGTAACAGTAACTCCGCACAATTAACTTTGTTTCACGTTATTTGAAACCTCGTTAAAAGATATAAAAAATCTATCAAGCATTCCCGCCCCCCCCCTACGCCCCTCTTTCCACGCTGCTGCACCATTAGAAAATTGTTGCGCATTATTGAGGGGCTACATCTACCTAGAGGCCCGAAAAATGGTCGTATTTCGATTTTTTTCTCGGAAACGATTGGTGAAAAAGAAACGCATATTTTACACCATATGGATATATATTGGGAGAGCTTTAAAAAAAATCACAAAAAAATACAGAATAACAACAACAAAAAATATGGCCGCGGGCGGAGCGAGACATTTTTTTTCGCGACGTTTGGTGGAGGTCACTCTACAGCTTAAACGGTCCATTTAAAACCTAAAAACCAAACGGGTTATTCAAGTTAACAAAAAAATACGAGTCGTTGACGATCGTCAATTTGTTAAATCATTTTTTTAAACAAAGTGACGACGAATCGAAACTCCTGCATACAAAATATACGAAAAAAACGTCATTTTTGTAACTTAAAAAAATAAATATCGATTTAAAAAAGGGGAGATCATTAACGACGTTTAAATAATTTTCATCATATCTCCTGTAAATTTGAAAATTTTTTAACCACTCGGTGGATTAACATCCATCCATGGCAGGTTTTTTTATATTTTATATTTTTCATCTAACTCAAGCCAAATCATCCGAGGAATATGTACGAACAAGATCTATGAAAATAATATTGCAAAACGTTGAAGCTCTACTTTGGAACGTTGATCGTAGACTGAAATTTAGTGACCTGAAAAAAAACAAGGGTCCATCGATGTAATTAAATTTCGATAAGGCATTTCGAGTTTGGATTGAAATGGAGCGAACGAAATTTATTTTACAATAAAGGGAGTTCGTTAAAACTGTATAAAACTGCACCTTGGACTTGGCGAAACTGGGTCGTTAAACGCCGCGACGTAGACTTCGAAAAACGCAGAAGACGAAACCCTAGACGTACTTAGGGATATATATATATATATATATATATATATAGAGGCGCATTGTTGAAGGAATACTTTCAACGAATCCGCTACGGTTACGTTCAAGTGAACTGGGAATTATCGCGGTGTTTGGTCGGTCAGCTCATTGTCAGCTACGAGTCTCGCGACCTTGCACTTTTAGGTTTGCGTGAAATAAACCAGTTACATCTTGACCGGCACAGACAATTTCTCATATGAAAAAAAATGTCTCCGTATCAAATCGGTAAGACACGATATCCGCGTCTCCATGATACTACGCAAGATTGCGCCTACATGATTCTACCCTTCCATAGCACTGATCTTGAATCCGTCATAATCTTGCTGATCTGCTTATCAGAGTGCAAATAGTCGTATTATTTTATCAAGAAATAATATGATTAGGACTCAATAGGATCATTTTATTAAGAGGCAATATAACTATTCGCGTTTTGTTGCTCGAAGTGAGAAACAAGAGAAAAGTGAAAAAAATTCGAGACTATTGCCCTTGAGAAAAAAGCGGAAAGCGATTGATCTTGTTGATCCGCTTATCAAAGTGCAAATAGTCGTATTATTTTATCAAGAAATAATATAATTATTCGAATTTTTCGCTCAGAATTGGAAACTGACAGAATTGTAAAGAGGTTAACAATTCTTTTTCGTATGAAAAAGTGATTCACTCATAAAATGAATTACACATCTATTTAGTATGAATATCAAGCTGTTAGAAAAAAAATATATATATTTTTTTCGATGTACAAAATGGCCGACTACTAATATTTTCTTTTGTTATGACATTGTCTTTTGGCGTGACATTTAGCATCCACAATTTTTGACCTAGAACAAAAAACAAAAATTCTCGTCAATCTACATTAGAATAGGTAGAGAAGTACGTACGGAATTTACAAAAATATTGTTTTATTCAAAAGTTGTAGGTATTTGAACTTAAGAAATGAATTTTCAGTAAAAAATTTCGTCATAACTGCTCATAAACTGCCCATAAAATGAAAAGTTTTCGATTTATCAGAAATTCCGTACGTCCTTCTCTGCGAAATGTAATTAGGAACATAACTTTTAAATTTGAAGTAAATCGAGTGAAAATTGTTAAAGTTATTTGTCAAGCCAATTGGAAAAAAGCTGTTTCGAGAAGTTTCGAGTAGTCGGCCATTATCGAAGTACATCGAAGAAGAAAAAAATTCTAACAGCTTGATATTCATACTAAATAGATGTGTAATTAATCTTATGAGGGAATCACTTTTTCACACGAAAAAAAATTGTTGCCATCGCACATGATTTTATACCCGTTACTGTGGGCTAAGGCTTTAAAGTGACGAGGAAAAGCTCTTGAGAAATAACAAAATTCGTCTTGGTCACCAGCTTCTCAGCATGCAAATAGTGATGTAATCTTATCTAACAATAATATAACCATTCGCAGTTATACTCAAGATATTGAAATAAAAAGGTTCAAAATTCGGCGAGAGAAAACCGCCGGGAAATGAGTGCAAAGCTGCAAATCACATTTTTTCAAATGTAAGATAATACCTGGAACTCATATGAGATTCGATGTGTAGCTAAATTTCAGGGTTGATCGGAATTAACTTGAATATCATCAATATTATCCCTCCGGTTGAGTTTCTCACTTGCTAATCCGTATCGATCATTCGTTGAAGAGGTAAGGCGTAACCGCGGTAATTTAATTGGACCAACCGATGGGGCGTGCATTAAATCCCATCAGAGAACGTACAGTGACCACTCGGCCTTCAGACCAGGGCCGATAAGATTCTTCTCCTGATTCAAGGTTCGATTCAAGGTCTAATATTATCGACTGCCGAGGGCTATACTTAGGTTCAAACCAATTTCGAAATACATAAGATTTTCGTACACATTTCGTACACCCGTTGTCAATAATTCCATTTTTTTAAACATCGCACGTGTATACGCTGTTGACTAATTTCTCAATTAATTATTGTTAACGTAAGAGCTACAAGATATGTATTTATTATCACTTGTATACCCTTTCGGGCTTTTTCATTCTTCGCTTCGTTCCACCTTGCTTTGCTTACACTATTCTTCAAAACGTAGATTTAGAAAGACCGATAAATTACAATTTCAACATAAGAGCTACAATTATGGGTCCAATTCTTTTTCAATGTACATATCGTTAAATATTATTTATGAAAATCGTCAACTTCGATCCATAACAAGACTTATTATTGTCACTACAGAACAAATCATTCAAAGTAACCCCAATTATTATATAGTCCAATCCAATATAGTCCAATCGATCATGTGTAATGAAATAATGCTCATCCCTGCTGAGGATCTCTACTAATGAGAATCAAAGTGAGCGGATACACGGTGAGACTTGTAGATTTGAAATTGCAAATGTAAGTTGGGTGACCCAATTATTCGTCGGATCAAACAAAGTTCGGATATAAAAGACGTCTCGCAGAAGGGGGAGAGGGGGCTCGCAACGAGTCACGAACATTGTAGAAATCGAGTTGCGAGCTTCGCTAGCAGTCGCAATTATTGGTCTTCATGAGTGCGGGCCTCGACGAAGGAAGTGGCTTGATTGAAGAATTAGCTTAGGTAGGAGTCGAGCTCGAGGCAGTCGCTGTTGCTGTCACCGAGGCAAAGGAACGGGCTCACTGCTGCGTACCTCTTCGATTCTTGACTCTCCTACTCGCCTCATCGAGTATGGCTCGAATACCCGAAGCCGCGTTAGTCATCGTGCAAAATGACTCGCGAAAGCATCGTATCGCCATGAGCGCTACGTGGTGACTTTTCGGGACGCCTCTAGAACGACACTTCGAAAATGACAGGCACCAAAAACGGACAAGTCGAAACACATCTAATTTATACTCGCGTTGGTACCTAAAGATTTTTAAGGGGCTACTTAGAGACTCGAAAAAAATGCCAAATTCCTTTTTTTTCTGGGAAACGGTTAGTGAAAGAGAAATATTTTTTTAAAACATTAATATTTAATTATTTATTAAACACTAATAAACACCAATAATATTCAAACACTAATATAGAACGGAACACTAATGTAAACAGAATATAGAAAAACAACAAAAACATGGCCACCGAAAGTTTCTGAATTATTTTTCGCGACGTTTGGCGATGGACACTCTCTGGCTCAACTCTTCGTTGACACACTTATATTTGGCCACAATTTTGAGACAATGGGCCAATTTGACCCAGGCATATGCTTAAAAAAATTGTAATACGTTTGCATAATTAAAATTTGGAAAACATCAAATTAATCTGCTGGAAAAATTATGTAAAATATTCAATTTTGGAAAGTCGACCATTTTATTGAAAATTCTTTCGGGTCGAAATGACCCAGGTGTCAACGTAGGGTCAAACGGTCCGAAAGGTCCATCCGAAATGTAAAAACCTAAACCGGTTCTTCAAGTTAACAATAAATACGAGTCGTTGACGATCGTCGATTTTTTAAATCATTTTTTCAACAACGTCGCGCCGAATTGAAACTCGCGCATACAAAACCTATGAAAAAACTCGCCATTTTTACGTGACTATTAAAAAATGAAAATTGATTTTCAAAAAGTGCGATCGTCAACGACCTTTAAATGTTTCTCATCGTATCTCCTGTAAATTTGGAAACATTCCATCAAGTGGTTCTCGAGATATCATGTCCACCGACTTTGAAAACAGTATTTCGAGAAAATCGCGTTTAAGGATGTTGAGTCCCTATGAAAAATGTTAATGTTAATTGTTCAATAAATAGCTTCTTAATCGTCATGAAATTTGTATACGACCTCCTGAATACTTCGTGTAAAAGCATACCAAATTTTCAGAATTCTATCATCATTACTTCAACCTCCTTAAGGGTTGAAATAAAAAATGATAAGAAAATTCGGAAAATTTCGTATGTTTTTGTATGAAGTATTTCAGAGGTCGTGTTAAAATTTCACGACGATTAGGAAGCTCGTTATTAAAAAATTAACATTTTGTTAAGAACAATTTTTAAAAGAAATTAAAAATAAATGTATCAATAAACTTTGTTTTGTTTCCGTTGCTTTCAGTATATTGTAGATATTACAAAATTGAGAGGTCAAAAAAAATTTATTGCAAAGTTACATCAGTTTCCATAGGACAACATTTAATTTGTGAATGTTGATTGTTCAATAACGAGCTTTCTAATTGTGAAATTTTTACACGACCTCTGAAATACTTTATACGAAAACGTACCAAACTTTCAGAATTTTACTATCATTTGCGATTTGGGACTCAACATCCTTAAAGGTTGAAGTGTGATGCTGCTTCCGCTCACCCGGTCGACCGTCGGAAGCTGTAGCTCATCCCATTTTAGGAATATTTCGATGGAATTTTCAGGTTATGTAGCTAAAAGGTGATACTATCAAATAAAAAAATTTTTTTGAAAAATGCGCTTTATCGACGCTCTTCGGTAGATGGAGCCCGTTAAGGGCAGATATACACCTAGGAGCCGGAAAGAGGTCATTTTTGTGAATTTTTTCAAGGAAAACTATTTGAAATTTCGGATTTAATTATCTAAAAGTATATACATTTAAAAATGTTTAATTTTCTTTATTAAAAATATCAAAAATATACAAGGATATTGTACGATACTTGGAGCGTCGTAGAAAAATCGGTACCCAAAATTTCTCGAAAACCAATGAACCGATTGCCTTGAGGTTTTTTGTGGTTATTCTATACACTATTATCGAGTACTTGTCATAGCCTATTTTGAAAATATCGATTTATGAAAAAATGGCGGACGTTTGAACATAAATAGCGATTTTTGGGCCAAAAATTAGTTATTATTTTGCCTATAAAACAAAAACTAAGTAACGGAAAACAGAAATCCTATAACAAGTACCAGATAATGATGTATAGAATAACCACAAAAAACCTCAAGGCTTTCGAGAAATTTTGGGTACCGATTTTTTTACAACGGTCCAAGGATCATACAATATCCTTATATATTTGTGATATTTTTAAATAAAGAAAATCAAACATATTTTTGAATGTATATACTTTTAGATAATTAAAACCTCAATCCGAAATTTCACATAGTTTTTCTTGAAAAAATTCACAAAAATGACTTTTTTTCCGGCTCTTAGGTGTATATCTCCCGTTAAGATAAGCACAGTTCATGCATTACCTATGAATTTTTAATGTGACTTATCATACTGTATGACGATCGTTTGGAAATTTAAAAATTTGTGCTATTTGGAAATTTCATTAAATTGTTCGGAATATGAAAAATGATTAGCATTTGGAAATTAAATTAAATTGTTTCGATATTCAAAAAGGATTACAATTTGGGAATTAAATTAAAGTATTTGGAAATTGGAGAATAATCTGTGGAAAGCACGAGTTATCCAAGCAAAAAATACATCATTTACGAAAGTAAATGTAGACTTTGCGTATTGCTTCCTCATCGTTTTTGCTTCACCCACGAAGCTTCCCGTAGCTCCCCTTACACGGTACAAGCAAACTCGAAGCGCCAACTTTTGAATAGCCGAAGTCTCGCGCATAAAAAAAAACGAGACAAAATCTGCGCACGGTTTCCTTGATGTTGGTGCTTGCCAAAGGAAACCGAGCGAAAGACGAAAACAAGAAATGGAGTCGTCTCTGGTCACTAGAGCAGGTAGTCTTTGGTTTTGTAAAAAGCTCGCTTTTAGAAACAAGCTAAAAATACAACAAACTTTTCGCGTTGGCGCCAAAGACTCGATGCCTCTCTCTTGTTCTCCGAGCCTGAGAATAATCCACGCACCTTACTTCGCTATTAACCAGAGTTGGGCGTAATTCTATTTATACATACGAATTCGCATTTATTCACATCGTGATTTTCATGTGAATATAAATACAACTTTATTCATACTTCACTTATTGTAAATACGAATACAAATACAATTGTATTCACAAATATTCTGAACCTACAAATAAATTCACAGAAAAAAATGACGTCAAGGCAAAGAAATGTTTGCAAAAAAAGTTGTGAGTTTCAAATATTAGATTATAAATATGAAAAAAGTCACAAAATGAGTTGTGAATATCCTCAAGTTGAAGAGAATTAAAATCGAATTCACGACAATTATATTAAAATGTACACCTCAAGTGAGTTCTCACGTATTTTGAGAGAAAACATTGTGTCAGCGCAATGTTTTCTCCTAAAATACGTAAGAACTCACTTTTGATGGAAATTTCAATCTAATCATTGTGAATTTGATTTTAATTTGTCTTAAATACGAAAAAATTCACAACTTATTTTGTGAATTTTTTTGTATTTACAATTTTTCGTGAATACAGACTTTGATGTGAACGTTTTTTAATTCACAGGACTTTTTGTAAATATTCACATTTTTTGTGAATATTTACAATTTTTTCTGTAAATTTATTTGTATGTTCAGAATATTAGTGAATACAATTGTAGTTGGAAGCATGCATGTGAATACAAATAAGTGACGTTTGAATTAGTTTGTATTTATATTCACATGGAAATCACGATGTGAATAAATTCGTATTTGTATTATTTATAAATAGAATTACGCCCAACTCTGCTATTAACACTTTTTCGTTTTCATATCGTCTCCTCGGCCTCCCTGTCGTTTTGCGTTTACAGCCGCGTTCTTTGTATCGTCGTTTGTATGCAGCCGCGGCTCAGTGAGAACAACTTTTCGCACTTAAAGCCTCGTGGTCCGTTTTGCCTGCGAAGAAGAAAGAAATTTCGAAATGAAAAGATTCTTCGTTAATAAACACGAAGTAGCCTCGAATATCTGTGCGTTTCATTAAGGGGTCTTCTTATGTCACTTAAGACACTAAAAACGGCTATTTTCATGATTTTTTTTATCGGTTTATGTTATATATTGATATAAAAGTTGTTACACTTAATAGATACACCTTCGAAATACATTTAAAAAAAATGATTTATTCAAGTCACTATTTATAGACGAAAATGGTAGTTAAAAACTGTCCTAAAAAAATTGTAGGTCTGCGCTGTTGATGAAACCTTGGAGATGGATCACCCGAAACAAAAGATCAAACGTTTTTAGATTCGGTATGTTAATGGCTATAGCGCATATCATACGATTTTTTATATATGCAACAATAACAAAATGCCGGACATTTTTCGAAAAAACCAAAAAAAAACGTGTTTTTTTACGTTTTTGGCAAAAAAAAGTACATATCAAAATTTAAACAAATCCTTGACTGCGCTATAGATATAGTTGTAAAGAATATGTGGTTAAAATTTCATAAGGATCGGTTCAGTAGTTTCGAAGATTTTATCAACAAGCCGTCGAAAAACGTTTTTTTTTTTCGCGAAAAACGCGTTTAAAGTTTGTTTGGCTTACATAAATACATTAAAAAAAATTTTAATGTATTTCGAAAATGTATTTATCAAGTGTAACAACTTTTATATCAATATCTATAATATAAACCTATCAAAAAATTAATGAAAATAGCCTTTTTTAGCGTCTAAAGTGAGAAGACCCCTTAATGTCGTCGTGTGGTCGGTCGAAAAAATAAAAAACGAAAACAATTATTGCATTTTCTGAAATGCGCGCACGATATTTTCCGAGCGCCCTATTCGCCTGTCGTTTATTAAGATTTATTATTATTACTCGAGGTATCTGGAAAAATTTGAATGAGTGGCCAAAAATCGCAATCTTCAAATATTTCAACCCTTTGAGCAAGAAGAAGGTGTGATGTATGACCCCGGACTCGCAGACTGATTCAATGTGTAAAATCTGCAAAAACATATCTGTTCTTCATTTTTTGTTTAATAAAACACAAAAATCCGAAATGTCCTATGTCTGATGGTTTTCGCGAAAAATAAATGACTGCGTTTTTCTGTCGTCGCACTAGACGACTTCTTTAAGGATGTCGTGTCCAAAATTAAAAATGGTAATAAAAATTTAAAAATTTGATACGTTATTATGTAAAACATTTGCAAGGCTGTGTACAAATTTCAAGACGAATAGGAAGCTGGCTACTGAGAAATAAAAATTTACAAATAACACACAGCTTTATGGAAACTGAAGTAATTTCGCAATTATTATTATTTTTTGTTATATAAAATGATGCCAAAAATATTTAAAAAATCAGACTTCAGGAAAAACATATAAGATATAGCGGCAACGTTGCATAGACCGGAAGTAGCGGGAAGTTTAAATACTCATTTTCGTTCACGGACGACGTTGTTTCTTGCACCATAAGGTCACTTTTGTTTTTGATATATTTGAAATAAAAAAATTATTATTCATAAATATTTCTTCTATTTCTTGAAAACAAATAGCAAAGTTTGCTATTTGCTAATAGAATTGCAAAGTTACTTCAGTTTCCACAAGGCTGCGTGTAATTTGGGAATTCTAATTTCTCAGTAGCCAGCTTCCTAATCGTCGTGAAATTTTTACGCAACCTTTCAAATGTTTTACATAATGACCTATCGAACTTGTAAAATTTTATTACCATTTTCATTTTTGGACACAACATCCTTAAATCTCACATGGTACTATGAATACACTCCTGGACCATCATGTCACTCCATCCGATAGAGATTTCGTTTGGAATCGAGAAGCGAAATAGCAATAGAAAAACTCATTTTTTTTTCATTGGTGTTACATCGATACGAAAAGCTCCTCTCTAGCAGAATAAAAGAAGGAAACCGGCCGGCTCCCTCCGACGTCAATTTGGAGGAGACAGCATGATCGTCGAATCGGAAGAAATCGTCTTCTCGAGGAACTATTTCCTCCATTGCCTCGTTTGACGTCACGATATGCGATAGGGAAACGAAAGGAAATACAATGGACCGAGGAAATTCTGAAATTCTTTGGAAGTTGCCCCGCGTCCTTCCTATATTTTTCTACTCTTTCATTCTCCTGCCCTCTGTCTCCCTTTCTACCTTCCTTTCTCTTTCGACCTACGCACGCCATCACGTAGAACGAAGAAAGTTTCCCCTCTGCCGGTAGATAACAGTTTGACAATCCCCGAGGGTGCGCATAGCGGGCTTCGAAAGTCTCGAGTAAGATGAAAACCAAGTTCCGTAGGCCCTTGAAATTGCTTCATCCGTCAACGTTAACGCATCCCTCCTTGTTTTCGTACAGCTATCATATACCTCTTGTGATCTTGATTCTGCGCCCGAAAGTAAATATTCCTTTTTTTTGCCACTGACGAGAATAAAAGTGTTTACTATGGAATTATTAAAAACGATAATAAAATACGTGGAGAACCATTGTTTCATTCTATTGAGGTAATACGACCACGTGCTTTATTGTTAAATAGCTGCAGAATCTTTTTTACATGCCGGAGATAAATCACACGGGCGTGGGCGTGGGCGTTTGGAATGTCAAGCAAGGTTATCGGCTATTTAGCCTGAATCAACGAACTTAAGGCCCGAGCCTGAATGAGAAGGTCCGAAAAATCGTTTTTTTATTGCTTAGATCGATAGATAAACTGCCCGAGAATATATTTACAACGGTGCAGAGGACAATTGTAAATATTTTCGAAGATACAAGGCCAAAAGCAGAGAAGCGTCTGACGTGCGTTTTCTCCAGTTTTCATTTTCACGATTTTTCTAAATCGGCGGGTGTGAGAAAGACTAAACGATCTATTGAATCAAACCAAAGTTTTTTTTTCAGTATGAACATCTTTTCTAAGTGAATTAAAAAAGTCGTTGAAAAAGTTTTTTTAAATCACTTTTCGAACACGTTAAACACATTTTTTTTCCTTCAAATCTGAGAAAAGTTATAATTATCACGATTTTTTTACCTTTTTCTTAATTCATTTAGATGAAAAAAATATGACAATTGAAAATTTGATTGGTTTTTTGTTTTAGTCGAGAATTACGAGCTGCATCGTTCCCGCCGATTGGGGACTGCAGTGGCAAGACGCACATGGAATAGCCTGATAAATCTGTAGTCATTTGTTGTTTCATGTTGACACTTTTTTTAAATATACATGAAAATATACCTCAATGTTTACTGGGCTCACTTGTTTTTTCCCTTCTAAAAAAATCCCGAAGAAAACCCTTTTTCTGGACCTTCCAATTCGGGCTCCGGCCATAAAGCAAATTCAGCGTGGTTCCTTATGGGAAACGTGTCATGATCGTACGCTCCATTAAATTTATTTGTAAGTATTTAGCAATTAGATGAATATAGAAGAGTAAGAATACAGAAAGTGTTACGTGTTCTGGAGATTCTGAAGATTTCCATGATATTGGAAAATCCTGTGCAGGAATCTGATAGGGGGTCCCCAAGTCTACCACATCTCTAAAGGGATTTGATACGCACGCCACGCGTGGGCTGTCCACATTGGAATCTAAGTGGATTCCGCGCTATTTCCCGATTTATGTTGTTGGGGAATTTTTTATTTGAAATTCTCCGGCGAAATTGTTGGGTCTGCCAAAAAAATATCCTTCCGTGGTCTCGTGGGCCAATTTGTCGGAGAGTCCCAAGATGCACCTACATCTCTATAGGGATTCAATTTGATTCTGCACTGTTCCCCGACGAACGTCATTTGAAAATTCTTGCCACGTGCGAATCGGAAATATGTGAAAAGCCGCGAGAAAAAAACCCGGCGTGTTGACACATAACCTGCATGTTTTGTAAGCGTGTACGTGCTTGGTGACATTATGTCGAAAAGAAGTAAAATAAATAAGAAACAAAAATCAAAGTGAAATGAATTATTTTTTCACAGGAGAGGTGAAAAACCAAAATATCCAAATAGAGATAAGTTAGCATTTTTAAGCTTTAATATGTAAAGGGTCTATCAAAAGGTAAGCCTGGACCTAGCTTTAGTTTAAGAGAAACACTAACTACGATTTGTTTATCAGCACGTTGTTGGTTTAGCACTTTTAAGCTTTAATATGTGAAGGCTCTATCAAAATATAAGCCTTAGTTTAATAAAAACACTATTTACGATTTGTTTATTTTTATTTTTATTTTGGACAAGTCCGCTTTCGAATGAAAATCTTGTGGACATATCGGGGTATGAAATAAAACAGATTCTTTGAATTGAATGTAAACTCGTTTTTAATTATCAATTTAATCTTCCTACACAAACTCCTCCATGTCAGGCTCACAACAATCGCATTCAATGTTTAACGCATTCAATGAGTTAAAACTGGCACTGAATCGATCATTTGTCGGATTGGACAGTAGTCAATTGATTTTGTGAGTATGTAACATTTTATTTGTTCGTATTACGATTTCCTTGATATTGAAATGGTGGTTTTCGATAATTTTTTCAATAAAACTTTCTTTGGACTAGCCGCTGTTCACGTATGCTTCCTTAAGAGGTATTTCTACTCCCCTTGCAAGGAACATCACTTTGGGATCCGGCTGCGATTTTGTTAAAATTCTTGTATATGGCGGAGTATTAACAACTATCAGACACGTATTTTTCTTTATCGGTAGAAGAGCAGTTTTAAGGGGTTACGCCAACCCTTCGAGTGAAGCTTGTCAAGGGTTGATTTTGCAATTTCACTCGCAAGCCGTCTACCGATTTCAGGCTCGCAGGGGTAAACCACCCCTTACTTGGAGTTTCTTATCGCAGTAGTTTGTTAATGTATTTAAAATGTGCATGCTGATTCAAAATATTTCCACAAACTACTAATTGATGTTTAGGGTGTGGAAAAATTCGCGATAACCGATGGTCCGGCGTAGAAATTCTACCGCAAGTCGACTAATAACCGCCGGCTCACCGACATTTGGACTCCTCCCACCCTAGTACCATGTTTTGTCAAACTTAAAAAAATATTGTCATGTTCAACACAGACCGCTTAGGAAACCAAATTTCAACATTCTATGTTTAATCTTTTTCGCACGAAAAATTGATGAAAAATCGAATATTTTTTGGCCCAGCAAACCAGACACCTCCCTTAAATATCAAGACGATATGTGCAATAGTTTCACTACGTGTGTAAAAGGTGGCTGTAGACTCACTCGTCAAGGTTAACGTCAAGGCTTCAGGGACATGGCGATGCGAATATTTACCAGCCGATTCAAAATCACACTAACCCCTCAAGGTGAGCCCTGGCGTCCTACCCTTGGACTTTTTGTCCTTTCGCATGTGACAGTTAAGAAGGAGGGAGGGGGGAGCGAGAGAAAGGTTTATGTTCGTTATACTCGAGCCGACAACCCTAATTTGAAATGGATATCATTTCCATGGCGAACGTTCGTCAGTTTTGGGTCGACGTAAATTCAGCAAATTGCTAGATACCCGGACGTAGTCCCAAGGCAAAATGGCCGCGATTCAGTGGAGAATCGGAAATCCTTGCAAACCACTGCAAATGTCCATCCTGCCGGAAATGATAGTCTATCGAGCCGGCTGATCGGACGTTTCGCTTGAATATACAAATTTGTGCGAGCGTAGACATTCGCGCAGTGCCCAAATGATACTTCTCTATTCCGGTGCCCAATGGTTGACGTCGAAGAGTCCTTTTGGTTGAAAATTGCACTTTCCCTTTGAACTTGAGATTCCTCTATACAACAATTCAGTCTCCGTAATAATTTCAAACTAGACTGGCCGATTTTCGAGCTGAATGAAATTCGTGAACATCGCGGTCTTCACGAGGGCTGAAGTAGTCTGTCAAACATTTATAGAGGAAAGTAACTTTAAGGACAGGTTACTGTAGAGAGGCATGAAAAATGCACGAACTACGGGATTTTTAAAATTTATTTAAAATAAATACTTTTGAGAATTTTATAAAAGCTTTTAACGTATTATATTTCGTGTCTCGTTCTCGATGATAAGAATGTAGTAATGCTTGTCGCTATCGAGGCTGTCCTCTCTTCATATTGCTTCGTTGTGTCAAAGCTTCAAGACGTAACATTTTTTTTTTCGCCCAGTTTGTGAAAAAGTTTTTTCTTCTGCGTGCATTATGCCTGAGCATAAGAAAAGGAAACGTTCAAGATTACGCTCTCGTGATAATCATCATTCAAAACGAAAACTTGACGAAACATTTTCGGATTTCCAACATCAGATTGACAATTTGATAAGGATTGTGGAAAAGCTCATAAATGTTCAAAAAGAACAGATTTCTCAGCAAATTCCCAGTCAATCTGCCCCATTATCAGAAAAAATGACTGATAATGATTCAATTGGTAGGTGATATATTCTCTTTTCTCCATATGAGATTCGAGAGACCATGCCCACACGGCTTGTCGGGTCCTCACGACCATTTCGGGAATTTTTTCCTTGGTGACTTGTGCAACAAGAACTTATGTAGTCGCTCTTTTTCACAATAAGTGGTTTTCCCAGACCTTGCTGCTTTTCTCTTCAGATTGTGAAGAAGTGGTGGAGAAAGTTTCTCCACCTCCAGAAGCAATAACAGAGCCCGAAATTCTTAAAGATTCGGAGCCTCCTGTTGTTGATATTTCATCCAAGAACGAGGTTTTAAAGATTTTGGGAATGGATCCGAACGATTGCAATTTCAAAGAGGTTCAATATCACTCTGAATTAACCAACACTTGGTTAAAATGGAAAAACGAGGGTCTTCCAGAGAAGAACAAAAAAGAAATATTTGGCTTATACAATCGGAAAGGTTCTTTCTTCGTTGAAGGCCCAAAATTAAATTTGGAAATTGTACCTCTTCTCTCGGATATCGCCAGAAAAAGAGACCAGCATTTTATTGACGCCCGAAATTGTTTGGGAACTGCTATTGCTGCTCTGGGTGCTGCAGTCTCTTTAATTCTCAATTCTCCTGACGAAGGAGTGGACGAGTCAATCCTTACGGACTACATAAGCCATGCTGGACAAACGCTGACTGATGTTTTTTATCAACAGTCAGTTGCCAGGAAATCATTCATCACTCCACAGCTCAATAAAAATGTTAAGCCAGTAGTGGAAAAAATGGTTTCGGATATGTGGCTTTATGGCGATAATTTGAAAGAGAAAGTCAAGGATTTGAAAGAAATCGAAAAGGCCTGTTCGGACATCAAGGAGAAAGTTACTCCGAAATCTTTTCCGCGATCACGGGACAGGGAAACGTCAAATACCCACCTGCGAATTATCGTCAGGTGGGTCAACAACAGAAGCGTCGTCATCTGAGGTTCAAAAAGAATTTCAAGAACGCACAGAACCCTCCCAAGTCACCCTTCCAGACGACGAACCGATCTTTCTCGAAGAAGTAAAGGTGCTTAAACCTTCTGGTCGTCTTTGCCACTTCATTGAAAGATGGAAACAGATTACGTCCGATAAATCCATTTTAGGCTGTGTAAATGGATATAAGATCCCTTTCACGGTAACGCCTTATCAAAAAATGTCTCCTGAAGAAAACATTTTTGCTGTAAAAGAATCAAGTAAAATTAAAATTGAAATTCAAGAGCTTATAAACAAAGGTGCTCTAGAGGAATGTGAGGAGTGCGAGGATCAATTTGTTTCTTCTTTCTTCCTTATTGCAAGACCTGATGGCGCCTCACGCTTTATTTTTAACCTTCAAAAGTTAAATGAGTTTATCGATCCTCCTCATTTCAAGTTAGAGGATATTCGTTCTGCAATGAACTTGATTTCTCTAGGAGACTTTCTGGGAACAATAGATCTCAAAGACGCTTATTTTGTTGTCCCAATTCACGAATCCCATAGGAAGTATTTAAGACTCAGATTTGATGGAAAAATTTATCAATTCACGTGCTTACCTTTTGGTCTGTGCTCAAGCTCCTATGTTTTCACTAAAATCATGAAGCCTGTTATCTATCATTTAAGGCTTCAGGGGATTTTCCTTATTGTTTATCTAGACGATTTTCTTGTTATTCACAAATCTAAAAAGGTATGTGAATCTAATTTGAGAAAAACAATCGGCCTGTTGGAGCACTTGGGTTTCTTGGTAAATTATGACAAAAGTTTTCTTTCCGCAAACCAAAAATGCAAATTTTTAGGTTTTATTCTGGACACGGTCGATTTTTCCTTAAATCTGACCGATAAAAAGAGAGTTCGTATAACTGAACTTGTCAATAGTTTCCAAATCGGAAAAACTTATAAAATCAGAACATTCGCAGAATTTTTAGGCGTTTTAACCTCCTGCTGTCCGGCTGTGGCATATGGTTTTATTCACTGTAAACGCCTTGAGAGACAAAAAATGTTGGCATTAAAATTTAATGGCGGTGATTACAATGGAAAAGTATGGCTTAATGATTCTTTATCAGACGATTTCAATTGGTGGAAAATTAATGCCCAAATTGGTTCAAACCCAATCAGGTGTCTTAATTTTACACGCGAAATTTTCTCGGATTCTTCTCTTTCGGGATGGGGTTGCTTTTGCAATAATGAGAGAGCTTTTGGGTTTTGGAATAAGGAGGAAAGAAAAAACCATATAAATTACGTGGAATTGTTGGCGGTTTTTTTCGCATTGAAATGTTTCGCATCAGATTTATCTAATTGGGAAGTATTACTTCGTTTAGATAATAATACCGCCGTTTCTTATGTAAACAAGGCAGGTGGTGTACGTTTCCCACATCTTAGCGAACTGTCAAGGAAAATTTGGGAATGGTGCGAATCGAGAAAAATTTGGTTAAGGGCTTCTTATATTCCTTCATCAGAAAATACAGAGGCTGATAAGGCTTCTCGGATTCTAAATATTGATTCAGAATGGGAGCTTAATCAATCAGTGTTTATTCAAATTGAAAAACGATTTGGCCCTTTTCCGGTGGATCTTTTTGCAACACGAATAAATTCAAAATGTAAAAAATTCTTCTCGAGGTATCCTGACCCTGAAGCTCTGGCTGTATATGCCTTTCCTGTTCCGTGGGACAATTTACTATTTTATGCCTTTCCTCCTTTCGCACTTATTTTGCGTACATTGAGAAAGATTATTAATGATAAAGCGGTTGGGGTTATTGTGGTGCCCCTTTGGCCATCACAGCCTTGGTATCCTCTTTTACCTCGCTTTTGATCGAACCGGTTATTACCTTTGAACCTAATTGTTCATTGTTATCGTCTCCTTTCAGAAACAAGGTACATCCTCTAGCCTCCCACCTTTCATTGGTGGTCGGGAAATTGTCAGGTCGGCGTTTGTAAAAAGAGGACTTTCCGAAGATGCTGTAAATATGATGGTTAGATCTATAACTGATTCTACACTAAAACAATACTAATCCAGCTTAAAATGTTGGTGGGAATTCGCCTTTTCGAGAAATATTGATGTTTTTAATGCAAAATCAACCGAGATTATCGATTTTTTTAATTTTCGATTTAAAAAAGGTGCGAGTTATACAACTTTAAATACTTCTCGTTCCGCTATTTCTCTAATATCGATGCATAATATCAATGAAGATTTCTTAATATCTCGTTTCTTGTGAGGGGTATTTAAACAAAATCCATCGAAACCTAAATATTCTTCCACTTGGGATGTAACTCCAGTTTTAAATTTTATCGAACAATTACATCCTTTATCTGGTTTGAAGTTAAAAGAGGCTACCGAAAAACTGGCAACCCTACTTGCTCTTACAACAGCTCAGAGACTTCAAACTTTAGCTTTAATTAATATTAAAAACATTGTGAAATCTGCTTCAGGAATAACAATTAAAATTCCTGATCAGATTAAAACGTCAAGACCCGGAGTTTTTCAGCCAGAATTGTTTCTGCCTTTTTTAAAGAAAAACCGGGTCTCTGCGTTGCTTCTGCTGTTATTGACTATATTAAGTTAACATCTCAATTGAGAGAAAGCATTAAAAGTTTGTTTATTTCGACGGTAAAGCCTTTCGGTGCAGCCTCCTCGCAAACTATTAGGCATTGGATTAGAGCTTACTGAAGAAAGCCGGTATCGATACCAACCAGTTTTCAGCTTACAGTACACGCCATGCAGCAGTGTCTTTGGCTTTCAAACGAGGAGTGGATATATCCACTATTCGGCGAACAGCTGGTTGGTCTTCTGGTTCTCAGATTTTCTTCAAATTTTATAATAGACCTATTCAGGTTTCTAACAACGAGTTTGCGCAAGCGATATTGACTTAATTACTTGCATACTTTTGAAAATTGATACTTTGTGAATTTATGAAATAAAATTATTTCAAGAATGATGAATTATCACTTTTACTCTAAAAATCTACATTCTTATCATCGAGAACGAGACACGAAATATAATCGATCGATCAAACGAGCCCGTCGAAGGCGGGCGAAGTTTGATCAGGATTATATGTTAGTGTCTCGTTCGAAGATGATAAGTTCCCTCCCGCCCTAATTTTCTCGGAGTTTTTGTTTCCCCATTATCATCTCAGAGGGTCGTGATAATTCATTATATTTCACACAAAACAATATGAAGAGAGGACAGCCTCGATAGCGGATGAAGGCTGTTTTTCTCCATTCTTTTATTTAATATTAGAGCTACGCTTTAAACGTTGTGAAGTTTTCGGCATGACAAGCATTACCACATTCTTATCATCTTCGAACGAGACACTAATATATAATCCTGATCAAACTTCGCCCGCCGTCGGCGGGCTCGTTTGATCGATCGATTTTATTGTTCTATTAATTGAGCGTAAATTCCAATTTTATTTATTTAAAAAAATTGAAAATGGCAACTCCTGCTCCCGTCAAATGAAGCTATGCATGGTGTGTTTTGGTCTGCGCTGGGCGCTCCACAGCCTTGCCAGTTCATCTGAAACAAAATCGGGTAAAAAATGATCAAACTAGACTTAATTTAGGGGGCCGTGGCATCTTTCGTTTTCCGAAAATCCCTTGGATAACAAAATGGGACCCGATTGAAAAACAACTTATTTCTCTTTGTTTTAACGGACGAAAAACGTATTTCTAAATCAATTTTTAACAAAAATCCCTTACTGGTAGGCCCGAAAATTGAATTTGCTTTCAATTGCGCAGAGATTCATGTGAATCGGTTTATCCGTTGAAGCTTCACAGCGCCCGGAGTGCTGAAAAATGTTTCCAGAAAATTGCATTTAAATTTTAAGGGTACCTGTTTTTCAGCCAGCGTACGGTTCCGCTCGACGGGCTGTAAATTCTTAAGTACTTCAGATATGAAAATATCCTTTTACTCACGCGTTCTAAACAATTTAAGGATGCAAATTATGTTTAAAAAATTGAGTTTTTCATCGTCATGAATGGTAACCGTTAATGGTAGGCGTTAATATGGAATACGATCTATTTGTTCAAGACGCGATACAAAATCTTCTGTCTCTTTCTTCCCTCCTAGTATTGCACTCATTTCATCAGCTGAACTAGAAAACTTTTCAAACCACGTGAAGGATAATGTGTTTTCGTTAATTCATTGGAAGTAATACTGTGACTATTTGTTTAGCATGTTCTATTTATGTTTGCTTTAATATTTTCGGGATATTTTATTGTTTGAGTGTTACTTATAAAATACGTAGACAAGCATGAACTAGTCTAAAATTCAAAATATTGACCGTCACCAGCGGTCTAGTTATGGAGTAGTCCATGAATGTTTTCTAAGACTTAGGTGGCTTGGTACTTCTTTCTATAATGTGTTATACGCATTTTTTTAGAATGCCGTCTACTTACTCAAAAGAAAAATAAAAAGATTGAAATAAAGACAAGACAAGGAGGTATAGAAATGTTTCACAAAGAATGGGTTATTTGGAGCAGCGAAGTGTTTTTAAGTATCTAGAAGAACTTTGTTTCGCCTGTGCCAGAAAAATGAACAGTCGTAAGATGAAGCAGCAGCCACCACATTGGAAAAAAACGATGTTAGGCACATATCTTGAGAATCCTTTAGTAGGATATACTATAATAGTAGGAAGCAAGTGGTCTTTACAAGTAGATTAAGACCTTAGGCCACTGTAACGGGTATAAAATCATGTGCGAATTAAAAAAAAAAATTTTCGTATGAAAAGGTGATTCACGCACGAAATTAAATACACATCTATTTAGTATGAATATCAAGCAATTAGAAAATATATATTCTTTTTCGATGAACAAAATGGATGACTACTCGAAACTTCTCGAAACAGCTTTTTTCCAATTAGCGTGATAAATAACTTGAACAATTTTCGCTCGAGTTACTTCAAATTTAAAAGTTATGTTCCTAATTGCATTTCGCAGAGAAGTACGTACGGCATTTCTGATTAATCGAAAACTTTTCATTTTATGAGCAATTTATGAGCAGTTACAACGAAATTTTTCACTGAAAATTCGTTTCTTAAGTTCAAATACCTACAACTTTTGAATAAAACAATATTTTTTAAATTCCATACGTAATTCTCTAGGTATTCTAATGTAGATTAACGCGAATTTTTTATTTTCGTTCTAGGTCAAAAACTGTGGATGCTAAATTTTACGCCGCGGAGCGCCAAAAAAAAGACAACAAAAGAAAATATTAGTAGTCAGCGTTTTGTACATCGAAAAAAAAATTTCTAACAGCTTGACATTCATACTAAATAGATGTGTAATTCATTCGATGAGGAAATCACTTTTTCATACGAAAAGAAATTGTTAAATTCGCACATGATTTTATACCCGTTATTGTGGCCTAAGGCCTTAAGTTTGTACTTATTTCTGACCTAAGCTCCCTGATGTCTTAAAAGATAGAGCCTTTTGAAAAATTATTTTCTTAAAAGAAACGTCGTGCCTCATCCTAATGTTCCACATTTGGGTATCTATTCCAAAATAGGTAGCTACCTCTTTGCTATATTCATTTTTCAACAATCTTGATACTGTTAATCGATATTTAAAAAACACGGCTGGCACTGAGCCATAAAAAATGTATGACTGATTATGACCACCGTTACACGTATTTGATTTGTAGAATGTTTCTTTTTGATGTCAAGAAAGCAAAATGGTATTTCACATTTGTTCACTTTCCTATATTAACAGCCGAAATTAACTTCGAACCCAAAGGCCTCATCGAGTGTGAATGGTAAACCGAAAATCAGCTATTCATCCCATTCAGTCTTCCTTAATTATAATTATACTGCTTGTATTACAGAGCTCGATATCTGCATCCGTATATATTCGGAATTATATTCGCGGCTCGAAAGTTCTACTTTTTAAGATGATTATTTCCGTCTCGATATTCTTGGTCCACAGCGCTTGGAATTACTCGACTCGTAAGAGATTCGAGTTTGAACGTTGCAATTACAATAGTCTCAATGCCATATCGATAAAGGGGGTAAAAAAGCGTCGACAATTCTCAGACGAAGATAGCAATGGCGAAATGAACAGGAGATAGAAGAGTTCGATAGAAATAAGAAAGAGAGAAAGGAGAGCGAGAGAAAGAGAGGGGGAGAGAGAGAAGGCTATCTGGCTCCTCTAAAATGTCGAGGATTGCGTTTCTACTGGAAAAAGATTACCGCCATTGGGAGCAGAGAGAGAGTTGACTGCTTGTGCGAGGACTTCAGGAAAACGGTCGTCCTCATTCAGGAGAATTGTTCCGTTTTAGCTAAGAGATAATCCTCGAGCGGATCGTCGCAAATTCCTTGGGGACGGCAAAGCGCATTAGGGAGAGAGGGAAAGGGGGCGATGGTTAACGGCAGATTCGTGCGAGAGTTCGTGGACGGGCGCTCTGGGGCTCTATACTAGCGACGATAACTATCTTGAGTGCTTCATATGTGACGTAACTCGAGAGCTACTTTCCACCCACGATCAAAAAGAGACTCGACCACGAGATCTGCCATTTGAACGACGCAAGAGAAAAAACAAACGGAAGACTCGAAACCGGAAGAAAGATTGGCGTGCGGTCGATAACCGGTTGTATGTCTTCTCGAACGTCCATCAAGGTCGTCATCGGTGCCTTATGTACAGTCGAGCTGTTCGTATCTTGTTTTCCTTCGAGTCCTCATCTCCCTCTCCGTTTCTCTCCTCTTGATTGCCTCTTCTATCTAGCTCTCTCTCTCTCTTTGTCTTCCAGGTGTGCTCAAGATAACATCGCGCGCGACATCGTCAGCGCGTGAACGTCATCACAACGGAGCTGGCCCAGTGTGTACACAGTGTATCTCATGTAAAACATATACAAGGATCTGTTTGTTCGTCAACGTCCGTATGGACTCCTATTTTGGTGTAGGTACGGTGCCTATGAATGGTCGCTCGTGTGTCGAACCAGACAGCAGGTAGCTTCAACCTGCTGAGGGTATAATTACCGGAGCGTCAATGAAGGAGCATTCAAGGAATGGTTTTTTGTTCAAAAGCTTTCAATATGGCGCTAATGTCACCTGGCCCGAAGAGATTTGAACGAAATGTGAAGATTTTTAACCCTCCGCGGTCACCCGGGGGTCAAAATGACCCCGCAACTTTAAGCCAAAAGTACTATAAGTTGTTTTTGTGATAAATCGCTCATTTTTCATGATTGCCGTTCTTTATTTCACGCCGCAATGGAACTATTTCGGATACGAGAATAAATACCTTTTTCGAAACCCACACTACGGAGCTATTTTTTTCTTTAAACTATCATATCTCAAGAGTAGCATCCTAACATTTTATGAAAAAGAATTGACAATTGCGAGCGTTGTGAAATTTTTCGGAAAAAAGGCTTTTTCACGCATTGACCCCTTGCTGATTTTTTTTCCGCCATTTTAAAATTCGACAAAAATATAATAACAATAATGCCACATTCTAGAATGTTTGAACTGACATCCTGAATTTTTATCAGTCATTCGGAACGGTACGGTTAACAGGGCAATCGTTTAAACATGGCTGGGGTCATTCTGACCCCCTGTGGCCAGCGTCTTATAGACAGAACGTGTGACCGCGAAGGGTTAATCTGTCTTTGATTCAGGTTGAGCAGTACATCGATATTCCATATACCATTCCAGATAACGACCGCGAATACCTGTGTAATTTTTCGAAATCAACGAGTTCTCGTAAGAACGAATAGTTAACGATGTTTTCTTATATGGCTCGCACATTTGCGGAATTCAATCATTTTCAAGGTATGATCTCTCTACGCGAGGAGCAACCTCCAAGGTGCTTCGAGGCTCAATACTCTGATGGGATTGTCGAATTACGAGTTGGAATTGTGCTCGCCCTTTTTACTCCCCCAGTCGCTAATGCTGATGCATATACATATAGAATTTCTTTTGCATGCTGATTGGATTGAACCCTCCGCGATCGAACTTACGCGTGATGGTAAAAAACGTTTTCTCACGCTCTGGGTGGCTGGTTTACGATGGCTGGCTGAAAGCTGAGGGAAGATATCACAGTGGTGGAAGAAAGAGGGCAAAAGTGAGGGGAGAAAGAGAGGGATGGTCGGTATAGAGGACACGTATAACCTCGGCTCGATCGATTTCGGCGGTGCCTCGGAGAGCGCATCGACGAAATTAGAACGACCACAGGAGTGTACGTTATATTTACTATGTGGATGTTACGTGCACGTATACTTACGTGTATGCGAGTGGGCGTGGGCACATGTACGTTGGAGGCTGCTTTTGTGCATACTGGAGATTCCTCTTAGCGACAATGCTGTCACATCCCATGAAAAATCGATATACAATAATCGTATATACACAGATACGAAACTCATAGTATCGGGAATGACATGTCAGTAGGGCTTATTTTCCATCGACGGAGATGTTGGTACCGAATGTGTGCACTTTTGGCGCCCAAGAGTACTGCGTTATGATCGATCACATTTTTTATCAACTTTCACCGAGGTCCCGAAGGCTAGAGAGGGCATCGAGTACCTGTGTAACGAGTATGAGATGTTGCTTTGTGGTGACTCACCGGACGGAAGTACAAGGACGATGGCTGAACATTGCAACGAGTATACGAGAAGGGCGATCACGCATCAGATAGTCAATCAACATGATTGATGGAAAAGTCACCAATGCAAATAACATTGTAGCCAGTTTTTTTCGCGCAAAGTTATTGCACACTCACATAGACGTCAGAGCAGCCTGTCAAGTCAAGCAGTGACGTTTGGGGATATGGGCGGGCTGAACGGGCGGCAATTCTCTGATTAAAATTTTGCCACTCGAGCTAATTGGTTCGGCTGAGGGTATCATGAGAAAAACGCAGCTCTCATTCAGAATCGGAAGCAGACATAAGTGTATCAGGGAATCAGCCGAATGGTAAGGTTGAACAAGTGGAACCCCGTTAAGATTATTTTTAAGGAGGATTAAGCGTTGCACCTATCAACGTCAACGAGTAGAGATTTTATCAGACCATCGATCCACTAAAAGTTTAACCCCCGAAGCTTAGAACTTCGGCACGAATTTAAATTACAACGCTTCCGAAAAAAGAATACTAGCAATTAAAAAGAATCCTAGAAATGAAGAATCCTAGTAACTAAAAGAATCCTAGCACTTAAAAAAATCTTAGAAATTAAGAATCCTACTAATTAAGAATCCTGGCAATCAAAAGAATCCTAGCAATTAAGGATCCTAGAAACTAAAAGAATCCTAACAAATAAAAAAATCCTAAAAATTAAGAATCCTAGCAATTAAAAGAATCCTAGTAATTAAGAATCCTGGCAATCAAAAGAATCCTAGCAATTAAGAATCGTAGCAATTAAGGATCCTAGAAACTAAAAGAATCCTAGCAATTAAAAAAGTCTTAGCAATTAAAAGAATCCTAGGAATTAAGGTATTCCTTTTGCGGAGGGCCGTGTCTTGTGGGGGCATAAGCAGGGCCCTTCTGAATCATTGGTTAATGGTCCAGTGGCGCTTAAGTGGTAACACCACTGTAAACGTCTAAATCTAAGCGATTTTTCGCGATTACTTTTCGGGTGGAAGGCCAAGTAAGAGGATAACAATATTCAATGATGTTATCAGTCATATCTTCAAGTGAACAAGCAAAAAAATTATACAAAATGGCGACGTTGGAGCCATTCTCGCCAGGCATGTTGAATTTGAGACGCTCTGCGGAATGCAGTTTAACTAATGCGAATTTGAATCTGGACTTTTTAAAATTCTATCAATTGAAATGAATATAGCTAGAGAAATACGTGGGGGATTTTGAAAATATTTATTTTTGTGTAATTGGCAAGCATTTAAAGTGTAAACTCCATTTTCGAAAGAAAAAAATGGACAACCATTTGTTAACAAATAATGTTATAATTCACTCATGGGAAACCTCGTACGCACTTCTCTTCGGAATGTTATTTTAAAAATGTGCTCAAAATTTGCAGTGTATATTTCTCAAAGCATTTCTGAAGCCAATAAAAAAATCAATTTTTCTGAAAATTCTACAGTGGTGTTACCCCTTAATAAGAAATAAAACACAATCAATTATACCCAACAACGAACCGGAAAAAAAAATTTGCGCTAATTTAGTAGATTTATACACTTCACATTGTCTCTAAAAAGTTGCGGCTAGGAAAACTCTTCTGCTAGTCACATTTTTCAAACTTTTATCATTAACAAAAGAAGATATTAAAAACAAAAATAATGTAGCCGAAAGGCAAAAATGAAAACTGATATAAACATGAACAAAAACTCACTTCTATCCCATTAATGTATAGAGTAGAGTATAATGTATACCCTAGGGGCAATTGTTTACAAAATATATAAATGCAACCCAAATATGAACAAATTATTATTAACGCGAAAAAAGAATCAGCCATCACCAATATCTTTTTTAAACATTCGGTGAACCCCTATTTTTATTGTCGTTACGGAATCTGTATAATTTTTTACGCGCCTTGAGCAGTGGACATCAGGCATCTGGGGTTATTCAGTCTATAAATTATCGGATAGAAATGTGGCCAGCGTGTCATCTCCATAAAGTGCCGTATAAATGAGACGATTTTTTGAGTCGTAATTTTTCGTTATAAGTTCGGTAACATGACTTGAAGTTTCACCAGTATATGGAGCTGTATTTTTACTTGATTGATAGAAGAAAATCAGTTAATCGTTAAATATTCGGGTGCGTAAAAGGAATACCTTAAGATCACGTATTTGGCTATTCTCATAGACGTATTGGCGGCAGTCATTGTCGTCAAAATTCCAAGGCAATTGGCAATTTTTCATAAGCAACTACGCGAAACTGCTCACATACTAGTATTCGTTAAAAAAAAAAACACAGCAAAACCATGTTCGCAAACTTTTATCGGCAACATGTCTAAAAAAATCATTTTTCTAGCACGTTAAGGAGGTACGATCAATTCGACGCGGTCAAAAAACAGTCTAAATTTATTTTACCCACAGCTGCTCTGATTGATGTTTACTTATGGTGATTATTCGTATTATTGATTATAGTGTGCCAGATGCTGTGGTAAATGATGAATTTATTGCACGTGAACAAATAAACACTAAAAAATTAGATTGTCAACGACTCGGTAGTAATCTTCGTAATAATATTAACGTACTAAAATTCAAGCCTATTAAAATAGGCTTGAATTACTTCAGCGGAATTAATACGATAGGCAGAATGTAATTATACATATTATTGATACGTGATAAATGATAAAACTCCATAAATTGTTGTTTGCATATTTTATGGCGGCTTCTATTCAAATTAATTTCAAAACAAAGTTGGGTTATGTTCGCCAAACGCATTAGCTGGCACTCGCGACGTTGCTAAGTCTGTGGGTGCTATTTCGTCGTTCTCACCATTTTCAACCGGAAATTGAAACTTTCCTGTAATGTAGTGCTTCAACTACACGGTGAAGATTGATTTTATTATTTTTTACAATATCTATTATATCTAATCTATCGAATTTTAGTTTTCCAACGGGTTTAGTTGGATACGTGAGCAGAAAAACCACGATCACCGCACTTCCGGTTGACCGTCTCCATAAGACGACGTGCTTCGGTAACTCAAAGTGCTCGACTTTGCAGTTTTATTGCGAAAAAACTAAACGGTCAAAATAGCTCAAATTATGGCAATAGGCGCAGAAAGTATTCGTCAAAATCATATAAAAAGTTCAAATCCGAAAGTTGGATTCGTAGTAATGATCGTACCTCCTTAATCGGCGAAACGTTAGACTCTCCTCAACGGCGAATGAGACGAAGTAAGATGAATATATATATATATATATATATATATATATATATATATATATATATATATATATATATATATATATATATATATATATATATATATATATATAAGTGTACGAGTTGGTGGCATAACGAGCCCTGCCGGTGGCGGTCGTCTTGACCTTAACCACGGCAATTCGGTTATAAATAAAGAAGCCAACATTGGCGAACTAATAAGAGGACGGGAGAGCTCGCGTATCCGCTCGATAATATCGCGAATCCAACACACGTGTAGCCCCCAAGACCCCCAAACTGATCGTCAAGATCGCCATCTTTCCATGCGATGAGACTTTTTTTTCACTCCTCGTAACGGCAAAGTGATAAGACGTCTCCTGTCGCGGTTTACTTCCGTACGTGAACTTTTTGCCGTTTTGCCTTTATACCCTGTTGTTATCATTCATGTTTTTAACAAACAGCTTTCACGATTTATCATTAGCGCCTACATATAAAGTGATGAGAGTGGCGTATGAATTGGATTACGATGGAAGGTTAAAAAAAATAGGCAAGGACAATTCGGGTACCGTCGTCAAACAAGGAATCCTTGTAACCTTGTCATGTCCATCCGTTTGTCTGTCCAGCTGTCACAGCCACCCGATTTCTACAGTTTTCAATCTAAATGTCCAAAATATTGCAAATAGTTTAGATAGTTATCTCGAATTAGCTTTAGATAGTTATCTCGATTAAGGAATTATCGCAGTATAAAATCTTCAACAAATCTATTTTTTTGTCCATTATCCCATAGTATAGACGGTTATTAACATGGACCTGGCATCGCCGATTCATCGTAAGTAGAGATTTTATATGAAAATTTCACATTCGAAACTTTAAACGCGTTTTTCTCGAAATGTCGTTTTTCAAAACGGTGCAGTCTCAAAAGAAGAGTTTTCAAGCTATCCGTCTTAAATGTTGACAGCATTCTTCACGCCATTCCTTATCTTCCTATGGAAGCTTTTTTTGTTGTTTGGCATCGTCATTTTTTTTTAACGAAAAACTGTCATTCATAATCTGCCGATGGCCACGTTTTTGGTGTTTTTTGTGTTTTTCTGTATTTTTGGTGATTTTTTTTTAAAGGCTCCCAATATGCGGGCTTTCGTGTTAAAGAAAATGCGTTTCTTTTTCAGCAACTTGTTCCCAGAAAAAATCGAAATTTTGCAATTTTTGGTGCGCACCCTGTCGAGTGGTATGTCATGGAACAGGTCTTTCAAAATTGAATTGAGTTTCCATCAACCATTTTTCAATCCCACGCCCCGCTTGCGAAATCTCAAGCTTTGACGTCATGAGCAATGTGTCTGCACCCTCTAATTTGTCAGACGTGGATTGAAAAAATGTGGAAAATTCTAGGTTCTAGTATTCCATTAGAACTTCCCATTAAAATCACTTCTGTGACGGTATACTGATAAACACAGAAGACATCAACAGCCACGTTATCTACTAACGTTTGAATATTTTAGTAACGTTGTTACTAAAATATCAAACATTGATCCAAGTCATCATTAGTGCGCGATAAGTGCTTGCCATCCAGACACACAATGATAAATAAATATTGGTTGAGCATCGAGGCTTCGAATGATTGCGCAAGCGAATCACTAAGCAACCCTACTCTACGCATCATCCAATGAGCATCATTTTTTGAATATAAAATTCCGTCGCGAATTTAACACATGCCCGTCGCAATGACAAGCGGGGCACTTCGCTTCGTCCATTTGCCTCAAACAGCCCAGACCTTTGGTATTTCGTAAAAATGCCATTTGCGGTCTCTTTCGGGTTTTGAAATCCCCAAGGCTCATTCACATTGAAAAAGTACGAAGACTCAATCGCGCTGTTCGCCGGTGAGAACAAAGCAAGCGGGTTTCGTAGAGGCAAAAAAAGAAACGAACAATCAAACTTCACCAGACCAGGATATCCGTGGACAAAAAAAGAAATGAATAGAAAAAGAAGAAAAAGAAAACGGTAGCTAACGAAACAATCGACGGGGAATTGCATGCAGGCGTGGGTTCTCGGTTTTGTGTAATTGGAAATTGGTGATTGGTGCGTTCGTCGATGGAAGCTGCATACACGTGTGTGTATTAACGCCAATGCGCGAATTGTCCTATTAAAGGCTGGTTTACGCGCAAACATGTGTATGCAACAATGGCGAACAGACAGAAGGGTGCGAATCGAATGGGCTGCCGGCCTGATTTTTGGAAAGTTAGGCCCTTTCGTTTGGGCGATACACGTGATCCGTGTATAAAGTGTGTTGGGTGACAATGAATACAGTTTGCATATACGAAGTATAACGGTGTGCGGTTTAGGAATCATTGGGTGAGTCGGACGTGTTATCGGACGGCACCGAACGACAGACAGCCGCGAGTGGAGTTCTCCAATGTTCTCCACCTCGTCTCTCCCTCACTCTATATCCCGCTCTCTTTCTCTCTTCTTCCTGGCTTGCGTTTTCGTCGTTATCGTCGCTTTCGTCACGCCCACGACGTTTCCATTAATGGAATTTCGATCTGCTGTACATTCTGCATGCTGCAGGACTGTTTTTGTCCCGACTTTGTATTCTGATATATGCGCAACGTATCCACTTCCTTCGACTGTCCGAAAGACCTCGCCAACTTGGCAAAATTTATACCGGTGGCCGACGATGTCACATATACAGCGCACTACGTATACTCGGACGTTGTATCGACGCGAAATATTTATATAACGATCATATTCACTATTGGACTCTGACGAGATGTGGGTACTCGAAATAAATGTACTTGATGTAAATTGTATCTTCGTTTCACGGAGGCAGTCGCAATGGATGTTGTAACGTAGAATTCGGTGTGTAATCGTGCAAAATGTATGTTCAGAGTCGAATATGCAAACTGGAGCCCGGGGATTACAACATAGAAACTCGTTCTAGTGCCCTGTTTGTTACATCACGCGTTCGCAGTTTCGTCTGCTGGCTGATGCCAGAGTCTCTCATTTAAAGTGAACGAGAAGCAACTACCGCGAGCGACGTTCTTTCTTCGCAACAATTTCGACGACGGCCAGCCGCCCCAGACGGTTCTTCACGAATGTGTTGCGTCATCGTTGTCATTTTATTGAATTACCTTGGATCTTGGTAATTGCGATAATTCATTTATAAGCTATATTGCAAAAGAACGCCCATGGTAGAAGAGGGGATAGTAAAATTCCCTATAGTTTATTGACACCGCAATCATAATATGGCTGGCACAACTATAAGCGAGAAGTATAATCAGACATGCGATTTGGGTGGCGTGTTTGACTATCCGTTATCCCTGGAGTAATTATTAACTATTGTCAAAGGCTTGACAATGTGGATATGGTTGACTCAGTGCTGTCGCAAAATCGCCGCAAAAGTATTACGGGTACCGGTAAGTTCCAAAGGATTTACAAGAGAGGTCGTAGCTAGTATCAAATCGCATCGTAGTCCAGTAAAAGAGACGAACACCCAGCACTTTTTAGCGTAGAATATGATTTTCTGACTGAAGGTGGATGGTTGTATATTGAAAGTAACTCCAATAAAATGTTGCCCCTCAACTCGCCCCAACCCTAAGAAATAGCGGTTGAAAATTTAAAAATCGCCGTATCTCGATAATCAATAGCCCGATCAAAGAAGGTTTCAAACAAAAGTTGTTTGGAATAATAAAATACGTGCAAAGTTGTCTGACGTCCAATCCTCTGTCTCTGAAAATAGCGGCACAAAAAAGGTTTGAAAATTTGTGTTTGCTTGAAAAAAATGTATCCTCTGCGCGAGCATAAAGTACTCTTTTCGCATCAACTTCGAATCTTACGATCGTTTTTGTGCGGCTATTTTTTAAGACAGGGGGTTGAACGTCAGATAACTTTATACGAATTTTATTGTGCCAAACAACTTTTGTTTGAAACCTTTTTTGATCGGGTTATCAATTATCAAGATACGGCAATTTTTAAGTTTTCAAACCCTATTCCTTAGAATTGGGGCGAGTTGAGGGGCAAAATTTTATTGGGGTTACTTTCAGTATGCAGCCATCTACCTTCAGTCAAAAATTCATATTCTACGCTAAAAAGTGCATCGTTTTCGTCTCTGTTACTGGACTATCGGGCCATAACCTAAACACCTTCAGGTCAGAGAGTCATCATTAGGCTTTAGTTTCCAGTACGTTTCAATTTGTCGAAGTGCAAAAAACAGTTTTTCGAACTCCAAATATGTCGACTTTTGTGCCAACGAAACGCAATTTGCGGGAAGCTTTACTTTTCTGCTTTCATTTGAAAAAGAAGTAGGTGAGGGTAATCGATTACTGTGTGAGGCTTATGAGGGCCATCCTCTATCAATCTCAACTTGTCAGTACTGGTTTAGACGATTCAAAAGTGGTGATGTTGACATGGAGGATAAGGAATGTGAAGAAAGCCACAACGTTTGAAGTTGCAGATACCGAGCCATTATTGAACAAAGACTCGCGCCAAACGCGAGTAAAACTTGTAGGATTGTTGAGAACGCCTCAACAAGCAATTTACCATTTTTGCACAATAAAGCCCCAATTGTCACAAAATATCCTCTAAAACTTCATTGTACCCCCAATGCTAATGTATACTGAACGTTAGGTCTTGTTCAGGTTATACTTCTACTACTCTATTCAAGTTTGTCCAATTCATATGGTCAACATTAACTTCTAATAAGACTTTATGAAAAGTGACTATTATGAAAAAATAGGGGAATGTTTACTTACAGCGAAGACGTAAATCATTCGCAGTCGGAGCAACCACGGCTTAGTATTTTAAAGAACTACACTTGTCTCACAACCTATTACATAGCATGTTTGTTGTATTGCCAAAATAGGATATCAGTTAAACCGTTCTTCTCGTATATGGTACAAATCACTATTCTATGGTACAAAACTATTGCGAGCGTCAAAAATCCATTTATGTAGTAACTTATATCATAAAAAAATCTGTGCGAACTGTGTGCTAAATACGAGGTAACGGCTATTCGGAAGTACAGCCGGAATTATTTTCTTTTGTTGTGCCATATTTGCAATCAAGACGCCCCAAGCACTCGATAGCGTAGTGGCAGCGTACTTAGTATAGGCAGAAAATAGGCAGGTGGTTGTAGGTACGATTCTATGTGTAGGCGAAATATTTGTCTTCGAAATAAATCATTACAGGACGTCAGGGAATGACAAATTATAATAAAAAAATCATTGCAACAGAATTCTTAGTTGAGGATTGTATTTTATTTTGTATTTATGGACTATTCTATGCATTTAGTATACGAGCACTGATGCCTTGGACCAATATGTTTGCAGCAAGTAGTATCTTATACTATGGTACAAATCATTATAAACATCGTCGCAACTCACAAGAGACATTTTCAATAAATGTATATATATATTTTAGCCCTGTTCACGATTAGGATTTTGGAAGAGCATAGTATATATGATAGTTTCAGGGAATATCCATTTCATGAAAACCTCTATTATATATATAATAGAGGTTTATATAATGTAATAACATTACATAATGTTAATATAATATAGAGGGTTATGTAATATAATAAAATTATATCATGTAAGATTGGTGGTTGCGGTTAACATATGTGCATAATTTATGCATGTGCTAAAATATCAATGAGCAGTACTGTACTTTTGGCAGTAAATATGACTATAAAATATTATTGACTCTTCAGGTATTATAATAACTTCAGGTATATAATAAATATAAAATATAGTTGAGGTGCACGATCTTGGTGGCCAATTGACATCGCCGTGACACGAGATAACACAATCACGGAATTTCGTTCGCAATAACTATGCAGTAACAATGCAGCAAATAACGCAGCAAATAACAATTTCTATGCGTTGCTCTATCGTGTAATTCTCCATGACTAAACCTCAATACTTCCTGATGCCAGTTGTCAAATATTTGTACTCTATGTTCGGAGCAAAAAAAACATGGCGCGCAATTTAAAATATCAGATCATTTTGAGACACCCTTTATATTTATTCCGTATTAAAGATATGGATATATTTGCAGGCGAAATTTCGGCCAGTATTCCAAATAATCATGTACGCAGCGTAGATGATAAGCTGCATCGGGAGGGTGCTATCTGATGTAATTATCGGATGAATATGAGGGATGGTGAGGATTAAGGAGCGATAGGGAGAGAATGAGCGGGAGGGGAGGAAGGTTTGGATGAGAGACGACGCGACTAATCGATATGCTCTCATGAGCTCTCATTAATTATAGAACCGTCTGACCCCCACTTTTCCAACGTGCATCTTCCTCTCTCGAGGATCCATTGCACCAACTAAAGCCACATATACAGCGGGATATAATATGTCACCTAAGAGATTATGGTTCATTTGTGCAGATGAGTAATTTGAGTACTTGGTTGGGCTAATAACGTTCATATTATTGTGACGTGTCATTCGGCAGTTAAGGGGTCTTCTCACTTTAGATGTTAAAACAAAGCCATTTTCCTGAATTTTTTTGACAAGTCTATATTATAGATATTGATATAAAAGTTGTTACACTTAATAAATACACTTTCGAAATACGTTAAAAAAAATTTATGTATTTATATAACCGAAACAAACTTTAAACGCTTTTTCCTCGAAACGTATTTCGACGGGTTGTTGATAAAATCTTCGAAACTACTGGACCGATCCTTATGAAATTTCAATCACATATTTTTACAACTATAGCTATAGCGCATATCAAGGATTTTTTAAATTTTGATATTTACAATTTTTTTTGCCGAATAGGGTGAAAAAACATTTTTTTCGAAAAAATGTCCGCCATTTTGTTACTTTTGTGTATATAAAAAATCGTATGATATGCGCTATAGCTATTAACATACTGAATCTAAAACCGTTTGATTTCGTTGTTTCGATTGATCTATTTCCAAGATTTCACCAACAGCGCAGACCTACAATTTTTTTAGGACATTTTTTTAACTACCATTTTCGGTCTATAAATAGTGACTTGAATAAACGAAATAAAAAAAAATGTATTTCGAAAGTGTATTCATTAAATGTAATAGCTTTTATACCAATATCTATAATATAAACCTATCAAAAAATTTCATGAAAATAGCCTTTTTATCGTCTAATGTAAGAAAACCCCCTGAAGATGATTTGTAATCGATACTTTTGCCATTCGGCTCATAGAAAGGACATGCATTTCGGAAAATGCACTTTTGTGGGCATTACAATTGTCCTCCTAGTGGTATATACCATTGACGTAATTATTTTCTTTGCCAAAAATTAGAAGAGATAAATGTTCGTCTTGGCATTCGTTAGTAGCCTACAAAAAAACTGGGAATTGTTTGTGAAACAGTAACTAACGAGAAAAAACCGTTTCCGAATAGTGACCCATCAACGTGTGACTTTATTCGAACCGTGATGGACATCTGGCAGATTGGTCCTCGTTAAATCAGTGCGCTTTTTCCTTATTTTTTTTGAAAATCGTTTATCTGACAATGACTGAAAAAAATGATTTCCGAAGTATCCACGACATGCTATTTTTGTAAATTGTTTCGAATGTTTGAAGTGTAGGGTTACGGGAATGGCCGACGCGGGAGGGGGGGGGGGCTTTGCTGTGACAGACGGATATAACAAAATCACCAGGAACCCCAGTGGTTTTGGAATCCCAAAAGAGTGGTAGTAGCAAGTTTCTGACGCTTCGAGCATTCGCTTTCTGAATACTTTTTTCCAACCTCACCTGGCCACCTGTCTTTTTCCATTTCCGTCACTTTCGCCTTAGTGAACTGAAAATGGAGCTTTAACCTCGCTTATAGGGACGAATCCTCGAGTTATCGGCGAGATACTTTTGCACACCCCAATCTTGTGCCTGGACCGGAAATCACCGCTTCTCGTCAACTAACTGCCCACCTTTTTCCGAACCAACACTTGCTGTTTTATACGATGCTGACCCCGGGATGCGGCAAAAGCCTCCAACTATCGTAATGGTCGTTTTTGAAAGCAAAAAAACTATGCGCGGAAACCAGAGGGAACGAGACTAAATGTTACCGGAATCATATAGCTTAAGAGGGTTTTAGATTTAATTACAAGTATCGCTTCTGAAATTAATAATTCGCCAGTGTCATCAAACGAAATATTCTCAATTTTCTCAATTGTTGACTTTTCAGTCTTTTTCATTCAATTGTTTTTCGATTTTTTCACATTCTTTATAGGATTCAACCTATTCTGACGACTTTAAAATCGATTTTTTTAAATGTTTGTGATGATATTGGCATTGTACCATTTTTGAGCAATTCAGTTTTTACTGAACTATCTGTGTGTTTCTCCTCTTATCGTCAGTTCGCACGTTGCCGTAATTAGTACGTTTGTTGGTAAGCTATATATAATTGAAGAATTATTCATAAACTTTTTTTTTTATTGAGTCCATGAGTAATAAAATTTAAGCCCTAAAACACCGAAACAAACCCTGCCAGATGTAAATTATTCCAAAATAAACTATGCAAAAAATGCATACGACCGTACGAAAAAAAATCAATAAAAGCGTAATCCAAGCGAAAAAACCAAGACCGGACCGAATTATCCAACTATTCGGTGTTTATCGGCAATTCCGAAAATTAAAATATCTTGGAGAATACGTAGCAATTGGATCGACTGGCAGTAAGTTACCGAAAATTTTCAGAATATGAATAAAAATTCTGGATGTAGAAGTTTTCGTAAATGAACACTCAGTTACCGACTGAAGGTAATTTATCGACAAATTAACAAAGGTCTACGAAAGTTTCCGAAAGCAGAAGTTCTTTTAACTGTCGGTAAGATACCGACTAATTATAAGTTACGGACCACTTTCAGAAAGCTTGATATATTTTCCGACCTTTTGCGAACGGTTGGAAAATTTGTCAATGTACGTAGTCAGTAATTTATCATCGGTCGGTAATTTAGTGGATTCTCGGACATTTCGGTTACTTGCCATCCGCCCGTAACTTACCAACTTTTGTACCAAATTCCGAAATATAAGCATTCCAAAAACCGTCGATAATTTATCATCAGTTTGTAAATTGTTGAATTTCTTAAGATTGTTCACAAATTTCGATAAGTAACTTTTAAACAAAATAATACCATGTAAAAAATTTGGTGTAGATAATTCGAATTAGCTGAATTTTGAAATGATGACTTTCTGTTTGTTCTGTATTAAATGTGTGCCGGGTTTTAGGTTTGCTAAGGGGTGTTTCTATTCATTTTGAGTACGTTCAGTTTTTGCGTTTTGTTTTGTTGGTCTGCATTTGGCTTGTTTGACTTCGTTTGGAATAGTAAAGATTTGTTTGGGATTAGTTTTAATTTAATTCGAAATGTGTGGAATTGGTCGATTTGATTATGGTATTTTCGATATAATATTTATCACACTACATGCCAACGTTTCTATCAAAATGATCAAGCTATTGTTTTCGATTGTGAAATATCTTTTTTAACGCACAATCGTGTTTTTTCGAGAATTTCGACGACGTTCTGAGATATAAGGAAAATACAATTGAATTTATTTGAAGCCGAATCCTCAAAAAAGTGAAACGTGGCACCAATTGTCCGAAACAGACTGATTACCAGAATTAACGTGGAGCCCAACACGATGATAGACGTTGATGGCAGGGATCCAGACGGACTCGTGCGCGTCTGATCTCTTTCTTTCTAGTATAAAAGTTGACAAACAAGGAATATCCCTCAGGTGACAGCCTTCGATTTTGTTGTAATTTGGATATGTTATAAAGCACCAAAAAGTAAGCGATACGTTTTTTTTATCGGCGGAAAAACGGTTTTAAAGGGTGAAACGCACCCTCGAAAATGGGGATGTTTTTCGTTTGTCGTTGATAACGTTTTGACGGTACGAGATATATAAAATTTCAAATTGCAACAATGTTTATTTTTTCGTGTACTATACATTGGATATGAGAATGATAATGTTATCGAGCAAAAACGAAAATACCGCTTCTTTCGAGGGGTGGTTTCACCCCTTAAAACCGTTTTTCCGCCGATAAAAAAAAATACGTATCGCTTACTTTTCGGTGCTTCATAACATATCCAAATTTCAACAAAATCGAGGGGTGTCATTTGAGGGATGTTCCTTGAAAGTGGTGGTTCCTATTGCCCGGTGTAGTTTCCTCCTTGGGATAAGCGGCCAACAAAATCTGGTATAGCGGTTTACTTTTTTTGATTTTTTGTTTGATTTCGAATAACGTCCGAGGAAAATGGTATTAAGGTGAGATAACATTCAGACGGGAAAAAATTAAGCAATTTTAAGGGGTTTTTTAAACTGAGAAATAATTATTCTCCATTTATCAAACTCTGGGTATACGTTGATAGTATATTTAAGTATACAAAACCTTTTTTTTCAATTCATTCGCCATCAAAATGGTGGAGCTGTGGCAGAGTGTGTCAGCAAAGTTGCCGCGAGAGGGCGCGCGGGTATAACCCAAACAAACTCAAACAAAATGTCACAGTAGTTCAACCTTTAAGAACAAATGAATACCATTCTATTGAAACGATTTATTGGATTGATGATTTTGAGAAAACAAAAGTTGTCCTATTTCTCCATCATTTGATACTTGACCGGATCTCCTAATGGCATTCTATATGATGCCTAGGTATTGCATGCGTTACCTAGGTACAGTATCTAATGGTTAACGATAGATAAAATATTTTATACATTGCCTTGACGAACCCGGTATTGTATAGAATAACTAAGTATTCTATAGAATGCCTGCATTACAAACATTGCCGTTACCAAATACCAAGGAAAAATCGGCACACGGGCACTGAAAGATTACGGAGGGAGTTAAGATTTTGTGCTCTCCTGTAAATGACTATGGAAGAGAAATCGCCATGTTCATTTTCATCAATGGCTATGTGCAGTATGTCACAGATGTAAGAGAATGTCGGAAATATCACGCCAGGTGGCGATGCTATGATTTGGAAGGCCAATGTCTGTTATTAACAAAGGAAAATCTTGTCCTTACGTATGATGAGACTACAAATGGTAATAGTCGATTATTGGCAGACGAGGCTCCAATCGACTTACCTCTGGTGGTTCGATTGGGTCCATTCTGTATTTACGGCCGGTAAAACCAACTGGCTTTACCATCATTCGTGATAAGGGCTATCAATCGGCGGCTGATAAAGATGGAACGTTACCACTAGTCAGTAGAATCTGTAACTACGGAACGGAATTTCGTATCAACGAAAGGCAAATAAGTAAACATAAAATAATAACCCCGGAAAGATGGTAGTGAATTTCTATCTCCTGAAAAGCACCTTGGAAGTTTCTTTTCAACTTTAAGGGGCTACATTTACCTAGAAAACTGAAAAAATCGACTTTTCTTTAGTTTTCTAGAAGTCTCAAGTTATAAAAATATACCATATACATTTCATATCGGTGTCTTCAAAATTGGCGACGTTATAGAATTTTAAGTGAAACACGTTAGAGCGTTTCGGTTTCGCTATCTGGCGCGGCGCCCACGGAAGACCCGCTTTCACGGTATTCAGCATTCCAGCTGTCCTCTCGTTCTACATTGTGTGTGCTGTTGATCACAACAATAGAGCCCCATGCAGCTGCAATTGCTGCCGAGGGTACTTGATATGGCCCTCGAGTTGACGACTAGAGGTGAAGTTGAAAATTCTTCACTTAAAAATAGCAGAACTCTACTTCAATCTTTAAGGGGAGATAAATCTTCAGGCAAGGAGAAAATTAGCTGGGTTCATGATTTTTTTTGTAAGGGAAAGACTTTATCATTTTTAAGACTTAGAGTACGTTTTACTACTACTTTTAACTCTTGCATGGTATTTTTTATTAATCTGTAAAAATGACGGAGGTATGGGACAATCATCTAAATTGCATTTGCGAAATCTAAACTGCATTTAATCTCGAGATTCACTTGATGCATTCTTATCGAATTTTCAAGAAATACCCTGAGAAAAATTCAGAGGTTGTTGACAATAATTTTTTAATATCAGGATGTTGAATAAGTTCTCGCTGTTTTCCGCCAGATGACGTTACCAGAACTGCGTGCGTGTAGTTTAAGGTGCTAACACATCTGTAAAAGATTACTACCAGCGAGCTTGAAATTCAGTGTGAGTATGTCATTTTTCCGAAGTGTAAACAACTCTTTTTTTGCATAGGGTTAAATATGTCAAATTTCGTACCAAAGAACGAGTATTTGCGGGAAATTTTACGACTTTACATACTTTATTTAAAAAAAAGATAGCAGCTGAATGACACAAAATTGTCATCGTTGATTGTCACGCGGTGAACACCAAAGTGATCTTCGATCCTAATTTGGTGCCCTCCTCCGATTTTGTTGAAACTTTTTTATGTGGAAGAGTCTCAAAAACTAAGAAACACGTATTTTTTTCTATCGGCGGAAAAACGGTTTCAAGGCGTGAAACGCACCCTCGAAAATGGGGATGTTTTTCGTTTCTTGTCGATGACGTTTTAACGGTACACATTGGAGATGAAAACGATAACGTTATCGACGAAAAACCAAAAAAACCCCTATTTTCGAGAGTGCGTTTCACCCCTTAAAACCGTTTTTTCGCCGATAAACAAGAATACGTGTCTCTTAGTTTTTGATGCTCTTCCACATAAAAAAGTTTCAACAAAATCGGAGGAGGATACCAAAGTGATGTTCCTTGTAAGACAGTCATGTCTTCAAGAAGTCCCTGGAAACGCTTATAAAAAAAATAGAGTTGCTATGTCGGTCGATATGTCGAAAACCTTTTGACCGATAGCAACTGATTTAAAAGCTATCGACCAACGACGGAATTGAAACATTCATCGCTATTCTGTGTCTATTTACTAAGGTATTTTTATAGTAGGTCTTCACTTGTTAGGTTGTTGTATATTTTTTGTACAATGGACTAAACCACTCCAAATTGCTACTTCCACCGTCTGTTTGGTGCATTTTGGAGCTCTCGGAGGAGCTTGAGAAAATGAGTTCTAAAATAAGCAGCAAAAAATGTTTCGCCTACAATTCCTCTAGTATATAATTCTTGTGACATTTATACACGAATCAAGCCAATGAAAAAAAAGGTAATTTTTTCGTCCACCCAGCTCTAAAGCCTCAATACTGCGTTCTTCCTCGAGGTAGACAATCAACAAACTCGTCGATGTTCATTTTATTATTAACTTTTAATATTAGTAATATGTTTCTGTATTTCATATGTGTAATTACAAGGGAATTACATTGTTCATATTTAATATTACCACATGTTGTTTTTTCCTTCTCTTTTTTTTAGTACAATTGGTTGTTTCCTTACAATTACTAATTAGCGGTACAACGTCGTTTCGGGCATCATTACATTTACGAATTGTTCCATTGGAAGATCCATTAACGGCTCGTCGTCGCACTGTTACTCGTATAATCTCGTTTGCCCTTCAACATTATTTCTCTCCCCTAAATAATCTTCACTCCCCTGCTTCATCCTTTTATTCGTCTTTACATTTAATTATACATTTCACATACAATGTTATTCGTGTCAATCGACTGCATCGAATCGCGGAGCCGAGGATAAATCATACGGCATTATAGAATCTCTCGTATTTGTGCGCGTGAAAAATAAAAGTTCGACCCACGTTTGCAAAGAAAGTAAAACATTTATCCGATGCTCCTTCCGCCAGCAGATTAGATATTTTGGACATCGAAAAACGTCAACCTGTCGTTGCGTTTCCAATTCTTTTTTCGCACCCCTTCGTCTCGCTTCGACAGCAAGACACGAACAATCATTTTCATCCCAACGTCGATGCACACACAGACACGCTCGCATACATTTACATACGTGCCGTCATTACGATTGAGCCTCAACATACCAGGCGAAATATCAAGATCGTTCATTCGTCGCGACGAAAATTACTGTACGCACCCTTTGATAAATGCATTTGGAACTTAATTTAGTACGACAAAGAAAAAATATCAATTCGTCGGTAACAATTCCATGATCTGTGAGTTTGGGGCATGTTCCATATCGAATTATTCACACGAAACGCTACTTATGTACACGGGAATGTGACAAAAAAGCAAACGAATTTTAACGAAACAACGAGCAGAGAATTGACGAAATGGAGCACAGAGCATGTACGAGTGCGATGGAAAACAGTGGCTTTTGGTGTTGTTGGAAGATTGACGGATGAAAGTTCATCGAGAGTCTGCTCTGTCAAGACGAAATAAAACGTCAAATTCGTCTGTGCACTCGATTCTGCGAGTCACGCGAGTTAATCAATACTTAGGCCCTATTTGAATAGTACGGCGAAACGCGCCTGTTACGCGATCAGGCAACAAATTACTTCGATGGAAACGATTCGCGCATCCCGTTGGAACTGAACCTTCTTAGTCATCAACTTAAATACTCTGTTCGTCGGATTTTCAACGTTTATACTACTTTTGGATAAGTTTCCGAAACCCCCCTCCGTTTGAGCTGAAATTTCGCACAAGCCTTCCTTTTAACATTTTAAGGCAACCCCTTAAGGGATTGTTGGCGACTCGCAATAGTTCTCGAGATATCGAATTTCAATGTTATTTATTTTAACGCGCCGACTATATCTATACCTGCTCTGTCTCCGTTCATACCTGCACAGGGTATTAGGAAGGTCGATGCAAAACCTTAAGGGGGCGATAGGTCATCTCGCATAGAGGTGGGAATGTATCTTACTGAAGATAGGAACGTATCTATCCTAGGTTACCTTAGTCCAAAGTCTAAGGATTTCAAGTCATCATGGTAAGTATAATTGTTGGAAAATTTCCCAAAATTAGGTGCCAATTCGTTCGTAATGATCAAACGGACAATAATTGGTATCGAAAAAGTTTTTGCGCCTTAGCTTAATGTGTATTCAATCGACAAACACCAATATAATCATCTGTATCCACACCACTAACTAAATTGCACGTGGTGAATCATTGAAAACTTGGCAAAAAATATCAATACCCCTTGTGTTAATGCTATTTTCAACAAAAATAGGTTTAACGTAAGACGTAAACGAGTCAGTACCTGATTTTGGGAAATTTTCCAAAAATCATACTAACCATGATAACTCGAAATCCTTAGGCTTTGGACCACTGTAACCTAGGTTAGATATGTTCTTAGCGAGGTGAATTGCCACCTCCTTAAGGATTTTATTGCGGGCGCCTATCACCCTCTTAAGGCCAAAACTAATTCAAACAAACCCAAAAACTACGCCGCGTCGCCAAAAATCCCTTCAAGGATTGTCTCAAAATATTAAAAGGAAGGTCAGTGAAAACTTCAGCTCAATCGGAGGGGGCGAGGGTTTTCGGAACCTTAACTCTACTTGTTTTTCTTGCATGTGGGATTGTTCTTTTTTTCTTTGCAATTGTTTTTCGTTTTGCCTTTGCTTCAATTCTTTTGAAAATCGCAGCGAATGCTACGCGATACCTCGAAGAGACAATACATTAGAGACTAAGACAGTGTGAGAAAGAGAGAGGGAGAGCGTGTGTGTGGGTGTTGAAGATACGAAGATTTAGTTTCGAAGCGTTTATACAAATACGATTAATGACTGGCTGTTCACGAGCTCTTAGGGTCGTCTTCACACGAAAACCAGTACGTCCTCAACGTTTCGCAAAGATGAAACAAACAAGCCAATAATTTCCATTTGCGATAAGACCTTTGAGCAATTATCTGTGCGACAGGATTGGTTGGGTGATCGTTATCTCAAAATGTTCTTTGTAAACTCGACTTTTTCGGAGCCAGCTTTCGCGACGTGTAACGAGAGCTTTTTTCGTTTTTTTTCTTCTTCTTATTTTTCTTCTTCTATATCTCGAATGAGTTTCGAACTTGGGTAAAAGCTCGTGGAACATTTTGCCGTGACAGCTACAGACTAGGATTCTCTACGATAGACGGTGCTCTTAAGATTTGGAACGAACACTACGAGATAGGTTTCAATAACGTTTAATTATACAATAGCCTTTCGTTTCTTGCTTCCCTTCTTTTTCGGTAGTCAATGGAAGTAGACAGAGGCGCGTGGATAAGTATTCGAAAAACGTACGTATGAATTTCAAGTTTATACAATTACGCTATTTTTCGACCGAATCTTTGATTATACGCTACGATGCGATATCGATGGCAATTGGCAATGGAAAGTAAAACTCCGCGTCCGAAAAATGGAGAAATTTTTTAAGGTTCGAGAAAGAAACTTTTGTCGCGAATTTTTTAAAATACTTTCGTCATTTTACGCAGAAAGGATGAGTGTTGTGATTTGTTGGATTGCGAATGAGATCATACTTTTCCTCTATCTCGTACGAACGAATAATTCTCTCATCGTGGACTACCGAAAAATTCGTATTTCTTGGTTGTCGGTTCGCCGATCAATATCGTGTAATAGCAGTGATCGTTTTCAACGAAATATAAATATAATTGCGATTGAAACGCTATTTTTCTTTTATTCCTCTTTCGTGTCTTATACGCTGCCTATGCACCGTCTCGCTTGCCTATTAATAACATTAATCAATATTTTTACGATACTTTTGGCAATATTTATGTACAAAAACGCAACGCTCGTGTAGCTTTTAATATTTTTTTTTGTTTCCTCGTATTTTCTCTCATCTCGTTTTTCCTTTCTCGATAATTATGGCCTAAGCAAATCATACACATGTATAGTCCGTGAATGCTGCAGTTTCGTGGGCGATTCATCGTATCAACGCTTCGTTCAAATGGTCACTGCATTTGGAAGATCGTTTGTTGTACAAAAGAAAGCAATGGCGACGGCAACGACACTTGTGAGTTGTACGTCGATTTTATTTTATTTTTTTCGATACCCGCGAAATCGCACGAGTCTCAATTTAACGTTACGTTAGATATCTATAATGCGCTCGTGAATTATTTTTGTGTCGTTTTTCGTTTGTTTGTTCTGTCAGCTTGTTTCATACCGATTTCATTGAAATCGCTCGATTCTCGCAACGCCACGTTGCATTTACAAATATACTCGTTACAAAGCAGGCCACCTCGACTCCTCAATTACACTTACGGAAACAATTTTTTTTGTCACACCTTTTTTTCCATTTTTTCTTAAACAATATAATTATCAATGCACCCTTACGCTTGTTCTTCATCTTTTTTTTTCTCCCTCTATTTATTACTCTCGCACGACTTCCACGCTCGCTACAACTCGTATGAAAAATTACGCGGTAACATTTTTTTGGTTTGTTTCTTTTCTTTAAATTCTTTTATCGGTTCTTCGTCATCGCTTTAAAATCTTACGTATTATCGTTAATTATTATTCATAGGTTATGGTAATTTTTACGTAAAAATACAAAAGTGATTATCATAATTTCCCGTGTTTAATTGTTTCAAATTCTTTATAATAATAAATACATAATTGTACGTAGGTACTTCACAAATTTTGACGAACGACGACTGTGCGACGCTTTTTTTTCGTTCCCTCCTTTTCATGTCTAAGTTCGTAGCTATATATATACAAGGTGTATCTCAACTACCAGGGTGGGCTTGGTGAGAATCTAGGTTGTGTTGCGAATGATTTGTTAGTTTCGAATAGTGGTTCGGTAAGCGGAAAAGTAGCTGCCTCAGTATCCGGGCCCCAGCTGAAAGATATTTATTGTGTTCATTGCAAGAGGGCCCTGGGGGGGGGGGGGGGGGGGGGGGTAAGAGGAGCAGCTATCCCACCTCCCTAAGGATAAAAAATGTAGACGATAGTCTAAATGTTGGTTAAATTTATTGCAATATATTTAAAGAAAAGCTTTTTGCTCGGAACGAAACAGCCTATATGCTCACCGAGGAAACCCTGACAGTCGACGTACATTTTGTACACACACACATATATATATATATATATATATATATATGTACAGGGTGTTCTGTTGTGAATGGATAATCCTGCAGATGTAGATACGTCAGATCATGTCCTATATGCTGGAATTTCAGTTCAGTAAGTCCCACGGTTTTCGAGATTTTGGGCTTAACGTTATTAAAAAAAAAATCATCTGTTTTTGGTTTTTCGCATGCCATTTCTACAAATGATATGAAACGACAATAACGAAGCAACTTGTTAAAGTAATTTGGACGATATGAGTAGTACTTTTTTTTTTACACCGCAGGCTATTAAAGTCAGATGTTCGAATTGATTTGCATGAAAATTCTGCATAAGTTTCATAAAGTTTTTCATGAAGTTTCATTTCATAATGGAAACATTTCATAAAGTTTTCTTAACATTTGAGGTTAAAATGAGTCTTTTCTAGATAAAACAAATAACCAAGAGTTTTTTTTTTTTGAAAACCGGGTCAAAAAAGTTATCATTTGTACAAATGGCATGCGAAAAACCAAAAAACAGATGATTTTTATCTCGAGAACCGTGGGACTTTTACTGAACTGAAAATCCAGTTTGTAGGAGGACACGATCTGACCTATCGACAGTTGCAGGATTATCCATTCATAACAGGATACCCTATGTATATATGTATGTATGTGCGTACGTATGTATGGATATGCTCTCGTGAATCTTCGTTGATTCGATCGTTGGTCAAGAACGACGAACTTAATCAGATAAAAAGCAATCTCAGCAGTAAGAATGAAATCGTTAAAGAGCAGACGTAAGATTTTTTGGTTGTATTCCTGAAAATACTATCTGTATTTTCAGTATCGAATGTTACTGTCGTAACATTCATCCCGACTTGTGCAAATTGTGACAATTGTACAACGATTCAATCGAATTGGACTAGGTCTTCAATGTCGACCCGATAATTTTTTTCATGTGCATGCAAGACGATTTCCATGATTTGCAGACGCGAACGGAAAAACGAGGTGTCGAATATTCAAGTGTAGTTTGATTACAAAATAGGATACTGATAACACGACTGACGAGGGTCGATTTTATTGTTAATATTATTAAAATTATCATTATTATTATTGGTATATCGGCACAGTCGTCGTTCATCTTTCGAAGGCAGCAGTTTTTTGGGATTCGGCTGTCGTGTCGGATCGAATACGTCGTTCGGCAGGAGGCGAAAAGCGCGACTAATTTGATACGAATTCGAGTGTGAATGAAAGACTGACTTGAAAATACGCGTATCTCTTGAATTTGCTTGCACATACTGTCGTTCTTTTACTCAGTCGCTAAAATCGTGTTAAGCGATATGTGTTGGTGTTAACATTTCAAAAAATATTCCCCACTTCCTGAATTGTCATGATTTGACAATTCTTCAATTAGAATGCCCGAAATATGCGGTAGAAATCACGCGTGGATTAGCGTTCGAATATGTTGCACTTGGGTGTCCAGTTTTTCTTTTTCACGCTATTTTCATCGACACCTCGTCAATATCAGAATTTTCGAAGGAAAGTTTGAAAGCAGCTGAAAAGTTCAGCAGCGAAGTTATCCGGGTGAACGATCAATTTTACAAACGAAAATAACTGTTTATTTGCGGTGGTGAATTTTTTTTGGAGTCGATAGTATATTTTTGAGGACACGTGTTTTCCACGATCTGCAGTTGCAGCCAAAAAAGAAATCCGGACGATTCGATATTTGGAAAAGAAATGGAGTGCAAAAAATTCACGTGGACACCCTATGCAGACATAGCAAGATTCTTTAAAATGCAAAACTGAAGTACATTCGCTCGTGCGATTCACGCGCTGGTTTGGTTTCGTCACTTGGCAGGATAAGCGCGCGTTTCGCTCGATTGACCATGAAAAAACCCGAGAAAAAATTATGGATACTTTTTTCCGCGCTGATTATCGTATGGCTAGATATATGCAATCATAATAATGGTAGTACATTAAGCAATAATAATATAATGCAATAATAATAATGGTAGTACATTAGGAACGAAGCTCGAGAACGAAAAAAAAAAATGATACACTTGTGACGCGGTAATTCCATCGTATTCGCTATCCAGCATGGGACACACACTAGTCCATTCAAGGAGGAGAAAACCCAGACTTTTCAGCGTAGAATTCGAATTTTTGACTGAAGCTAAACTGCTGCGTACCAAAAGTAACCTTAATAAAATTTTCCCCCCACCTCGATTCAGTTCTCTCCTTCAACCCCTATAAGAAATAGGGGTCGAAAACTTGAAAACCGCCGTATCTCGATAATTATTAGCCCGATCAAAAACCGTTTCAAACAAAAGTTCTTTGGAATTATAAAATACATATAAAGTTATCTGACGTCCAATCTCTTGTCTTTGAAAATAGCGGCACAAAAACGGTTTCAAACTCTTTTCGCAACAACCCCGAATTTTAAAATCCTTTTTGTGCCGCTATTTTCAAAGATAGGGGGTTAGACGTCAGATAACTTTATACGTATTTCATTATTGCAAACAACTCTTGGCTGAAATATTTTTTGATCGGGCTATTAATTATCGAGATACGGCGTTTTTAAAGTTTTCAACCCTTATTTCTTAGGGTTGGGGCGAGGTGGAGGGGCAGTTCAGTTAAAAACCACCTAGCTTCTGTTAATTTTCTGCTAAAAAGTGCTGGGTTTTCGTCTCTTTTACTGGACTACACTCCCTTCACCCAGAAAAAGCCGTGCTGCCCGATATAATTATACGTATTCGCGTGTGAGGATAAAAACGAGTATACAGCGCAAAGTATACCCTATATCATACTTCGCCGTTTTTTTCGGTGGTCCGTCCTTCATTTTCAGTCCCCTTTCGCAATCATCGCGGGAAGGATCGATTTCCGGGTCGATACAGCCCGAATGGGATTTTATCTCATTATCGTTTATTTTCGGCAATTGCTGTTTTTTTCCTCGCCGTTTATGGCTCGAAATTTACGACCCTCTCATCCGCACCTCTCTTGCAATTCGTCGGCGAAGCAACGCCGTAATTTCTCTCTCGTGTGTACAAGGTAGTAGAATAAAAGTTTTTTTGTTGTTGTAAAGTATGCGGTAAAACTTGTCGGATAAAATTTGTGTAAACTTTGAATAAAAATGATAAAGAGTGTACAGACCCCTTGCGTCGCACGTAAGAATGGATCCCCGAGCATATCGCACACGTATCGTTCTTTTTATTCGATCCTTTCTCTCATTTTCCTTTATTCTCTCGCTCGTCTGCTGTTAATCCCTGTTTTTGTTTTTCGTTTCACAGTACAGTCGCGGATTCTTCTTACGCGCGACGTAGGTATTTTATTTTATCTAGTATCTTTAACTTTAACGGTACTTTAAATTCATCGCATTATTGTATATTTATCTGAGCGCAAAGCTCGATGTGCATTTCATTGCGGTCTTCAGTAATTCAATATAATGGGCAATTCTTTAGATAAGTTTTCCGAAAAAGAGCGTAAATTTTATTTTGCTATTTCCTCATCTATTGGGTTTTAAATGATGATGTTCAGTCGGGGCGGGGGGGGGGGGGGGGGCTGAAGTTCACCTCCATAAGAAGTTATGGGGTTTTGAAGTTCACGCAAACACGTGATAAAATAGGGCATTTTTGAAAATTTGAACGCCTGTATTGGGGGTGGGGGGTGGGAGGGGGGATTTATAAAAGAAGCGTTCCTGAACACACACAAACCCAACCTCGTCCGGCGTGAGGATTTTAATACAAGAGTTTTTGAAAAATTCGAACTTATTTGACTTTGTTTGGTTTTTTTTTGGGATTTCAGCTTCCCCCGACTGAATATCATAATTTATAACCCGATAAATGAGAAAATCGCAGAAAAAATTTTAGGCTCATTTTTCGGAAAAGTCACTTACCTACAGAATTACCAATTTATGTATGTATACATAGCCGATTCATTGGAATCCCGATTTACTTACGGTGCTCATAATTTCAGATTTTTCCTTTCGCTTTAGGGTACCCGAGCTGGGGATCCGTCTTGCATTTTTTTTAGTCACCTGAGTAAAATATTAAGCATACCGTGGCCCAAAAATGTCTCATTCAATTGATTTGTATAGCTGCTATATATCGACATGAAATATCAGCTTTAAACATGAAAAGTGGAAAAGTGCGTATTGATTGAACGGTCTTCAGGTGTCACTTTCCAGTTCTGTGTTTTATTTATCCCCACCCCCCCCCGAATTACACGCGTTTTTGTATTTTAATAGCTCACTTAGGTTTATAGACTAGGATGATCCGTTTTGAAGGTGTACAAAATGCTGAAGCATCACAGTTATAATTACAATTGAAACAGACTATAGTTATACTCCATTATCTCGCGGGCTTTTTCAATTTTGCAATTAATTGACAATATTTGTATTGGAAAATGAAGAAAAATGTTGTTCGTGAGGATACAATTTTACCGCAAACGTATTCATTGACATCTGAAACAAACGACTGATCGAATAATTCAGCAAAAAACGTACGCCTACAATCCCGAAATCATGAGGTTCGAAAATGAATCGAGCTCCTAAGTTATTAGCATCATATATACATATTTATACATATTTATTGGTTTTTGTTTATTTATTTAATTATTAGTCTTTTTCGGATCGTGGTCGCCTGAGGGACGGATATAGCGTATCTCCCGACCCCCCTTAAACTCTCTCCATTTGTTTCTATCGTCGTTATGTTAATTTATAATTTCTCCACGATCCTCGATCATTCGCGTTTTTTAAATTCCATTTAATTACGTATTACGTTTCAACGATTTAATGAACCTGTCGTCGCGTGCCTCTTACGCACTAGTGCACGTATTTTCGAACAATTCAACACGTGAACATTCATACGTATTTGTATATATCCGCGTGTGTACATTTATATACACATACACACACTTGCATCCATATATCATCGTTCAGTCATTTATCAACGGTCCTTTTAGTCCTCAATATTGCAACGTATATTTTTGTTAATATTCATCCTAAACGAGTTTTAATATACAATAACATGTACGAGAAAATGTATTCCTCTACATTTTGAGCATATCCCGCGGCTTTCTTGGTAATTTTTATTTATTTATTTATTTATTTTCGTTACTACTATACGAGTCGATTATCTCGTCTTCTTTCTTCGATTTCTACATTTTTTTTATCTAAGGAAATGGATTCGGTAGTCAGGATAGCGATTTTGTGTGTGTGTGTACCTGTACAAATATGTGCACGTGTGAGTGTGGTCGTGAATTTTCTTCTGCGTTCCGCAAAATTATCAAATTAAATGCGGAACGTCAAATTCATTTTGAACTGAACGAAGTCCCAGCGGAAAATTTCTCTCTCGATCAAGATTATTATCGTGAATATGCGCGTAAAACACACACAATTGAATTCTTGTGGAAGAGTTAAATTTCTTTCGGAAATTCGAGTTACTCAACAGATTTTTCCGAAGCGCGTTGAAGCTCTTCGATCGACGAAATGATGCGCGAAGCGAATGTTAATGTTATTTTTGTTGCTCACTCTCAAGCCCATTTGCTGCTACTTCCGATTTACTTTTCTTGCTTTTTTTCCCTCAATTTTCGGTTATTGTTAATTATTAACCGTTCATCCCGGACTTTAAGCCTTGGCAATTATTTTCGATATTTCTCTGCTTATTTTTTTTCGCTTACCTCTCAAAGATATACGTACGTGTATTAATTAGGAATATTTCGAGACAAATATTGGGATTGGACAACGCGCGTTCTCCCGAATAACCTAATTCAATTCCTTTGTGTTTAGTTTGTTAATTAATTAGTCAATATTACAATTCATTAACAGCTTTTCTTTTCATCATACTATCCAATAGTTTAACGCTCGATTGTTTAATTCATTTTAGTGGTTTTTCGTTTATGTTACAATATTTGTTGCTTTTATGTCACCGTGTATTTATTTATACATATGTGTGTGTGTGCATGTATATATATATATATATATATATATATATATATATATATATATATATATATATATATATATATATATATATATATATATATATATATATATGTACGTATTCATCGATTACCATGCGCTATCAGCTATGTTTAATTATAGTCTATTTTGCGTTCACGTGTAACGTATATATGCACATCTGTATACATATATACACACACACATATATTCGCTCATTCACGATATTTATTATATTTATAATATCAACATGACCTCGTCTGAATTTTGTTTCACGTTCATTCTCGTTTCATTCGTCACGTCTTTCGACGTTTCATTGGCAATTACCCGAAAGACCATTGGCTTTTCATGTCGTCAACTCGTTCGGGATTCCGTGGAAGGCGTTAGTGAGCTCGGCAATTTCGTGATATACGAAATAAAAACGTACCATCGAAAAATGAGAGCCTGTTCGTAGCCGAGGCTCATTAATTGTCGTTTCTCAATTCTAGCACGGGCCAATTGTCGAAAACTACGGTTGATTGGGGCTCATCGAAATTCTTCGATACATTTGTCAATTATGAGAATATTTCGAAGTGCTGATTGGACACGGATTTTTTGCGGATATTCTTCTCACGTCTCGTGCCTGGAATTTCAAGTATCGCGTGTGAGAATCCTCGGTGCATTGAGGCGGTGGTGAAGCCGGAGAGAAGAAAAAACAAAGAAAGAACATCATTTATCTTGCCCGATGCGGGATCAAAAATTTCTCATTTGAAAACAGGAAATTGCATTGTGAGAAGTTGGATTTTGGTATCGTTTGCTTTGGTTGAGGATGGTATGGCTATGGAAAAAAACATTTTTAAAACCTTCGTCAAAAGTCTGGTGGAATTGGATTTCTATACGAACTCATGGCGAACTTTTCAGAAAACGTTTAAAAATCGTTCGAGTATTTGAAAAAGAAAGCAATTCAGAGGTTGTGAACTACGAATGGGTTAAAAAGTTTCTGGGAATAAGTTCGGATGGTTTTCTTGTAGTACTTGCTACTACGAGGGAGACATTTTTTGCAACTATCGAAGATAGCGGAACTCCGGTAAATCAATTCGCGTTCCCATATATATATATATATATATATATATATATATCTACACACACACACGCAAACTGTGAATTTCCCCGAGGACCCGTTCCTCACTGATCTCTCACGATCGCACCCGAACTTTTGTCCTTTGGTTTGTTTCAATTTATCATCGACTTTCATCGCGACGCGATAACGGCGACCGTAAAAAAAATTCTCCTACCTTCCTCTTGTTCCTACATCACGGGAAACCCAAAAGTTTCGCTTCAAACTCGCTACGTGCGCCCCAAACAACAGGCCAAACGTTACCTTCGTATCAATCGTAGACGGAGAAGCAAAGATTGATCACTGTGCTCCAAAAATTGACAATTACTTCCCAGCTAAAAGCGCTCAAATACGAAGGAAAAAACAAACGTTATAAGTTGCGTCAGGCTCTTGCGGTATCTCTGTCAGTCTGCGCTAGCTTCGATCTTCTCGTTTTCAACAACTGCGTCCCGCAAAAATAATGTTATCGCTAGTTTTGTAACGAGCGTAGGCAGTACTACGAAGAAACGAGGATAAACGTGACAACATTTCAATTTCTCTCTCCACTTGGCCCAAACGAGTTCTCTTTGATTCTATTACGGATGTGAATGGAATTACAATTAACGTGGGTGTGTGCGGTGGTTGTTTTCTTCTTTTGGAGTTTCTGGAATAGGTGATTCGAACGAGTCGCGGTTATTATTTTTTTTCCGCGATCAAGCGTTACTCCGCTGTCAAAGATTTGTTTGGATGATATTTTTTGTTTGTTTAATTCTTCGTCCCACCGTGCCTCGGGATACTTTCGTTCTCTCTCTATACATTATTTATACGAGATGTTCGCTTTGTTTCATCGATTTTGTCTCGTTTCATTTTTCTTCGTTTTTAACCTCACTTCAGTTTTGGAACACGTTTAGCGTTAGCGGAAATTTCATCGTTTTCCGGTACGTTTGTTTTTTTTACGATCGAGTTTTTTTTTGTCTCAGCTACGAACTGTCGGATCTATATATATATATATATATATATATATATATATATATATATATATATATATATATATATATATATATATATATATATATATATATATATATATATATATATATATATATTGTTAATGCCAACATTTCGTAGTTGAGAAAAAAGAACTATCATAGAATTCGCGGCAAAACGAATAATTAACATTACAAGCTAAAATTTATCTTCAAGCCCAGCGCACGCGATCACGACTGTGTCACTACATTTGTCGTGATGTGATATTTTCATTCTTCTTCGCGAAGAGGGTGGATTTTTTCTCACTTTTTGCAAGCTGCAGCATGTTTATTATATCCGCGACCGGCATTCTCGATTAATCGACGTTCTTGTGTTGCTACAAATGAAGTTTCTTTTCTCTAACGGCATATTTCGCTCGCTCTCACAGAGAGAAAGAAAGCGAGAACGATAGGGAGCGAAAGAGAACGATGGAGCGAGGGTGAGGAGCATTTGGACCCGCGAAACTTCTGGAACGATGCGATTCTTTTTCTGCTATAACGAAGACAATTTTTTCGATGTCATTTGCATTCGATGTATGAATTCCTTTTCTTTTTTTTTTTTTATATAAACGATGTAGCGATATTTTTGGTGGTGTGATTCCTGGTCAGGGAGGGGAAACGGTTTCCTAGCTAACGATAAAATAAAGCTAACGATGCTTTCGAGTAGCTTCTTGGTGAAGTATTTGAAATGTGGGTTCTTTCTCAAACGTCGATGGTCGGGGTTTAAGTACGGTTTAATTGGGCTACCCTTGTTTGATCGTAAGTTCGACTGGGCTCGAGTGCATTGGCTTCGTCGGCGCGAACGTTGAGAAAATATTGATACAAATGATTTATCGAATTATGATTGGCCCAATGAAAATCCAATTTTCTTTAATTTGCAATCAGAACGGGAGAGCGCAAGCGAACGAGATGGAGAAGGAAGAAAAAGTTTAAAGGGAATTAACGTGCGCGTACGTTGTGAAAAAGTCGTGGACTTTTTGCCCTTTCCCGTGTGACTGTTGGGAGGGAGGAAGAGGGAGAGAGAGAGAGAGAGAGAGAGAGAGAGAGAGAGAGAGAGAGAGAGAGAGAGAGAGAGAGAGAGAGAGAGAGAGAGAGAGAGAGAGAGAGAGAGAGAGAGAGAGAGAGAGAGAGAGAGAGAGAGAGAGCGGGAGCGAAGTGTGCGCCGCGCTTTAATTGAAATTAAAACGGACACCGAATGTAAGAGCATATCGATTGATCGTGCTTGATGCCAACATCACGAGCACAATTTTTTTTTATCCATATCATATTTTTAATTGATTTACGCCGGTGAAGTTAGAGTGTCTCGCTCCCACTCTCTTCTCGATGAAAAATCGTACTAGCGAAAGGTCTCCATATCGAATTTTAGTCGGCACCGGATAAGGCCTTTTAAATCAGGAAACGTAAAACACGGTGCAAATACGAAAAATATAATTGAGGCCATAAATTCACCGTGCTGTGAATAAACCTATTTTTGTTTTTTTTCGGGCAAAAACGGATTAACGCTTGGAAAAATTAAGTCCCGAACGAAAATAAATTGAAGCACAAAATAAGATTTTGCCTCGTGTCTACGTTGGCATCAATTAAATTTCACACCAAATTCGCTCGTCGTCACGGGTTGCTCTGCAATTATTCGAGAAGTAATTATTTCGACGGATGCCACTTTGGGCTCTCTTTTTTCACTGCAACCGTGACGTCAAAGGGAAAAAAAGTGTTTCGCATCGTGCCAAAAGTCGCATCGCTACTCTTCGATGTCAAAGAACATCGAGGTCCTCGTGAATATTCACAATCTCCGTAATCTCGTTCCGTCTTTTTCTTCGCCGGAAAAGGAGATGAATTTACGGTCGGCTGTGAAGCGTTTGTTGGGGGCAAACAAATGAAACAGAATGATCCTTTTCACTTGCGTTCCAACGATGTGGGATTACTTTACAGCGAATTAGCAAATGGCAGTTTCTTTGCTTTCTGAGCTCGTTTCGTACACATAGACACGCAAGCAACGATGCTGTGTATATCCACTATTCTTCTTTCCTATTTGCATCACGGTGCTTCGATTGGCGATATTTTTTTTTCGCCGATTATGGCCGGGAAAGACGAGAAAATGGAGTCGTCGACGTCAAGGCCATCTGGCGGGGACTCAAAATGGCCGACGAAAGTTGTTTGTCTATTTGGAATGTCGTTTGGCACTTCCGATCCAATAGGACAGGTACTTGCATTCTTGCATCGTCGCGATACGATGAAAATCCGGGCCCCGAGTCCCCGCGAATTCGTTGCTGCCCAAAACGCGAAAAAAAAACGTGGCCGAAGTGGCGCTCGCCATCTCAGCTTCCTAACCTCAATTCGCTACGTATCGAGTCCCAGTCAGGGATCCATTTTGTTCTCGCAAACGCCACGAGGGACGAGCGAAACTTCGATCACGTTTCCTAAGTTTTCGTTGAATTCGTAAGAATTCGTAAGAACTCGTAAGAATTCGTTGCTGCCTAAAACACGAAAAAAAAAGTGGCCGAAGTGACGCTCGTCGTCTCAGCTTCCTAACCTCAAATCGCTACGTATCGAGTCCCAGTCAGAGATCCATTTTGTTCTCGCAAACGCCACGAGGGACGAGCGAAACTTCGATCACGTTTCCTAAGTTTTCGTTGAATTCGTAAGAATTCGTAAGAACTCGTAAGAATTCGTTGCTGCCTAAAACACGAAAAAAAAAGTGGCCGAAGTGACGCTCGCCGTCTCAGCTTCCTAACCTCAAATCGCTACGTATCGAGTTCCAGTCAGGGATCCATTTTGTTCTCGCAAACGCCACGAGGGACGAGCGAAACTTCGATCACGTTTCCCAAGTTTGTCGCCAGACGTCGCTACCGACAACTCGCCTTTCCCCGTGACCCGACGTTCCCGCGAAGCACCCGTAAAACGATAAAAAGCGAAAAACATGCCTAGACAAATGACGAATTTGTGACGGGCTATGGCGTCGTAAAAAAGCGCAAGAACAATCAGTTTCATTGCTCTTTCGTTCGTACTTTTCTTGTTACGGCCGCCCCCTCCCAATTCGTATCGGAGAGAGAGTTACATATTTATAGGTTAGGTTACAGTACGTGGAGTGAGAGTAGTCTCTGTTGGACGTTGGACGATTTGGTTGTTCCGCAGATCAATAGCTCGGTGTAGAGTTGCGTAGAAACGTCGATAACGTCGAAACGTAGCGAGTTATTGGATTTTTTTTGTCTTCTCTTTTTATTTCTCTTCATTTGTCGCGGTCGCGCGAAACGAGGCGTCTCTTTGTAGTTGACGCGGAGTCGAGTGTCGCGGTTGGAGAAAAAGAGTGACGTTGTTCACTTTTTGTCTCACATTCCTTGATCCCCTTTTTTTTTCGCGTACGAATTGTTCCGACACCCACGTTACGCCCGAGGCCTCGTCGCGGTCTCGGTACTTTGAGACGAACTTATTTCTTGGCTCTTCGCGTTCTGGTGTTCGTTGAACATCGTGAGATGCTCCGATTCATTGCTGCTGCTGTTTGCCCACTGATGGCGTAAGCTAATTCACCGCCAGCGATTCTAATCCACTATCACTAATATCGTTGCACAGCCGCTACCTCGATGACTCTGACCTCGCCGTCTTCCTTTCTGGGCACAAAGAATTCGGCGAATTGTTAATTTTGGAAGAGACAAAATTCGGACAAAAGAGAAAGAGTAAGGGATATTTATCGATGCAACGATTCAACGCGATGGGGAACAATTGGTTGACCTGACGGGGTAACAACGCTGTGGAATTTTCGAAAATTGATTTTTTTATTGGCTTGAGGGATGGTTTGAAACATCTAGTGGGAAAAACGTTTGGTATCTAGAAAAGAAAGGCCCACAGACTCTATGGTGGGAGTGGCTGGCCCGTGCGCGAGACGTCGACCATTTTTCTCGGAACACAATTTTTCAAAACGCCACGCCGCATAACTCCAACAATTTTCAATCTATTCACTGCAAATTTCGAGCAGATCGTTGAAATAACATCCCGATGAGAAATACGTAAGTGATCTTCCATGAGTTAAGGTCTTAGGCCACGGTAACGGGTATAGAATCATGTGCGGATTTAACAATTTTTTTTCGTATGAAAAAGTGATTCACTCATGAAATTAATTACCCATCTATTTAGTATGGATATCAAGCTGTTAGAAACTATATAAATATTTTTTTTCAATGTACTAAATGGCCGACTACTCGAAACTTCTCGAAACAGCTTTTTTCCAATTGGCATGGCAAATAACTTCAACAATTTTCAGTCGATGTACTTCAAATTTAAGAGTTACGTTCCTCATTGCATTCCGGAGAGAAGTACGTACGGGATTTCTGATTAAACGAAAACTTTTCATTTTATGAGCAGTTTATGAGCAGTTACAACGAAATTTTTCATTGAAAATTCATTTCTTAAGTTCAAATACCTACAACTTTTGAATAAAACAATACGAAAAAAACGTTGAATTGATTCCGTACGTACTTCTCTAGGTATTCTAATGTAGATTGACGAGAATTTTTGTTTTTTGTTCTAGGTAAAAAATTGTGGATGCTAAATGTCACGCCGAAAATATTAGTAGTCGGCCATTTTGTACATCGAAAAAAAATATATATATATTTTCTAACAACTTGATATTCATACTAAATAGATGTGTAATTAATTTTATGAGTGAATCACTTTTTCATACGAAAAAAAAATGTTCAATTCGCACATGATTTTATACCCGTTACTGTGGCCTTAATACCTTATTCATTGACAACAGATTTTACATTATTTTACGAATACCGATAATAATTAACATTTTACACGTACAACGATTCGAATAGTCCCAAAAATATTGCAGATGAACCTCGTTGAAATAAAAACACTTTTTTTTTAAATCTACTTATAGCATGCTATTTTTATGAATAATTTCAAATTTTCAGACCAAATTCTTCCTCAATTAGACGGCGTGGTAGGCCAGCCGTGGGAGTGGGGGGGGGGGGGGGGGGGGGGGGGGGGGGGGGGGGGGGGCTGGTACAAAAGACGAGCCGACGGACATGAGGAAATTATTCCTAGTGGCAATAAAGCCATCATAACATGTACATGTATTAACATAACAAACGGCACGGTTTTAATGGTTAAGTTTTCATTAGTCGCGAGTAAGTAATGACGAGTGCTTTTTTCGAAGGGATTTTTTTTTCTTTTAACGAAAATAGAATTGAGAAGAAATATCGTACCTAGAATCAGGAAGAGGCTGTCGTAGTGTCTTCGGTAGCGTTGTTCGATGGCTGCTGGGCCTGGGCAGTCTACTACTGGACGATTATGTGCGGCGCTGAGAATAGCACGGCTACCGTCGCGATCACCGTGAACAGCGTGAACGATATCAAGCAAAACCTTCGGAAAACAATTCGCATTTAACCGTAATTTTCGAAAAAAAAAAATAACAAAACCCTCTGCACAATTAACCCTACGTTTACACACTGCTTTATATTGATTTGAACAGATTTGGAATAAAATTCTTACTGTCCCAAAATTGAATATTTTCAATAATTTTTCAGAACAATTCAATTTTTTACTTTCCGAATTGTAATTATGCAGACATGTTGAGAAATGTTTCAAGTGTATTCCTGATTTTATCCAAAAAAAAAATCGAAGGGGTATTAATGGCAGGTGGATGAAGTACAATCCGGGTCAAATTGACCCAGTGTGTCAAATTCGTGTCCAATTCAGGGCTTGCATTATTCGCTAATTTTTCGCATTCGGATAATATGGATAGTAGTGAACCTTACTATCCGGATATCCGAATTTTTCGGACAACTCAAATAATTCTGAAAAACATTCCACAATTCATTCATATTTGGATAAATCAAACCAAAAGTTGTCTCTCTTCACTATAGCTAATGGATGACATTGACATTCTTAATATCACAAAATGATCGAGCATAATAGTATGCTACAATTTACCATAAAATATTCAAATAAAATACGAATCATTGAAATTAGTTAAGTAATTCTTTCCTCTAAAACTTAAACTAATTATCATAGTGATAATGAGATCATCACATATCAAACAAACAAAAACAATCATTCAAAAATAAAAACACATAAAACTTCGATCTTCTCAGATTTAAAAATTAGCCATTCTCTGCTCTGAGACAAAAACTAAAAACAATCATATACTTGAACGTCGGAGTCAGTGAGATCGAAGGTAGCGCAGAGGGTTGGTGGCCTACCAATGCTAGTGTCCAACTTGCAGTTCGGACGACATAACATAATAAACAGAAAGCAACTTGTCAGACGCGCGACTCGCGCAGGATTTTCTTAATGAATTACTATCGAATGTGTCTCACAAAATATTAACAAAGAAAAAACGTGTTTTAAATTAAAATGAGTTATTAGCTACGTGTACTGACTGCACACAATGCCGAAATTATTGTTTTCCTCTGGTCAGTTCCATGTTGAAATAGTAATTTTTTGATCAATCTTCCTATGCGTATTATCAGAATTATCTACATCCAGTTGTCTTCATTATCCGGATTTTAAAAATTCGTGGATATCCGGATTGCAAGCCCTAGTCTAAATATAAGTGTGTCACCGAATGGTTAACCCGTAGTAATCACACCTTAATTTGAGGATACATACAAACCACACGTGGGATTTGGGATCGTGCATTTTCAAAATATTATAAATTACATAAATATTATAAATTAAAAATATTATCAATTATGAATTACATTATAAATAATCCAAAAGTATTCGACAACCAGTGTTTCTTGAGGTAAACATTTCCCAACAATCCAATGGTAACGCTTTCGAAGGCGAAAAATGACATTCATTTGGTGAAATTACCCGAGAATCAAAATAAAAATTTACAGAGAGCCACGAACAAGATATGGACATTTTTGGTGATAAAAATTTGGGCCTGTGTGGTAACTACGGGTTAAGATCCCAATATTGAACACGTGCGAAAGTACAAACCTGTCGATGACCATCGCCGCGAATTTCCAATCGCTGATTACTTCCGAATCGAGATCAGCCTTCTTCATACGATTCGTGATGAACTGGAGCTCCTTCAGAATCGTCTGAAGTTCCCTCTGCGTACCGTTGAGTGGCAAGGACGCCGAGGTTTCCTCGACAGTGGCTGGTCGATTGGCGACTGGTGTACCATACGTCGATCTACTGCCAAACGTGCACTCTCTCGAGCTGTCAATTAACAGAAATAGTCATATTTACTTGTGAGCTCCTCATATTCATTCGATCCTAACAGCGCCCATCATCATTTAATCGCACAATATTCTTCACTATCATTTCTTCATGCTCAAAGTTTCGAGCTTGACGGACACGTCAATTTGTGTTAGCTCACAGTTAACTCGGATACAGTTCCGAAAAGGACATACCTCCGATTAATCTGGAATTTTGTGTACCCATGTATTTTCACTCTCTGATCACGAATATGATAGTAAAAATACCCGGAAATTTGATTTTCAACGTCAAAACGCACTAAAACTAATTTCTGTTAAGCTTTTAAAATATTATTGTAATAAATGTTGATCTTAGAGAAAAAAGTTTCCTACAGAAGTTGTAGCCTATAAAAAGATTGATCTTTTATGTTCTATACAAGTTTTGTCTCAAACCATACTGTTTCGAGAAAACTTGGATAATGCTCCAGGAAGTACATTTTGCTAAACTCCATTAGTTTCGATATTACCTACTTACGCAATTGACCGCGGGAAGGTTGCCGTATGATCTTTGATACTATACGCGTACCTAAACAACAAACAACACAACACAACAAACGAACGCAAACAACAACCAACACACAATACAACAAATAGATCCACACAAACTCCAACCTTCCCGCGGTAAAGTGCGTAAGTAGATAATATCGAAACTAATGGAGTTTAGCAAAATGTACCTATTGAGATATTATCCCATTTTTCTCGTAACAGTCTGGTTTTAGACAAAAACTGTATGGAACATAAAAGATCAATCTTTTTATAGGCTACAACTTTTGTGAGGAATATTTTTCGCCAAGATCCATATTTATTAAAATAAAGTAGAAAAACTTGAAACAACATCAGTTTTAGTGAGTTTTGACCTTGAAAATCAAATTGGCGGGTATTTTCACTATCATATTCGCAATCAGCAAGTGAAAATACACGGGTACACGAAATTCCAAATTAGTCGGTGGTATGTCCTTTTCGGAATTACATCCACCAACTCTTCCAGGCGCGCTGGCAATAGTCGCTTTCGTTATTTTTTCAAAAATTCCTATCTATGCCTACTATGGAGATTTTTACCGGCGATAGGGCGATTTTTTGGCTGCAACAAAGTGGTAAGTTCCCCTAAGAAGGAAAAAAGAACGTCAACGTACCGTATGTAGCCCTGTGCTGAATTCGCTGACGCGTTCACGTGACGATAATCGTCGTTAATGTCGAGAACATTGGCCAATAAGCTTTTGCTACTTCTCTCCTGTAGCTCGAGTTCTCTCATACGGTGGCTCTTCATTATCGTCTTTCTCGTTATTTTTTTGCCGGGCCTACTCATACGCAGTATCCAAGGTAACCATTGCAGGAACACCGTCTTTATCTGCAGATACGACGATTGTTATTATTCTTTATATGCATTGAACGGTAATCAAAGGGTCCTTTTTTAACCTTTTAAGGACGGGAGTGGTCGATATATCGACCAGCCAGGGGGGCACATAATAATTAATGGTTTTCACGGAAAATTTCATATATTGAATATGGCCAAAATATTGTAAAAATTTCTGGATGTTTTTTTGACCTTGCAAATTGCTATTTCAAGGTCATTTTTTCGGTCTAAAAGTTGGCGCACTTACCTTTGTTGATACGCTAAATACGAATAATAACTGGCGTCCTTGCAATATTCGTCAGGATAACATTTACATGACGTATTTTGTTTTACTCAGTGCATTCACAATGTGAGTATATACATTTTGAGGCTAAACTAGCAGAGACAAAAAATTGACCTTGAAATGGCGATTTTCAAGGTTAAGGATGCCACCAGGATTTTTTAAATTATTTTTCCCGTATTCAGCGTATTAAATTATATATGAATACGCTTTCAACCTTTTTTTTATAAATTTTAAGAATTGGACTTTTCGTTGCGACGGGGCTGGCCGATATATCGACCAGCAGTTACGCTTAGGACTCCAATTGAGAAATTCATCGATTTTATTGATATCTTTAATGTAAAGAAACGTCGATTTTAATGGAAATTTCCCCGTCCTTAAAAGGTTCCCCGTCCTTAAAAGGGAGGACACCACTGTGACTGCCCATTTTCCATCGTTTTTTTAAATCCTTTTTTAAGGATGAATAAAATACATGTTGAACGGAAGTTTTAGCCTTTATTTTTAACACATTGTAGTGTGTTAAAAAACTGTATTTGTCAAAAGAATACAAACTGTCGTAAATTCAATCCTGGAACCAAGAATGAAATATCTTCGTCAATTATATTAGTTTTAGCGTCAAGTACGGGTATATATTGAAAAATAATAAAAAAAAGTAGAGACAAGTTTGAAAAAAAAGTTCGTTTTTTCCACCATAATTTTCATTCAAAAAGTGATATGTTTTTCACAATTTTCAATTAATCAAAAAAAGTGCTCGCACTCGACTGTTATAGCAATCTAAGAAGCTACAAGTTAACGTTTCAAGTCGAATGGACGAAAATCGTTCGAGTTCTGCTGCGTGCCGATTTCAAAAACATGGTTTAGAGAAAAACGTGTTTGAAGTCAACAGTTTTATAGACGCTACAGCTGATGAAACTTTTTTCCCGTAATATAATGCCAGCTATTGGTAGAAAATGTCTCTATTTTTTGTCGGTAACTTTTCCCCAAAGATGCCATCGCCGAAGGTGCTTTTCAACCTTCGGGGACTTCCCTCAAAAAGAACTCGAAAACGACTTTGAAACTATTTTTTTCGGCTGCAAACGAATATGCATCATATTTGTGAAGGGTCAAATGATTTTTCAAAAAGTGTTTGCAAAAAATGATTTTTCGTACGTGTGGTGGTGTCCTCCCTTGAATCGATTTTCGGATATCGGTGCTTGTTTGTTTACTCGTATCTTATAAAGAGGGCTATTTCATGCACCAGAAATTCCTCCGACCAATCGAATGGGTATTTGAAAAACAAATACGTTTTTTTATCCCCGGAGCTTTTGCACGTATCGAGGTGTGCGGACGAGTTAATGGAGAAGAGGGTCAAAGTGCGTGGCAAAAAAAGGTAATATCGTTCTAATTACCCATTGCGGCATCTCGTGTATATCGGCCGTTCTGTGATGATAATTGAGCACGAGGACCGTGAGTACGACGCTACTCGCGACCATGAACATGATGCAGTTGAAGTACGTTCCTGGTACGAGGGAATTTCCGCGATTCCCCGGGGGAAAGAGAGAGAGAGAGATATGGAAAGCGATTAGCTCGGGCAATGACGTTTTCCCGATTAGGGAAGGAATCGTTACGAGCGAGCACGATCGAGTCAATAGTTGAAAGATCATTCTTCCACCGTGGATCGTTTATTCTTTTTCTCGTGAAACAGCAAACAAACCAACTGAGGTTTAACCGTTGGGTCTTTCCATAGTCAATGATCGTTCAACGAATTTTTGAGAAAATCCTAGATAAATGAGGCATGGAGACTTCCTCATTGCTCAGTTATTTTACAGTCCAATGTAATCATGTTTTTAAAATTACGCGCTCAATTCAGCAACGTCCTAACCTCACTTGTTTAGGCATTTTCTTCCTACTGTTAACACGAAGAGTTGACAGAAAAAATCGTACTTGCTCGTCGCAACAAAAACACACACACGTACGCACGCATAGATCGTAATACACGGTGAGATTTTGTTCCGAAGTGAGCGTAGATGACCGAGCGTCGAGTGCTTTTATTTTCTGTCAAACGTCGACGAACAAAAAATGAATACATTTTTACTCGCTAGGCTGGAAAGTAATTGAAATCTTTTCTTTCTGCTCGGGTCTCTACGACACGACGAAACGAAAAACACACGCAAACCATTCTCTCGTTATTTCGCTCTCGTTCTCTCCCTCTCACTCACTCTCTCGCAATTTTTCCCAGCCGCACCGATGATTTATACATTTGGTTTACGATCATCGATCTCTTGTTCATTTTTTTTTCGCTTTTAATCTTTTCTTCCGTTATAACGAAAAAGAATGATCCAGTTGGTTACAACATGTAGATTATTATTACACACGACGAGGCAATAAAAAAATTACGAAGAAAAAAACATTAACCGAGATTATGGTAATAACGAGATATAACGTGAGAACAAAAAAGTTCGTACACATTTATTATCGCTCTCGTATTGTCGACGAGGCATGAGCGAGAAGTGAAAAAAGAAGTGTCAGATAGAAGAAGAAATAAGCGTATTGTACTTACTTAGGCGTAATGCTTGACACGCACATTAATTTCATACACATAATTATCATGTCCATATATGTAGCGAGCATAATACCGTGGAACGGTCAACAAGAGCATGCAGCACGTATACATAAATTTGTACTACGGAGTAGATGGGCTATTTATGGGTTTTTTCTCGTACACAAGCACGACACCGATTCAAGATGCAATAAAAATAAGCACTTGTGCATTTTCGTGAGAAAAAAAAACGTATCACATACTTGGATACATTTTTCTTTCATCGTGAGCTATCTACGTTTTTTTTTTCCAGTCTATAAAATATAGATGCGGTATTATTTTGTCGAGTTTGAAGAGAGATACGGAAGTAATTATGGAGAGTTGGACAATGCGTGTCGAATATGAATGACGGGATGATGGAAACGTATCTTCGGTACATGATACGCTACATGGACGTTGGCAAGAGGAAAAAAGAAAAAAAAAACGGTTTTTTCGGTATCGAGAGGGGAAAAACTCATCGGTGTTACAGACGAGAGCGCTGCCAAAGAGCCGCACACCCTGAACGTGAAATGTGCACTTTCTACGGTGTGTGCGCTAGTTTTATATTCAGTTTGCTCAAAGCAAAACGATTTTTCAATTTTATTTGCGGAATAGAGTCGGAAGGAGCTTTGGACAGTTTCGATGAATGATGAATATTATGAAAGTGCGTGATACGAAAAGCTATCTATCCAGTACGTTTTAATGTTTTTTATTGTTTTAATTGTTTTCTTTTTGCTTTAATACGGCTTGGAATTTGTTATTCCATAAGTCGACCCATTTTATACAATAGGGTGGCACAATTTTGAGCTGTAATTTTCTTCTTTTTCTCACGATAGAGTTGTCGTCTTTGGAGAAAAAAAAAATTGTCGCCAAAGCTGCGAGTGGTCAAAAAATATTTTGAGGTCGCTCGAGCGAAAAATTCGAATTTTTAGTAAAAAAGGATTTCTTTTCGTCGAATTCTCAGCCATGAATTTTACGCTTTGTAATTTTTTAATTAACCTCGTGAAAGCTCCAGCCGGCCAATGAATATTTAGTGGTCGCACATGAGTTTCGAAATTTCCAATTGTCGAAATTTTTTTTCTTCTATTTTTACTCATAAATTTGACACTTTGAAACATTTTCAAAACAATTAAGCCTTTTTTCTTTAGAAGCAGACTCATCGAGACTTTGTCGTTTTGAGACTTGGCGAGACTTATTTTTTGGCGGAAATTGTAAATTCCGAATACCTTGAGGGTCCACCAAGTATTCATTGGTCGGTTAGAGCTTTCGCGAGGTTAATTTAAAAATTGTAAAGCGTAAAATTCTCGGATGAGAAGTGGACGAAAAAAATCGATATTTTAATGAAAATTTGAATTTTTGGGAGGCTTGAGCGACCTCTAAATATTTTTTGACCGCTCGCAGCTTCCACGGCGACTTTTTTATTTTTTCGAAGAAGATAATTGGCTGGTGAGTAAATGAAAAAAAAGAACTCAAAATTGTGTCACCCTAGTGTAAAGTGAATATTTTTTGAAATTTATTCGGTGCTTTTCATTATCATGGAACCAACGTACGAACGAGGATCCATGTCTTTCTCCGAATATTTTCAGCCTTCAGATATTAATGGAAATACGTGATTCGTAAGTACGAAGAGAATTCGGTACTCGTTAAAAAAATATGAACGTATGATGTAAAAACGCGTATCCGGTTGTGGAATGACGCGCAAATTATAATAAATGTTACATCAAATTTTATGCGACGCATCGTACAGCGTGAAATTCGAGTCTTTTCGAGACTCATTGTTCTCCTCGACGACTATAACGCATTTTCTCTTACGCCAACTCTCCTGCATCCTTTGAAAGAATACGACTGTACCGGCGACCTACTTTTTATCCTATCTCATCTCTTCCCTTTTTGCACGATGAATTCTATTCCCAACGAAAGAACTTTCGACTGAGGTGCGAAAGTAAAAACCCAAAAATTGTAATGAGATAAGACATTTCTTTGAACTGTGTAAGCCGAACGCGTAACATTTTTCCCCACTAAATGAATACGGTGAAAAAGCAATTTCGTGTGGGAATAATTCACGAGTTTTTTTCTCGCAGGTGAAGATATTTTCGATTTGAAGAGAAACCGTGTGACAGTCGATATATATACAGGGGGTCCTGTTGTAAATAGATAATCCTGCAACTGTCGATAGGTCGGATCATGTCCTACTATATGCTGGAATGTTAGTTTAGTAAAAGTTCCACAGTTTTCGAGATAAAAATCATCTGCTCTTGGTTTTTCGCATGCCATTTGTACAAATAATAATTTTTTCACTCGGTTAAAAAAAAATACTCTCGGTTATTTGTTTCATCTAGAAAAGTCTTCTTTCTAACCTTAAATGTTAAGGAAACTTTATGAAAGAAGATCTTATGCAGAATTTTCATACAAACCAATTCGAACATCTGACTTTGATAGCCTGCGGTGTAAAAAAATGTACTACGCATATCGTGCCGGTTACGTTAAAAAGTGGCTTAGTTATTGTCGATTCGTATCGTTTGTAGAAATGGCATGCGAAAAACCAAAAGCAGGTGATTTTTTTTTCTTAAAAAAATAACATAAATCCCAAAATCTCGAAAACCGTGGGACTTCTACTAAACTCAAATTCCAGCACATACTAGGACATGATCTGACCTAGCGACAGTTGAAGGATTATCCATTCATAACAGGACACCCTGTATATATATATATTAGGGTGGTTCGGAAAAAAAAAATTTCGCTGTACTCAACGAAAAATGTTACCACGTTATGAAAAAGTAATTCATACAAAATTTGAGAGGCCTAAACATTTTTTTACGTAGTGCTCAAACGACTCTTAATTTTTTTTGTTTGCGATTTTTCGTCAATTATTTTTCTTCATTTGTTTTCTTACTCCAAAGCAACATAATACTCCAAAAAAAACACGCATACTTGTTCGACGTTCGGTGATGTAAACACCGTGTTCTTGTCTATCGGGTGGTTGATATAATTTTCACAACGAAAATACATACATTGATTCTTAATCTGCAAATACAAATTGTTTATGGTAAAAAAGTATTGAAATAAAAATTGTGTATTGCTGCAAAAAAAATTTAATCAACACTTACATTGGATCACGCACTAACATTTTCTACATCGAGATAAAAAAAATTAATACTCCGATAATCATGAATAAAAAACATGAAAAAGGGGTTTGAGCACTAACTAAACAACTGTTTAGAGCCCTCAAACTTTCCAAAACTCTCTTTGTCTTAACATACTTCAATTTTCCGTTGAGAAAAAAAATCAATTTTTTAAAACCACTATCCATTTTGGGAGCATTTCACATCACGATGAATTTACCACAGCTAAGTATCACGAAAGTGCTACTACAATATCTTTATCTACATGAACTGTAATCGGAATTCAATATCTATAATTTTCCATTTTCGACTCAATACACTTCTTTATTCATTGCGGCGATATTTAATCCATTTGCTGAAAGTTCAGTATTTTCGTAAATCGCGAAATTCAAGGGCTCTGTGATTGATACGCTGTCCGACAAGATTAAAATAGACATTGCTGGGGTCGATGACATGTCAACCGTTCGAAAAATCGATATCTTCAATAAGAAGCGTTTGCACTCACGTGTAGGATGAGAAGCCACACACACACACACACATATATATATATATATACACAATATATATATGAATATATATATATATATATCTGTTCTCAAAGGAATTCCTTGGTTATGTGCATGCGTAACTTCGCTTCATTTTCCGGAAACGGTGAAAAGCTCATACCCGAGATACACGAACGACGATCGTAGTCTCGATAAGGGCCGCGTTCATAAAGGTTCCTGTCGATGTCTTTTATGCATGTTGTACATGCACGTACACGGGTTCACGGATGAGAGTGGCTCTTGGTGACCGTAAAACTTCCAGCAACATTTTTCGCAAGCTATACATATACGTATAGATTTTTCGATACACGGAAGAAAAAGTACGAAAAAGCAGCACATATACGAAGGCCAATATCGTAAAAATGAAACGGAAGATCTCCGGAGAGAATAATTTCCCAGACACTCGCGTATCCGCTTTTCGTACCGGTTATTACAAGCTGCAGGTGTGAGCTTAAAAATCGTGTAGATAATACGTAAATTATTGACAATGTGGATGATATTGGCGGAAAAGCTAATAAACAAAAGACCATCGAGCAACAAAAAGGCGCGGGAAGTTTGCTTTTTTGTTACGTCACTGAAGTTGCTGCATGCAAACAAAACGAGTTCATAAATCATCCAACTTACGGTGTTACTTTGTTTCATTATAGGTACACTCGAAACTTATTTTTTCTCTTTTTTCGGAGTGAAAAAATGAGAATCATAGCGTCGAGCATTCGGGACAAGACGCCAACTATAATAAGGGGTGTCTCAAAATGACCTGACTTTTTAAATTGCGCGCCATTTTTTTTTTGGTGAACATAGAGTAGTAATCTTTGACAACTGGCATCAGGAAGTATTGAGGTTTAGTCATGGAGAATAACACGATCGAGCAACCCATAGAAATCGTTATTTCCTGCATTGTTACTGCATAGTTATTGAAGACGAAGTTTGATGGTCGTGTTATCTCGCACCGCGGCGATGTCAATTGGCCACCAAGATCGTGCGATTTGACGCCTTTCTTTGGGGTTTCTCTGTAAGGAAAAAGTGTGTGCCAATGATCCACAGACCATTCCGGAGCTCAAGGAAGCAATTGGACGCACCGTTAATGAAATTAGTCCGCAATTATGCCAAAATGTTATTGAAGATTTTGTCAAAAGAGCGAACGTTTGCAAACAGGGTATTGTGTTCCACACATAACCTCCATGTTTGTACCTTGTATTAAAATTGAAATATTCGTACTTTACAAATAAATAATACGTTTTATTGATAAATTTAAATGTCAGGTCATTTTGAGACACCCTATATATACGTTAAAGCAGTAGAAATATCGGGTATGCGGTAACGAGACGAACGCGATGCCGAGAGGTTCGTTTACTTTCCGGAAATGAAGCGAGTCACGTGGATACTTTGCGAGTGCTATCGAGATTAGTGAAATGAAATTCTGAGAGGAACCTGAAGATGGTTGTAACGCAGTTTTGTAACAGCAATTCTCAGGCTAAACGTTTTTCGCTGATCTCTCAGAACAGGGAGGTAATTAGCAGCCCTTACAGACGTCCATCTTGCAAAGATTTTCCAGTGCCTCAATAAAACCGATTTCGGTGAGCCGGTCTAGTCATTTTCGTTTGAACAATTGTCTCAACGAGCGTTCTCCTTGCACAGACTTCGGGGCAAATTGTTCAGCAACAATTCCAGAGGATGTGACAAAACTGAAATATGTAATTTATTAAAACCCAGATATGTGACGAAGCATTGAAAACTGTTAGACACGTATTTCCCTTTATCTTCGGAAAAACGCTTTTAAGGGGGAAAACCACCCCTTAAAGAAAGGGGTATCGAGGGGTGGTTTTGTAGTTACACCTACAAGCAGTCCGCCGATCTGCATGAAACAAATACCAAAATTCTCCTAATGTAAAAGGACGAAAAATCCACTACAGTATTATTGAAAAAATGAAATTGAGGGGTGCCACGCCTTTCTTTGAGGGGTCGTTTTCCCCGTTAAAAACGTTTTTCCGCAGATAAAAAATATACATTTCTACACGTTTTCAATGCTTTATCACGTATATGAGTTTCAACGATATTGGAGGCGGACACTTAAGGATGTTGAGTCCCTATGAAACATGTTAATGTTAATTGTTCAATAAATAGCTTCTTAATCGTCATGAAATTTTTACACGACCTCCTGAATACTTCATGTAAAAACATACCAAATTTTCAGAATTCTATCATCATTACTTCAACCTCCTTAAGGGTTGAAATAAAAAATGACAAGAAAATTCTGAAAATTTGGTATGTTTTTGTATGAAGTATTTAAGAGGTCGTGTTAAAATTTTACGACGATTAGGAAGCTCGTTATTAAAAAATTAACATTTTGTTAAGAACATTTTTTAAAAGAAATAAAAAAAAATTTATCAATAAACTTCGTTTTGTTTCCGTTGCTTTCAGTATATTGTAGATATTATAAAATTGAGAGGTCAAAAAAAAAACTTATTGCAAAGTTACATCAGTTTCCATAAAACAACATTTAATTTGTGAATGTTAATTGTTCAATAACGAGCTTCCTAATTGTCGTGAAATTTTTACACGACCTCTGAAATAATTCATACAAAAACATACCAAATTTTCAGAATTTTATCATCATTTGCGATTTGGGACTCAACATCCTTAAGTCATGTTCCTCGTAAGCCGCAGTCAATTAAGAAAATTAGTATTGCGATTTGTGCGTAGAATTGAATCGGAGTTTTATAATATACCTATGCGCCAGTTTTTCCGAGAATGGTCGAGGGTATTACATTTTTGTTCTTTAAATTTATGGATCCAGTGGGAAAAAATCAGACAATCGAGAACATTTGGAAATAGTTAATTCTCATGCACGAAGAAATTCATCGGAGCGTCCGTTCGTTTGTCTGGCTTATGTATATCCGCGAGGCCATTCGTACTCGACTTAGTGTTTCGAATCTTTTTCGCGACGTTTTTTCGTTAGGTAATCCTGATTCATTAGACGCGATATTGTATCGGAAGGGTAGTGAGCTGAGTATACGTCTACATTGGCCGTAGAGGCTTTTCGAATGTTCGCTTTCGATCAATTTCTATCTCCGAGATGAATTTCAACGGGATGACGAACTTATATCTGACCATCGCACGATACGTCCACATCCTTAAGGGGTTAGACCACAGTAACGGCTGTAGAATCATGTGTAAATTTAACAATTTTTTTCCGCATGAAAAAGTAATTCACTCGTACAATTAATTACACATCTATTTAGTATGAATATCAAGCTGTTAGAAAATACATCTACTGATAGAAATAAACCGCTTTTCCTGCACATGCTATAGTGGGGTATAACGATAACCGATTCTCTACAAATTTTTTGCTCGAGCATTGCTACACAGGCTTTAGACGCAATAAATTCAAATCCAAATTCATATACTAAGTTATATAAAGATGTCTTTTTTATCGTGAATTTGAATGTACTACAAAGAACAAAGTAGATATCGAATGTGAATTTTTTGATACTCATTCTTACAACCGGATGATTAATAAATGGTACTTCCTCCCTTATGACAAATGTTGCAGTCAATTAATTAGGAATACGGACTAATCAATGCATGTTATTAATCCTTTATATCTCCGTATGGCAGTTTTGTAACCAACTATCTAAGTCTTCACAAAAACCGAGCTTCACATTTAATCCTTTTTTAGATCAATGTCACACACCGGCTACATACTGATCTACGGTTTTTTTGTGCAATCCATGTAAACTAGATAACGTTAGTTGGATCCCAATTCATTCAAAGTCCACTTATCGAGAGATTGCAACATTAGTGAGTGTGTGTGTGTGTGTGTGTGTGTGTGTGTGTGTGTGTGTGTGTGTGTGTGTGTGTGTGTTTGTGTGTGTGTGTGTGTGTGTGTGTGTGTGTGTGTGCGTGTGTACAGTTTTCTAAAATCGAAAAAAACTATCAAATAACTATAACTATATCAACCTATCAAAGTGACAATAAAATCGATATGACTATGGACGGTTTTGCGCTACAACAAGCAAAACAATTGTTTCAAAGGATCCCATACGTCACAAAGGAATGTTACGACACAATGTAAAATACCTGTCATACTCCCGTTTTATAACTAGCCCCGTGATGAAATTGTTCAAAAACTAAATAATACGTGTTATTTTTATTTATTAAAATATACCATAGAGTCAACTATTTTTGAATTGTTAAGTTGTTGAGTTATGAAGGGTTACGATACAATCTATGTTTAGATATATATAGCTATATATATATATCTAAATATGATCGATCGTCACATATCACACTAAAATATGATTCGTAATGCCGGATAGGAGGTTGAAGTTTGCATCGTTGGAACGCAACGAAAAGTAACATTTCGGAATTTCTTTGATATCTTGTGGTAAATTTTGCCTACAAATCCTTCGACCCTTTTTGAAATATTTGTTTAGCTATATACAATCTAAATCTATTGAAAAGGATCTACTATAGCGATAAAAATATGGAGAAAAAAAAAGCGCAAGACAACTTTCGTTGCGTTCCAACGTTGCAAACTTCAATGCCATTGCCGGATAACGTTTATTTCTGCTCTGAACCCAACACCTCACTCTAAATCATTCGAAGTTCATCCAACACGTATATTCCATTGAAGGGGTAACACCACTTTAAATGTCTAAAATGAAGCGATTTTTGGCGGTTTTGTTTGTGGAAGGACAAGAGGTGAAAGAGGATATTAACATTCAAACATGTTATTAGTCATATCTTCAAGTAAACAAAAAATGTATATTAAAAAATTATACAAAATGGTTGACGCCGGAGCCATTTTCGCAAGGCATGTTGAATTTGGAACGCTCTGCGGCACACAGTACAATTAACGCAAATTTGAATGTGGAAACAAATTTGTAAAATTCTGTCAACTAACATGAGTATAGCTAGAAGAAATACGTAGGCGATTTTGAAAATATTATCTTTCGTGTGATCGACAAGCATTTAAAGTAAAAACTCAATTTTCCTCGAAAAAAAGGACGATCTTTTGTTAATAAATAATGTTATAATTAACTCATGGAAAATCCCCAACGTATTTCTCTTTGAAATGTTATTCTAAGGATGTGCCCAACATTTTGAGCGAATCGAATGATAATTGTCAGAGTTATGCGAATGATAATTGTCAGAGGTATGCGAAAAAAAGCCCGCAGACCCGTGCGGGTCTGCGGGCTTTTTTTAAAGGTACCAAACTTTCTTCCTGATTCTAGATGGTTCAAAGCATCTCTTAAGCCAATAAAAAGGAATCAATTTTTTGAAAATTCCACAGTGGTGTTACTCCTGAATACACCCGAAGCGGTGAAGCGTCTCAGTGCTGCTCGATTAAGAGCAAGCGATATACGAATAGCATCGAATGAAACAATGAAATTTTCGTGCGCAGCTGATGCCCCGAAACCATAAGGTCTCACCGCAGAGAGCGAATTTCGCGGTTGAAAATTTGTAACCACCTCGAGTTTGATCCCGTGTCATACGATGCCAGTTTAGCTATATATATATATATATATATATATATATATATATATATATATATGCATGCACACCTGTCCGGGCAATTTACAGCAGTATGAAACGTCGCGTACAGGGGCCCGGAGGGAAATGTAGATACGAGGCATTTCTATCCACACGGACCCGATTACTCCACCGTGACGGCGGTTATTTTTATTTTCGTAAACATTTCTTCCGACTTGGAAGTATCTTTTTCCTTCAATTTGAAACGTTGATAAATTTTCTTTGCTCCGTAGGAACTAAGAGCTTTTCCCCTACGCTATTGAATAATTCTGGACCCGGGCAACCGAAAAGAAAAAGTAGAAAATAAAATGTGAAAAAGATGTATCTGGTGACAATCTCGTCTGAGTCTCGAAGTCGAGAGACATAAAAAATGCACCAACTTCGGGAATTTTCGTTTGATAAAAAATAAATAGTTTTGGAAATGCGTTTCAATAGATTTTATTCTTCTATGAATGGAGAGTAAATTCGAATTTTATTTGTGGAACAAAAATTCAGATGGCTGCTCCAGCTGCTGCCAAATAAAGCGATGCACGGCGTGTTTTGGTCTGTGCTCCACAGCCTTGTATGTTCGTTCGAAACAAAACGGGTTAATTCATTCAACTAGACCAAATGCCTTGTCGTTTTTTGTTCTGAAAAACCCCTGGATAACAAAATGGCAGCTGTTTGAACCAAAATCCGATTTTTGCTGCACAGCCGAAAAAAATGGCTAAATAAATTTTTGACAAAAATCGCTTCCTGATGGTACCGCATATTGAGTTTCCTTTTAATTGCGCAGAGATTCCTGTGAATCGGTTCATCAGTTAAAGCTGTGGAGTGCCCGGCGCGCTGAAAAATGCTGTTTCCAAAAAAACGCGTTTGACGTTTAACTTTATAAAAAATCGTATTTGATGTTTGTTTTTGACAACTCAAACAAACAATTTGTGTTCTGAAAGTGTTCTGAGGCCTTGAAGGATGCAAATTGTGCTTTAAAAAATTGATTTCGTCATCGTCATGAACGGTAAGCTGCCCCAAAAGGCAGATCGATCCAACACGGAAAGACCCATAGAATTCGTGATACATATACGCCACGATCGCGAAAGTTTGTCATTCGTGTTTTAACGTACGCGATCCTAGCGGCAATCTGCGAAACTATGATGGGAAACGTGCTTGAGGACTAGGCGAAAGGTGGGTTGATAGAGGTTGGTGGTACCACCTGGGAATTCTAGACATGTATAAACTCTCGCTGGCCTGTTCCAGACCAAAAATCCTCTTTAACTTTGTGAAACGACAGCGTCATGCTGCAAGCAAAAGTGCCATCGTATATACATTATGATGGAAAAGTGACGGGTATAATTTATACGATTTTACACGTAAAGCAGTGTGGATGAACGCTATATATTCACTATAACGCGACATGTGTCGATAATTGTTTGTCTATAAGCGGATAAAATATGTATTTGCATACTTTGGTATTTTCTGTGTGTTTTCTGAGGATTTCCATCAGCGTACAGAATTGGTGTTTTGAATAAGGTTTCGTGTTATGCGCAAAAATATTTTTCTTTTTCGAAAATAATTTGTTTGACAAAAGCGAGCAGGGCAAATACTTTTCTCCAATATACAGGGTGTTCTGTTATGAATGGATAATCCTGCAACTGTCGATAGGTAAATAATATACTGGAATTTCTGTTTAGTAAAAGATTCACGGTTTTCGAGGTAACAATCTGCTTTTGGTTTTTCGCATGCCATTTCTACAGGTGATAACTTTTTTTTTGGTAATTCTTTAGATAAGTGAATTTTCCGTAAAATTGGCCGAACTTTTTTTTCTTTTTTCTCATTCTTTGGTTTATAAATTATGATATTCAGTCGGGGGAGCTGAAATTCACCCGCCTCCATAAAAAGTTATGGGATATCGAAGTTCGCGGAAACACGCGATAAAATAGGGCATTTCCGAACACCTCGACGCCGGTATATATAGGGCTTCTTTTGGTTTGTTTCGGTTGAAGTTATGGGGTTTTAAAGTTCGCGGAAACACGTGATAAAATAGGGCATTTTTGAACATTTCGACGCCTATTTTGCGTTTGTTTGGCTTATCTTTTTACGAGCATAACATCTATTTTTTAAATGAATTTTTTGCTCGCAACAAATTTCTTAATGAAACATTTTTTACTTCCCCCGACTTAATATCATTATTTACAACCCAATGAATAAGAAGATAGAAAAAAAATGTAGGCTCACTTTTCGGAAATTTCACTTACCTAAAAAATTACCCTTTTTCACCCGGTTAAAAAAAATACTCTTGGTTTTTTGTTTCATCTGGAAAAGTCTTCTTTTTACTCTTAAACGTTAAGGAAACTTTATGAAAGAAGAACTTATGCAGAATTTCCATATTGTGCCAATTACTTTAAGATGTCGCTTAGTTATTGTCGATTCGTATGATTTGTAAAAGTGGCATGCGAAAAACCAAAAGCAGATGATTTTTTTATATCGTAAAGCCCGAAATCTCGAAACCCGTGGGACTTTTACTAAATTGAAATTTTAGCATATAGTAGGACATGATCTGAACTATCGGCAGTTATAGGATTATATATTCATAACAGGACGTTCTGTATATATAGATATACACACACATGGATACATCATACTTTGAGCAGTGGATACAATACATATACACTCAGAAGTGCTCAAAATATGATGGCAAGGCATTTTTTCCAAAATTTGCCAACTTTGACTCACGATCAGTCCGTAAAAAATTATAATGGATGAATGATCTTTTTTTCAAAGTGAAGTTTGACATCTCTGCTTTACGAAGGTGTCCTGCTGTTTTGCCCCTGACCCGTTCCTCGCCCTATAAACCCCGAAATCTAAGGCCATGTTGAGCATATTAAAAGTCAATAAGATTGACAGTATGCGCAGGTGTGGATTTTTTTCCAGGCACGCCATTTCCACCGTAACAAAGTTCGGATCCTCTATTTCCATTTGAAAAAAAAAGTGAATCCGCTACGATTTTTCTTCGTAAAATTAAACCCATTTGAAGTTGCTTTCGACTTGCAAACCAATCAAAATTTGACTTGTAAGTAGCCATAATGGAGCAATGGCAAAATTAACTTCAGAGAGTTCTGTTACTATGCGTTTCTTCTGTTTTTTTTATCGAAATGGAAATTCCGAATCTTGTGAAGGCGCTGACGGCGTTCCCGAAAAAAATCCGATGTGCATTCCGTCGGAGTCTGCAATTCGAAGTATGCCAAATATGATCGCGGATTTCCGTTATTTGAGATAATTCAGGTTAGAGAAATAGGAGTGCCTTGAATTTCAAAAATGAAAATACTTTCTCAAAGTACAGGCTGCAAGCTAAGTTTAAGAAAAATGATCATTAGTCTACGATGATTTGTTAGAAAATGATCATGAGTCAAAGTTGGCCAATATACCGTCAGAACGATTTGACATCATTTTATTGAGCTGCCTTTATAGGTATGAACAATGGAATCATTCTGCAATCATAATGAGCAAAAATAGAGAAAACTCTTCAAGAGTCGTACTTGTCCCCACAACCCAAACCATTTCCCTCGTCTCTTCTCCCCTACCTAACCATCATGTCTCGTTTCCTCGCTATCGATTCATCGAAGGTCCCACTATTGGTTTGTTTTGCATTGTAACCACTAATAGTTTTGGATTATTTTCGTCGGTGGTTGACAATCGATAGTCATGTTAAAAAAAAACAGATTCGTGGATGAAAATATTTATAAGCTGCGCATTAATAAGCTACATTTACCTTGGTGGGTAAAAAAATGGCACTTTCAAAAATATTTTTATACATGATACGATAAGAAACACTTAAAGGTCGGTGGCGATCTTATTTTTTCAAAAGCGATTTTCATTTTTTAATAGTTACGTAAAAATGACGACTTTTTTCACATACTTTGTGTGCACGAATTTCAATTCATCGCCACGTTGTTAAAAAACATGATCTAAAAAATCGACGATCATCAACGACTCGTATTTATGGTTAACTTGAATAGCCCGTTTGGATTTCAGATTTCGGATGGATCGTTTGAACTAAAGAGTGTCCACCGTCAAACGTCGCGAAAAAATGTCATCATCTACCGGAGGCCATGTTTTTGTTGTCTTTCTGTATCTTCTGGTAATTTTGGAATTAAAAATGCTTTTAAAACGGTTATGTTGTTGAGGTAGGTTGAGTATAGAGTCTGACATGGAAAGGTTGCGAGGTCGATCTCTGCGATTTCGATGAAATTTGGCATGCTCCTAGAATTGGTAAAAATAGGCGACACGTATTTTTTTATATTCGTGAAATCCGATTTTTAAGGGTCGAAACGCACCCTCGAAAATGAGGGGGGTTTTTCGTTTTTCGTCGATAACGTTTTAACGGTACGAGATATGAAAAAAAAACTTCAAATGACAACAATGTTTTTTTCGTCCACTATACATTGGAGATGAGAACGATAACGTTATCGACGAAAAACGAAAAACACCCTTATTTTCGAGGGTGCGTTTCATCCCCTAAAAATCGAGTTCTGGAGATATAAAAAAATACGTGTTGCGTATTTTTACCCATTCCTCAAGCATGCCATATTTAATCGAAATTCGAGCGATTGACCTTTCTTTGTGAGTTAGCTGGATGTCACACGAAACTAACGCCACCCCCACTCCACTGCCACGGTGTGTAGTAGCGAGGGGGGGGGGGGGCTGCGACATAATAAAAGATTGTGATCGGTTAAAAAATGCCCTCTTTTCACGCAATTCTAATCTTGTTATTAGTTTAAAAATTATATTACAACTTGTATTACAAATAGATGACAAAATTATATAACAATTATTATACAAACAATCCCAATTATCCGGAAGTCACATACTCTTCTGAACCCAATTATATACCTCAATGTATCAATATTTTTTTTAAATACTAAAGGCCAACTCATATTATTTACATGTACCTGTCTTTTACCACCCGAAAGGTCTGATTACAATTTCAATGCCATAAAATAGTTCCACTTTGCGTAATATCTGTAGATTTTTTCTAAACGCTCCCACTATATGTACTTTTGTGTTAAAAAAATGCGTTTCTTTTTCACTAACCGTTTTCCAGAAACCGTTTTCCAGAAAATTAATCATTTTTTCGAGCCTCTAGGTAGATGTAGCCCCTTATTTACATGGCACTTTAAAGCAAAGCTTCCTATGAAATTTCGTCTTTGTTTCGTAATAAAAAAAACGAGAACAAACCTGTAACGACTGGCGTATGAGAAAGCCATTGCATTTATCGACCGCTTGCCATCATTTTTTTCTTCTTATCTTCGGATTCGTTGAATCATTTCGGATAGAAAAATACGAAAGGGACACTGCATTAATTGGTAAGACTATATCTATATATTCTGTATTTGTCCTGTATGGAGCCGTGGCTTCTTGTTGGCGAAAAATTAATGGGAACGATAGGTGCTCGAAGTGCAAATGTGGCTTGACATCACATTGCGATAACGAGCTAATTTCGTACAAACCTCGCAACTAGCTATTGTTTCAAAACATTTTTCATCCAGAGTCGATTTTCCTCTAGCTCTGGAAAGAGGATAATCAATTCTGACGTAATCGAAATACCGATCAATTAATGCTTTGATCTCTCACATTCTCTTGCGAGAAGAACAATGATGGGAAAATGAACGTTCTCGTGTCGACTGATGTTTTCACGATAACGTCACGACTATTAAGGGCGTTTGCGTTTCTTTCACCAACACTGTACACATATGGTTGATGAGGGCTTAACCCCTTCGTTGGCATTGACGCAATAGTGCGTCAACCTTTATTTCCCTATTTAACTTGCTCTGATTTGAAATCGGAGCCTCACTCGGGGGCTCTTGGCTCGCTGAATCCGAATTTCAAGTCAAAATTTGGAAATTCAATATGGCGGCTCCAATATGGCGGACAAAAATCCAAAACTTTACTCGATTTAGATGAAAATTAGTACTCCGGGATTTTTAAGGTCGCTTATTACGAATCTGAACTTTAAATGTGAAAAGACAAAATGGCGGCGCTAGAATGGCGGACGGAAATTGAAAATTTTACTCGATTTAGATAAAAATTGGTACTCTGGAATTTTCGAGGTCGCTCATTACGAATCTGAACACAAAATTCAAAAATTTTTAATGGCGGATCTAATATGGCGGACGAAAGTGCAAAAAACAGCTCGATTTGGATAAATCTTGGTACTCGGGGGTTTTCGGGGACGCTGAGTGTGATGCTGAACTCAAAATGAAGGAATTTTTCATGGTGAATTCCATAACATGGGGCATAATACAATAAATAGGTGGAAATATATGAAGCTTAAGTACCGAGTTTCATCTAAATCAATCTGTACCATTTGTATTTTCATTCGCCATATTTGTTCGACATTGTGAATTCCTGAATTTTGAGTTCAGATTCGTAGTACAGCATCCTGAAAAACCCCAGAGTACAAGTTCTCAGGATAAAAAAAATGTTCCTGCCATTTTGGGCACTTTTTGTCGAATTCTCTCTGCCAACGAAGGGGTTAACGTACAGCTTACAGTACTTATGTTTGTATAGTCCGTATGTGTACGTACTCAATAAATGTATACACATAGCGATGCATACATTTAAACGTGTACAAGGATGTTTAAATATTTATAACAACAATGCATGGAACGCCGATTGCAAGTAGACACATAATTACAATTATGCCAAACGATCGAAACCCACGACTGACAGGATTGTTAACCAATTCGAGTTCACGAAAAATTCGCTTCAGTAATTAAATTATCATATGCTCGTGAATCATCGTAGTCGGTAGCGGAGACTTTTTTTTGCTAACGATATTTTTTTTACTTATTTTGTCGAGGTCGTTTTTATATATTTTTTTTCTCTCTCTTTTTTTGGCATCATCAAGGTCATTCGAAAACACGAAATAAAAAGCGCAATGAATAATCGCGGGAGTCGTAAGCAGGCCGAGAAAAACCGGACGATTCTTATACCCGGGAGCATTAATCCTTGCCATCGGCAGGGCAAGTGGAGTTCGCGTTGAAAATTTTCCTGAGAACTCCCCGATGGACCCCTCCCGTTAACGAAGATGGACGGGTTTTGGCAGCTTGCCAGTACCATGTGAGAGCTTTTGCCTTCTCGTCTTTTTCCACCACCCATCTATATTGCACTCGACGCCCCTCCGGGGATTTTTTCGCGTGTAATTAATAAGTTGCGCACCTTTAGCGAGTAGTCCGCGAGATGCATCGCGTGAGAAAAACACTTGGAATACGAGAAACGAATGCGCGACTCTTAATAGTGATAAATTGTGCTGTTTTTCTGCCACACCGATTAAGGGGTCTTCTCACTTTGGACGCTAAAAAGGCTATTTTCACGATTTTTTTAAATGAGTTTATATTATAGATATTGATGTAAAAGTTCTTACACTTAATAAATATACTTTCGAAATACATTGATTTTTTTTGTGTATTTATGTAACCCAAACAAACTTCAAACTCGTTTTTTTCCAAACAACGTTTTTTGACGACTTGGTGATGTAATCTTCGAAACTACTGAACCGATCCTTATGAAATTTTAACCACATATTCTTTACAACTATAGATATAGCTCATATCAAAGATTATTAAAAAAATTGATATTTACTATTTTTTTGCCAATAACGGTGAAAAAACACGTTTTTGTTTTTTTTATTCGAAAAATGTCCGTCATTTCGTTATTTTTGCATATATCAAAAATCGTATGATATGCGCTATAGCCATTGGCATACTGAATTTAAAACCGTTTGATTTTTTTGTTTCAGATGATCCATCTCCGAGATTTCATTAACAGCGTAGACCTACCATTTTTAGGACATTTTTTTAACTACCATTTTTGTCTACAGATAGTGATTTAAAGAAATAATGAAAAAAAATGTATTTCGAAAGTGTATTCTTCAAGTGTAACTTTCATATCAATATCTCTTATATAAACCTATCAAAAGAATTCATGAAAATAGCCTTTTTTAGTGTCTAAAGTGAGAAGACCCCTTAACGCGAGGCATCGAATCATCCAGCCTCGGAGGAGCCATTAAATTAAAAGGTCATATTAGGCCTGCAAATTAATTCTCGATCCTTAACTTTTACTGATCATAAATGCAATTCAAATCTGCATAACGTTCCCGCGACACATGCATTTACTAGCGCCATCCCTAAGCTTTAAATCGAGCTATCAGACTTTATTCCACTACGCACATAACCTAAAATTTCAGACATTGACGCGATGTTTTTCGAAAAGCAACATTTAAGGCATTGCCTTCTTTTCGCATTCCAATTGAAGAAAAACGTGCAAGAAGTGGTTCCAGTCGTTTAGAGAGGGAAATTTTAACCTCAAAGACGAAGAGCGCCCTGTACAGCCAAAAAAATTCGACGAGGAGTTGGGGCAGTTATTGAAGGAAATTCAACAATTGCCCGAAAGATGGCAAAAACGTGTAGAAAGTGAAGGAGATTAGTTTGTTTACGTTTGCATTTGTTTTTTTCCATTAGGTAAACACTAATCAAGACGAAAATGCTGAGAATTAATTTGCAGATCTAATAACTTATTTGTAAAAGAATCGAAAATTTGCAAGAATCGCAGACACACTCAAATGGCATACACACAGAATCGCAGACACACTTGAACACAAGTTTGTATTTGTTTTTTTTTTTACATTAGGTAAACACTAATCAAGACGAAAAAGGCCGAGAATTAATATGCAAATCTAATAGCTTATTTGCAAAAGAATCGAAAATTTGTAAGAATCGCAGACACACTTGAATGGAAAATGCACTTGGGTTGCAACTTTTTATTTTTTCAAACAACCTAGCAGAGTGCATGTTACAACACAGTTTTTAAAAAATGTGTACAATTTTCCCTTGAAAATCAGTGATTTTCATCAATGTTCTTCCAACAATGTGTACGATGAATTTTCCAAGTTATTCTTCGCATAATCTGACATCATTGCTGCTGTCCGCATGATGTATCCCTTCGCCAGATGGGACAGATTAATACCGACCGAACTACGATGCTTCTCAATCGGCATACGTCATCGAAGTCGTATAATATTTTACTCATATCACGGATTCGAGTCGTATTGGCGAGATGCCAAAGACAGCGAGTGTTTCGTGAACCAGATGGAACCTCGATGAAAGATTTATCGAAAAACAGGCGGACGATACTTTTGGAGAGAAGTGCAGCCATCGGAACGACTCGTTTGTAGGGCGAAAACTGAGGGTCTCTGGTAGATGCAGTGATTTCGTTAGATCGGGGTTGTGCGAGGTTTTTAAGGTTGTGCGAATGTTTCAGTGCATGGTGACGATAGAGAGAAGGTAAATATCGCGGGTCTAGAAGAAAAAAAAATGTCGTTGCGTGCAACAAGGAGAATGTCATGCCTGGTTCACAAATCCCACCCCTCCCCCCGCAGCGACGAATAAAGGTATCGAATCTGCTGGACAATCGCGAAGGTCGATAAGCAATCAGCGAGAAAAACAATGCGAAATAAATTGTGAGAATAATTACGACAAAATCGAAAATTGTATTGATTGGAAATCATTTTGTAATAAACATCGATACTTATTCTATAGCGAAATCATATTGAATGGTTTATAATTCGAATGCTGATCATCGTTGTATATAAATATACCGTTGAGATTTAATGAGCCAGAGGAATCGAATGAAATGTCCATGAAGACGAACAACAGCCCGCATTCTCGTAAATCTACTCGTGAATCCAGCGACTGTAAGCCGTAAACGTTAGTCATTAACTACGAATAAGTATACTTAAACTCGAAACACACGATACCTTTACAGATTTTCACTGCTGGTGGCTTTTACGCTGCTGACACAATCGGTTATGGTATATAAGTATCACAAATCAATCATTCAATAATTAAATAAATAAATATATATATGTGGAGAAACCTGGCAAAAATTGCAACGTACATAATTATGTGAAGACTGAAAATCTCATGTGTGATGCAGAATGGTCGTTTGGTCTGAACGTTTTCATTTCTAGTGAAAACAAAATAAGGGACCAAGTGTGTTTGTGCACAAATGTTCCTGCAGAAATGTGCAATACCATTGGGCGCGGTTACTATGTGTAGGTAGTATAAACTCGGGCGTTTGTCTCGCGTTCTTTACGTTGCATTTCGGATTAATGATTAGTCGATCATGACATTTCGCAGAATTATGAGACTTTTAATTTTATTACGGTCGTTAATATCGTTATTGTTTTTTTTTTTAATATTAAACTATTGTGCGATCACGATCAGCGTTCAATTGTGCCGCATTCGCAGTCTAAGGATGTACGGTTTATCGGTGTTGCTTATTGAATGGCAATTATCATTTATTAATTGCTCAAATTTATCGATGAGTACATTTTTATTGTATTTAAAATGTCGGCGTTTTATAGGTGCGTGGACGATGGGCTCGGTGAGTCTATTATTCGTGGACGCGTTGCTGTCGAAACTTATTTCAGAGTCTTTGTGGAACGAAAAATGAGAACCTTCCACCGTGAAAAATGATTCGTTCGAACGAAGTAATTGCAGTATATTTCTCGTTATTTTGTTCGAAGCACTATACTTTTATTTGCTTCTACTCAAGTTTTATCAGATTCAAAGAAATGCTTATATTTTGACGTACCTGTCATTTTAAAAAGAACCTTTCATTGACTATTAACTTCGGAGAAATCGTTTAGCCAAATCGAATAAATGTTTTAGCAGAATAGTTTTATTAATTTATTCGGAAATTTATAATATTCCAATGAGCGTTCAGTCGACGAAACTTACATTCGCTATAAACGAAAATCTGTTATTTTGAGGTAACGAGTTCCGAGATTCTGTGCACGAACACCAGGAGCAAATGAAAATGCTGACGGTATGATTAACTCTATCGAAATTGGGTAGCGGCTGTTAACCATTTTTCCATTTGAAGCAGTATTCTTTGATGCTGGAATAACACATTTATTTAAGTTTATAATTCCATTGTAGCGAATTAAAAGGTTTATTGAACTTAAAGCATTATATACCTTTGGAAATAACATTTATCTTTTTTTTTTAAGCGGCTTGAATGATGTACAATCATCCCAAGAATGTTTTTCTCGAATCCATGTTTTCAACATTGGGTGGACTCGTAGGTCCTACAATTTTCAACCGATTGACGTCAACCTTCAACTGTAGCTTTGTAGATAGATTTTCTAGCGGAGTACACATGATCGATTAACAATTACGCTCGATGTAAATAAATTGAAGCCGCTTTTAGTCGGAAATGCGACTTTTTGTCGAAATGTTGCCCAATTGACAAAAATCAATATTTTGTAATAATCGTGTGTACTTCGCTGGGTAAACTCATGTGAATTAAGAAGAAAAAAAATTCCAGGTGCTCATGCGCGTCTCCAAAAACGTCAGTCCGTGGAGGGTCTAAAAAAGGCGTTCTGTTTCTATCGGCCACTGAGCCACCAATTTGTATTTTTTGGGAAAATAAAAAATTTATATAAGTACTTACAGACATGTAAAATAAACCCTCCAAACCTCATTTTCATTGCTTTTTTAGTATTAAAAAGCTTTAAAAAATCTCAAAGGAAGCCTTGTTTTGCGACTATCCGCAGGTAAATAAGCCCTAAGCGGGTTAGATCCAGGTACCTGGGTAGGTCGAAACATAGCATTTTCCTCATCCTTAAAAAACACTTAAAGGACGATCTCACTATTTCAAAACCGATCTTCATTTTTTAATATTTACATAAAAATGATGGCTTTTATCAGATTGTGTATGCTCGAGTTTGAATTTTCCACCACGTTGTAAAAAAAATCACTGAAAAAATCGACTACCGTCGACTCGTATTACGACTTATATATTTATCGTTAACTTGAATAACCCATATTATTTTTATACTTCAGGTGGACCGTTTGAGCTAAATAGTCCACTGCTGAACGTAGCGAAAAGAATTCACTATCTGCAGACGACCATCTTTTTGTTGTGTTTCTGTATTTTTTGGCGATTTTTTCTAAAGGCTCTCAAGGGGGTATCCCTCTCTGGAAACGTCATAAAATCGTTTTTTTTGCATATTGTTATAGTGTGAACTTTCAAGAATATTCTAAGGCCAATCGGACTCTGAAATTCTAAAAATTGACGAAGTTACACTTATTTATTTTAGTGGAACAGTGTGCTCTGGGTTTACCGCGATCCGTCGAGTTTGACCGCGATTATTTCGAAACTACATATCTTGACACGGCGGCATTGATATATCGAGTTACTTTCACACTATTGACTTGAATTTGCACAGTTAGCGTCCAAACAGTAGTCATTTTCGGTTCACGATCGCATTATTTAATTGGACGAACGATTTGTTAATACCAATGAGTTCAGCACGCTGTTTTTCAAGCAAAAAATGACGTTTTCTTTGGAGAAGCTGTAATTTTTCGTATTTTTCGAAATTTTGAAATTTCGCTATATTTGAAGGAAATTTTTTTCGTTTCCGTTTCGGATATCATTTGAGCCTGGTAGGTACGTGTCTAAAAAAATGCGTTTCTTTTTCACAAACCGTTTTCCAGAATACATCGAAATTTGGCTATTTTATAGGCCCCTTAATTGGAATGTTTTTACGATGTAGCCTCTTAAATAGAACGGTATGTTTCAAATCAACGCTTTTTCTCAACGTCAACCAGTTGAAAAGTTGAGTCGAAGAAAATATATCATAATGTATCAAACAAGAAGCTAGCCCAAGATTCGAACTAATTGTATTTGAATTTGATTTGAGAAGGAATTGTATTTGAAATTGAAAGGGAACTAATTATATTTGAATTTGATAGTGAACTAATTGTATTTGAATTTGATAGTGAACTAATTGTATTTGAATTTGATTGTGAACTAATTGTATTTGAATTTGATAGTGAACTAATTGCATTTGAATTTAATTGTATGTAAATTTGAATTGCATTTGATAGTGAACTAATTGTATTTGAGTCGAATTGTATTTGAATTTGAATTGTATTTGATAGTGAACTAATTGTATTTGTATTTGAATTGTATTTGATGGTGAACTGATTGTATTTAAATTTGATAGTGAACCAATTGTATTTGAATTTGACAGTGAACTAATTGTATTTGAATTTGATAGTGAACTAATTGTATTTGAATTTGATAGTGAACTAATTGTATTTGAATGTGATAGTGAATTAATAGTATTTGAATTTGATTTCAAGTTGTTTCCGGTTGGAACATAGGGAAGTGATTTTCGGAAGATAGTGATTTTTATAGTGGCCGCGTGCGTCGGTTCGTCCGGTTCGCGCATAGCCGTTGCATATCGGTAACACCATTTACGCGAATCGACGAGGCGAGCAATCGGACGATAAATCGACGCACGTTACGTCAATTCTGCCGTTCGTACACGACTTATCGCGGAACTTGGCTCCAGCCATTGCGGGAAACTGAAGAGCCCTCGCTCCGCACTGCGCGCCCACGCAGGAACGTCGAAATCGAATGCTTCGGCACACTTGCACATAATTGACGTAATGACGTATATCGGAGTGGGAGAAAATTCATGCATGGGATGTTCGCACCGATGGTTAAATGATGAAGGAAAGGAGAGGCCTCGATAGTTCGAGATCGCGCGAGAGTGTTGCAACGATCATTAGTCTCGCGTACTGCGCTTCCATTGTTCAGTGTACTTCACGCGAGAATTAGAATTCGATTAGACCCTTCCACGTGTGCCACTACTGGCGCGTTATTATTCCGCCTTAAACACCATCAAACTTTTCGCATTATAATGGAATGTTCGTAACGTTTGATTCCATTTTAGCTCCGATTCTAACGCTAGTTTCCATTAAGGAGGTACGATCACTTCCACGGGGTCAAAAAAGAGTCTAAATTCATTTTACCCACACCTGCACTGATTGATGTTTACTTATGTTCATTATTCGTATTAGCGATTATGGTGTGCCAAATGTTGTGATAAATGATGAATTTATTGGACGTGAACAAATAAAAACTGAAAAATTCGATTGTCAACGACTCGGTAGTAATCTTCGTAATAATAATATTAACATATCCACGATAAAAACGGACTAAAAAGACAACAAAATCAGCCGGAAACCTATTAAAATAGGCTTGAATTACCTCAGCGGAATTAACACGATCGGCAGAATATAATTATATATATTATTGACACGTGATAAATGATAAAACTCCATAAATTGTTGTTTGCATATTTTGTGGCGGCTTCTATTCAAATTAAGTTCAAAACAAAGCTGGGTTATGTTCGCCAAACGCATCAGCTGTTACTCGCGACGTTGCGAAGTCTGTGGGTGCTATTTCGTCGTTCTGACCTCTTTCGACCGGAAATTGAAACTTTCTTGTAATGTAGTGCTTTAACTACACGGTGAAGATCGATTTTCTTATTTTTTACAATATCTATTATATCTAATTTATCGAATTTCAGTTTTCCAACGGGTTCAGTTGGATACGTGAGGAGAAAAACCACGATCACTGCACTTCCGGTTGACCGTCTCTTCAAGACGACGTGCTTCGGTAACTCAAAGTGCTCGACTTTGCAGTTTCATTGCGAAAAAACTAAACGGTCAAAATAGCTCAAATTTTGGCAATAGGCGCATAAAGTATTCGTCAAAATCATATAAAAACTTCAAATCCGAAAGTTGGATTCGTAGTAATGATCGTACCTCCTTAATCTTACTCAATTAATTATCGTTCGGGGGACCTCGCGGCAAGACAAATACGCGGGCTAAGATGAATCATAAGCATCTGTCCGAAATTCTTAGGGCTTCTTCTAAATGTAAAAATATAGTATTTGGTCGAAGAATTTTTTTTCCCCGTGTATACTTTCGTTTTGATGAACGAAACGTGCACACTTTTTTCGCACAAACCAAGACTCTCACTTTGAACACGCACCATTTTTTAAATATAGTTTTTCGGAAATTCCGTATAAGCTAATATATCAACGAAAGCTGTTTGATTTTTTGATATTCTATAACCTGATTCAGAAGGGCTCACCGCAAAAGTTTTTGGACAAGCTAATATATCAATGAATGCTTTTTGATTTTTTGATTCTATATAACCTGGTTCAGAACGGCTCACCGCAAAAGTTTTCAATAGGCGCTTCCTGGACGTCGGCTGTAAATCGATTGTAATTAAATACCTTTACACAAAAAACTAGTGTTTTTTTTCAAATGATACTTTTTCATATACCGAATTTTCGTAGAAATTTATCATCACGATTTTCTAAAATAAAATTCCAAAAATGTGCTATTTTCGACTGCTACAACTAGGCATAATCCGTTAAAGGGTTTCTCACTTTAGACGCTGAAGAAAAGGCTATTTTATATTGATATAAAAGTTGTTACACCTTATAAATACAGCTTCGGAACACATTTAATTTTTTTTTATGTATTCATGTAACCCAAACAAACATTAAATGCGTTTTTCTCGAAAAAACATTTTTCGACGGCTTGTTGATAAAATCTTCGAAACTACTGAACCGATTCTTATGAAATGTTAACTGCATATTCTTTACAACCATAGCTATAGCGCACATTAAGGATTATTTTAAATTTTGATATGTACTTTTTTTTGCCAAAAACGTAAAAAAACACGTTCTTTTTGTTTTTTCGAAAAATGTCCGGCATTTTGTTATTGTTGCATATATAAAAAATCGTATGATATGCGCTATAGCCATTAACGTACCGAATCTAAAAACGTTTGATCTTTTGTTTCGGGTGATCCATCTCCAAGGTTTCATCAACAGCGCAGACCTACCATTTTTTCAGGACATTTTTGTAACTACCACTTTTGTCTATAAATAGTGACTTAAATAAATCTTTTTTTAAAATGTATTTCGAAAGTGTATTTATCAATTGTAACAACTTTCATATCAATATCTATAATATAAACCGGTCAAAAAAATGCATGAAAATAGCTTTTATAGCGTTTAAAGTTAGAAGACCCCTTAGGGAAATGCAGCAAGTATCAAGGGGCTGATTTCATCAAGGTAGAACGAATGGAGGGAGGAAAAAATTTTCTTGTCCATAAAAATGCCCTTTTGACACGCAATTTTTGAATTGTACCGTGAAAATCCGTTTTCCGTTCGACCTTGCGTCAAAATTTTTTATTTTTTTCCATGTGCTTGTTGGAACTAGAATTTTCGGAACGATGTAGAAGCTATTTGGTGTTCCACAACGCGACACGCCAAATGAGCTTCACCAAACCGGCGTTCCGAGTTTTTATCATTCGTTACGATGTTCGTAATCCTTCCCTCGAATACTCTTACTCGAGATTGCAATGAATGCCACATTCGCGCGTGTCAGCGCACTAAAACAAGCCGGATATTCCCGATATCTACTGCTCTCGCTGAAACGTGTGCCCAGGAATATTCTGCAAATTCCACCTCCAATATCAAATATCAAACGTGCCATCTGTACTATTGATATTATTGTTATTGAAAAAAATATACATCCTCTTCTGTTCCGCCTATGATTTCACTTTAATTCGAGTTTCCGGTTCTCGTTTACTCGGCTCGCAAAAATGTATATATATATATATTTTTTTTTTTTTCAAATCCTTGTGAGCCTTTTGTTGCCCCAATTATTCGCATTTTTTTTACCACAAATGATTACTAACCCTAGAACTGCTCATCGGGGTAGATATCTACCCCAGGTTTTTGTTTGCAAAATGACATTTGGCCACTTTTTTAGCACTTTCAGGCATTTGAATCGATTTCTCACGGACTTCGATGAAATTGACTTTATTTTTCACTGTTCTCTTCTGCATGAAAAGAGATCCGTGTACTTACGAGTCTTATTAATGCATTCAGGACGATTTCACGAACAAGAAACGCGTGGGGTAAACATTTACCCCGGTATGTAGTTTGAAGACAGAAAAAAATGGGTTTGTAGTTCTAGGGCTAAAAATGTTTTGTCTTACGAGTGTGAGTATTGCGCCAACTGACTTTCCGCCTGCGGGATGCGGGAGCCAAAATCATTGCACTCTATTACTTCGTGGATTGTTTATCTTTGCGCCCACTTTGTAACCTCGATACACGGAGGAGCCTCAAATATTGACTCGTGGGACGAAACCGATTCGAGTACATTACTTCTCCAGCGTACACGTGACATACGTACGTAGTTGATCTTTGCGTCTAGTTGCAAACCTTCATTTCAATCACGTATATATATATATATATATATATATATATATATATACATATATATATATATATATATATATATATATATATATACCATGCCACATATGTGCCCCAGTACGAGGTATTCCGTGTGAAGTCGTAATATTTTCGTGAAGACATTGTTCCAGAGTTATAAATAGCCAATGATGTCTCCGGGGCAAAAAATTAATGAAATACCCTCAAATTCAAGATCCGGCGAACCTTTTTTTCTCCTCTGTTGTAGCAAGTTATTACGAACTTAGAGACGTCTTAAAACGTATTGGCCAAAAGCTCTTTTCATTTCACGTAAGAAGTCCCATATACGAAAAGTTTCTCGTTTCCGTGCTAAAGTTTCGATGCCGGCGCTTCGGTAAAGCCAAATGAGGTACTTTGTATCCGGGTGCACTCGAATATCCGGAGCCATTTTTCTCTTCAAAGTGCACCACGAAAACGTGTCATTACGGTGGTTCATTGCTGCACGAGTTCGTCTCTAGGATTGCTGAACACTTTCGGACATCCGGCGTAAATAAAGTTTCGAGGAGAAAATCTATTACGCGTGTCTGCCAATGTATTTATAAATGGTCAAGAAATTTGACGCATAGTTTATGGAAAACCATTCGTTCTTCATCCCATACAGATAGCATTTTTGGTGTGCGTCGAGAGAGTCCTGTTTATCATCGCGTTATTGTTTGTCACTATTTTGTTCGTATTGTTCGTAATGATGAACGAAACCATGCTCCGTTGAATTGTTTGCGATCAAATTTCGCAGAAAGTGATACGAAAAATTACGGTTTGTCACGGTATGTAAAGGGTGTCTCAAAATGACCTGACATTTTAAATTGCGCGCAATTTTTTTGGGCGCGAACATGGAGTACTGATCTTTGACAACTGGCATCAGAAAGTACAGTCGGACCGCCAATAAGCACACCCGCAATAAGAACGCTTTCCCTTTTGTCTCGAGCGCTTCCCCCACTCCGACTGGAACCCCGAGCTCGAGTAATTTCGCGTGTGGGTTTCTGAATAAGAACGTCCAGCCTAGGAGAGCTTAAAGAGCAAAATGGGATAAATGTTGTAATGCACATTCCCGTTTAAAACCATTCTCCTTATACTATGAAGAAATGTTGCTATACAATACGAAATCATCACTTTTTGTTAATCTAACGCATGTATTTTTCGAGACGATTGTAAACATTTTATTTCCATTTAGAACAAGTAAAGTAGAACAAGTCTGTATATTTGAAGATTGTCGTACAAAATAGGCGAAGATTCAGATAAATGATTAAAATTATTTTCGTTGTGTTGAGTCATTTTGATCCATGGGGCGTTCAACTGGAGGTGCAATATTTTCAAGAGAGCCGAATTCCTCCATTGAATATGAAGTGTCAGAGAAATCGAGTTTTTCGATGTCTTTTTTTTCGGTAGAATTAGTACTACTTTGCGGTGCAGACTTTGTTTGGGTTTGCAACAAACTATTTTACATAAACAACAGTCTATGTTTCGTTTCTTCTGTATATCGTTGGTGATCATCCACTATTATTCAATTACCAATATGTATGAATAATGTTGAAAGAAAACGATTCATTAAGTAGAACAAATGGGACAGAGAACGTCTTGCGCATGGGCTGCAAGTTGAAACTCGTTCGAGCGGCCGTTCTTATTCAGAACCTCGCATGCCGAAAAGGAAGAGAGAGGGACGGAAAGAGTCAGCGAGAGCGCAGAGCGCGAGCCTGGTGGGGGAACTCTAAATCTCTACCCCTTGGGAGCTTTTGCGTTCTTGTTGAGGGGTCGAACTGTACTGAGGTTTAGTCATGGAGCACGATCGAGCAACGTATAGAAATTATTATTTGCTGCATCGTTACTGCATAGTTATTGCAGACGAATTTTTATGGTCTCTCGCGCCGCGGTGATGTCAATTGGCCACCAAAATCGTGCAATGTGATGCCATTGGATTTCTCTCTTTGGGCTTTTCCGAAAGGAAATATGTATGCCAATGATCCACAGACCATTCCGCAGCTCAAGGAAGCAATTGAATGCACCATTAATGAAATTAGTCCGCAATTACGCCAAAATGTTATTGAAAATTTCGTCAAAAGAGTGAACGTTTGCAAACAGGAACGAGACGAACATTTTTCGGATATCGCGTTCCACACATAATCTCCATGTTTGTACCTTATATTATAATAAAAATGTTCGTACTTTTTACATAAATAATACGTTTTGTTGATAAATAAATATATTAGGCCATTTTCAGACACCCTATAATTTCATACATTTTACAGTTTTTGGTTGCACGGAAATATTTTTTCGCCAGATATGTCCCGACGAGAAGCAAATCTCGGCATGCCAGCGCATGTCGAGGCAACAATGCAAATCCTTTCTCTTGGCCAGACGTATGAAAGAGACAACGCAATTATCCGCCATGTCACATGATACGGCGAACAAACGCGTAGATATATCACAAATGGCCGAATGTCTATCCGCTGTCATAAAGTTTCATAACCTTTATACTCACGAACGTAGCGCCTCAATTATTCTCCGACGTTTTTACGGACTTTATATTTCCCCATGATCCTCCTTCGTGTCCATCGTTCAACAGTCCATTTTTTTGTTGCTGTTTTGTTTTTATATCATTTTACGATTTTTGAAATATTATTCATTAGCATAACGTATTAGGAGTCGTATGGTGCTGCGAGAAAATAAAGATTTAATTATCACGTGTTCTATAGGCAGGATCATTCTTGTACAGGTGACGAGAGCAATAGAGATGGCTATAGCAGATTTTTTTTAGTCACAGGATCTTTTAGTGCAGTCTTTTTTCTTTTTGTTTGCTGGTCTTTTTAATTGTTTCGATCTTTAGATTAGCATCACGAGGTGCGTTTAACGTGAATCATGTACGGTCCCATGCATGTATTAGGTCGGTGAAAGTTAGATGTTTAAGCGATTTGTTATGCGAGATAGATAGGTAGGAAGTATAGTCCTTAATTTGTAGTCATTCATTAGCAGCGAGATGTGGACGGACAGACATGAGATTATTCGCATTTTTGGTTTTACTTCAGTGAAACGAGGATAACGAAAAAAAAAAAACGTTCGCTGGCTTATCTTTGCCTTGAGGCGGAGCCTCAAAATCAAGGGACGAGCTAAAATAACAAATGGAAACGTTGCTTCGAAAGAATGAACTTATGGAATAGAAAAATCACCAAGGTATTGCATTTTTGTAGAATAAATCGCGTTAATTAGTCGTGTTTTTATTTTAATCGATCAAAAGGGGGAAACAATAAGAACAAAACTATCTCATCTTTTTAAAAAACAAGAATGAGAATGAAATTCTTTTGTTGCTGAAACGAATAATTTCCATATAATGCTAGCGTTCAAATAAACCGGTATACACTTAAATAAAAAAATATTTGATACTAAATTCGTATTGTCCGTTGTACGCTTGAGGAATAAACGAGAAAAAAACTTTTTTTTGTATGGAGAAAAATTCGGTGCAGATGCATTTGCTGTCGAACAACGTTCCTTCCGTTCACTTTGGAGATTTTTATAAACCAAAAGTTCCTTTTTACTGATACGATTGAGTTTATATATATAGATATATGTACAAATTGAGCGACGTTAGGATATTTTTTTTTGTCACACACTTCATCGGAGCTCTTGGAAACGTTAGCACTGTAGATCGAAAAAAATACACTATAAGAAACAGCTTTGCTGACGTTTCTCTATTTCTTCTTGAAACTCTTGCTTATGAAGCACACAGATAAATAGAAAATTTTGCTTCAGGATACTTGTCCCTCCTCAGGTGGAATATGCTATACATAACACACATACACACACACGTGTATATATATATATATATATATATATATATATATATATATATATATATATATATAAGTGATAATAGTGACGGTAGAATGACCTAAAACAAAAGCTGGAAGCAATACTCATTAGTGAACCTAACAAGGTACATCATTTAAGTATCCGCCTTCGATTTTGTTGAAACTTATATATCTGTTAAGTCATTGAAAACTATTAACCCGTTTTTCATCTGGTTTAAGGGGGAGGGGATCACCCCTCAAATAAAAGCGTGTCACTCCTCAATTGAATTTTTTTTTCTTCAATACTTCTATTGTCGATTTTCCATCGCTTTACATAAGAAGAATTTTGATGTTTGTTCAGATCAGTGGACTGCTTGTGGGCGAAACTGCAAACTCACCCCTCGACATGCCTTTCTATGAGAAGTGGTTTCCCCCCTCAGAGCCGTTTTTCCGCCAATAAAAAAATGCGTGTCTAATAGCTTTCGATACTTTATCGGATATATGAGTTTCAACGAAATCGAAGGCGTACACTTGAGTGATGTTCCTTGTGAGTGCGTTCTACGGCACACAGGGAAATTCAGTTTTTTAAAAAACAATTGGTGAAACTTTAAAACGAATGGAACCATTTGCCATAGCTCTGTCAACATAAAACATTCTTTATATTTCAAAGCTTGTAAAATAAGAATTCATATACTCTTTTTGTGGCTCAACTTGGCTTGTTTAACGAAAACGATAAAGCACAATCGATTACCGATCATTTGATGTCATGTATCGGTATATTAAATTTTTGTCGTCTAAACACAGCCGTGACGATGTTTCGTGAGCGTTCATTTGTCATGAGAAATTTTGCGCAACGAAAGAACAAAAATATTCCCTGTATGCATCATGTACAATATGGTGGAGGTTGAAATGATTGATGTATGGAAGATGTTTGCCTCATGTACCTATAAGTGGCACAGCTTCTGAGGTTCGGGTCAACACGTGGGCCACCAGCAGCGAAAAGACCGTCTGTGACAACAGGATCGTAATACCTGCAACATCCCACGCACATTTTCACACTCTAACTACTCTTGCATGCCTAAATCCTTTGCGCATTGAGTGCAATTGCAGTTGTTTTTCAGCGAAGAAAAATTGCTCTGTGGTGTGAGTAAAAAGGATTTACATGTTAAAAATAAATATATCTCGGCTCGATGTCAGGCGTGAGGTCTCCCCTAACTGGTCCCACTCTTCGTTCCTGATATTTCAGTGAAATTGAAATAGACATCAGTCGAAAATTAAGACGGGTTTGAAGATGCTGAAATAAATTTTTTTAAATAAAGAAAAGGTATTCTCATATTCTTACCGATTTTTGTTAGGGTCCATAAAACCGAAAGAATTTCATAGACGCCTCCCATTCGTCGTGCGAAAAATATTGCAACTTGACAAAGAAATGCACGAGTCGCGCGGCAACAAAAGGCAGATTTTTTCCCATGCACATCCACAGTAGGGTAGGCTGGGGTCGATAGAAACACGGGTCAAATGAAACAAGTTGAATAACTCGAAGACGGTTAGTGACAGCAGCGCGGCCTGGCGGCGGGAAGGGACTGCTTCGCGTATCGGAACCTGTCGCTCAATGCGCGTCGCCCCCAAGCCCGTCCTACATTTTTATGTTGGTGCATCGCTTTTTCGACATAAAAAGTAAGTTTTAAAAAAATTATTAGTATCTTGCGTATTGCTCCAAAACTATTGTTCCTTCTTCAGCGTTGTTTACAATCATCGCTACTATGAATATCCTAGTTGAGTTTATTGTGGTCAGTACCTACCTACAGCATTTAGGTTTTCTGCGGTTTGATAAACTATTTGAAGCGAGGGTGTGGGGCAGTTGAAACAAACGGTTCGGAGTCGATTGAAACGTGTTTCCATTGGCCCTGAATAAACATTTCATACGCAAGCAAGTGTTCCAAATCTTGTTTCATTTTTTAGATGCCAAGAAATCGTCCGAAAAGTAAAATAATATTAAAAAACCTTAATATACCTTCAGTGATACTCGAACTGGAATGAAAAGCAATACACCTGATTATTTTCATTAAAAGTATATTTCATTCACAACGAACATACTTTATCACTTCATACACATCATCAACAGTACCTGGGTTTAGGAGAAACATTAGTTCAATCAGTTGAAAACACCTATTTCGAACAACCCCAGGCACTGTTTCCATTGACCCGGACACAGGGTCAAATGAAACGTTTTCCGCGGGTTTCTCAATAGCTTCCACCTATGTTAAGGCTTTAGGCCACAGAAATGGGTATAAAATCATGTGCGAATTTAACCATTTTTTTTCGTACGAAAAAGTGATGCACTCATAAAATTAATTACACATCTATTTAGTATGAATATCAAGCAGTTAGAAAATATATATATATATTTTTTTCAATGTGCGCAATGGCCGACTACTAATACTTTCTTTTATCTTATTTTAGGCGCTCTCCGGGGTGACATTTAGCATCCACAATTTTTAACCTAGAACAAAAAACAAAAATTCTCGTCAATCTACATTACAATACCTAGATAAATACGAACGGAATTTAAAAAATATTGTTTTATTCAAAAGTTGTAGGTATTTGAACTTAAGAAATGAATTTTCAGTGAAAAATGTCATTATAACTGCTCATAAAGTGCTCATAAAATGAAAAGTTTCCGATTAATCGGAAATTCCGTACCTACTTCTCCCCGAAATGCAATTAGGAACATAACTTTTAAATTTGAAGTAAATCGAGTGAAAATTGTTAAAGTTATTTGTCACGCCAATTGGAAAAAAGCTTTTTCTCGAAGTTTCGAGTGTCGGTCATTTTGTACAACGAAAAAAAAAAATATATATATTTTCTAACAGCTTGATATTCATACTAAATAGATGTGTAATTAATTTTATGAGTGAATCATTTTTTCATACGAAAAAAAAGTTGCTAAATTCGCACATGATTTTATACCCGTTACTGTGGCCTAAGGCCTTAAGGGCATATAAGAAGCAACATGGATAATGCTACCATATAGCCAGATAATCTAGCTGCAATTAGAGCCCATTGCCAAACAGATAGAGTATAACATGAAGTCACACTAACCGATTTTCCCAAAAACGTCCCAATTGACCCTAGCCTACCCTAACGCGAACCGTTCACTGATTTCGTCGGGGATGATAGAAATTGCCAGGCGAAAGGAATCAGCCATCGAACGGTGACGTATGCATGTTTCGCGAAGGTTGTCCGCATGGCTGTTCGATTCGAACGAGCTTAAAAGAGCAAAGCTTTGGGGGAAAAAAACACATGGAAACGTACGTGAGATTGCAGTGAGAGTTACCAAATATCGATGATAACAGATAGATACTTTTACACGTCTCGCTGATTGCTTTTAAATTGGACTTCATCCAACTGCGACCTAAATATTGAGTTCGCTCCCTCGTGATGTATATGCACGTATATACATATAGCAAACGCGATAAATTTTCCGGTTTTAATCTTTGCCTGACCACCGTTCTTTTGTATTCATCACGTTTGAAAATCAAAGAGCGTATAACCAGCCCGGGCATCAGCCAACGTGACACGTAACGACTCTATCGTCCCTATGAAATTACGATTTTCCAGAGACAGCGAGTTTGTATACGTATATATATATATATATATATATATATATATATATATATATATGCACACACGTTCCTATTGGGATATAAAATGGCAATCCTGTCGAAATGATCCACGCAATCTGGTTTCGTCGCTTCCTACCGCACCGTATCGCTCTTTTTTCATTCGCTTCATTTGCTCGACCTATATACGTATGGAATATAGATTGGTTGTTCGATGTGAGAACGTCTGACAGTTTTCGAGAGACCTCCCGATTCGGGTTACGGCACGAATATGGGCAGCGTTCGAGCTGAGAAAACTTCAAATAGTGAAAATAATAGTACAGTCGTGCTATGGTACTATGTACTATGGTGCTATGGTGCTATGATGCTATATACTAAGGTATGAAAACATGGTAAAATTCTCGTGTTGTTTATATGAAAATGTAGAGAATATCAATCCCTATATTCCGTAGATTCAAACTGCACCCATAAAACAACCGTTTTTGAGTAATTACGAAAACAAAATTTTCAGAGTATTCCGTCATTTTATATGGGGGGGGGGGGGGGGGTACTTTTGTAGTTGAGGGATGACTTTATACGCAATCGACGCGTATTTATGAGAGCTACAACTTTTTCATTTGAACGGAGTTCGAAAAAAATATTCCCGAAGAGTAATTCTCAAAAAACTGATTTTTGATACGGTCCCCCACTTTTGAAAACCGAAAAAAAGAGATACGCGTTTAGCGCTGTGGACAACATTGTAATTGAGAGTTCAAGCTACAAATCTTCCCATGGCGGTAAATTCGTACGGTCAATAGTTTTCCCAGAATATTATCTTGAATTTTCAATCCCCGAGTGGGGTTGGTAAAAGCGAAATTCAAGGGTGGTTCATAGAAACGAAAATATAGAGAAAGTTATTCTTCATATTTCGTACATTTGAACTAGCCCCGAAAAATCGATTGTTTTTGAGTTATTCAATGAACAAATTTTGTTTGATATATCAATAATTTTTTCGGGGGAGAAGATATTATCGGAGAGGGATAATCAAATACTCGATCGACGTGGCTCTTCAAGAGCTACAACGTTGTCATTTGAACAGAAATGTTATTAATTTTTCCTAATGAGTTATTGAATTAAAACTGATTTTTCAAAATTTCACGTAACTTTTTCACTCCCAAAATGAACTTTCCCGACTTCGTTGCTGTGGACAGAAATAAAGTCCGGATTTTTTTGAACATTTTGTCTCATGGCGCCGACATCGTAGGGGTTTTAGATTCGCAGCAGTCCACCCCATCCCCCTTCAGCCCCTAAAAAGACCCTACACCCCGATTTTCAAGCAAACTTGGCATTAGCACCCGCGGCACCTACAAAACCACCTGTCAAAAAACTAGCCATCTATTTTTTTCCGATTCCAATATACAGCACGACTGTACTATATTTAATTGTGAATAGTATTTCGTTGCCGCTCATTCAATTATTCAGCACGCCTGATTGTTCACCGTTGTATCGTCGGTGGACTGGGAATTTTAAAGTGGATTCGACATAGGCTGAGGAAAAAGGATCTGTATGAATTTCTTTACACGCGGAGCGAATGATTTGTTATTGCTGTGGAACACGTGAGCAAGTCATTTTTGTAAATGAAGTAATTTGAAAATAAATTTTAGTTATAATTGATAATTATATTGGAAATATGTACGCAACATATGCGGAGGTTCTTGTGGTCGGGTAGTTTTTTCTTACTTTTTACATTCTTGGTTAAGGTGGAAAATACAATTAGGCGAGAAAAAAATTTGATGATTTTGATGAATTTTCTGTAGAAGGAAAGATTTCTTAACCAATTTTGAGATTTAGGGTATATTTTATTACTACTTTTAGCTTTTAAATGGTTTTTTTTTCATAAATACTTAGAAATGGCGGAGGTATGGCCCGGTCTTCGAAGCTGCAGTAGCAAAACTGGCATGACGTATAGCTAAAAAACTAATCAACCGATTCTGATGAACTGTGGTATAAATCTTTTTAACCTTATTGTCTAAATCATAACCCTAAATGTTTTTGAAAATAAAAATAAAACTATGTTTTTGTTGCAAAATATAGCAATTTTTCTCGGAAAATTCAATCTTTTTGTTTCAAAGCGTACCATTCAATGAATTTTTAACATTTCTCACTTTTTATTGGTTCATATTCTGCGTATGAGTGTTAGTGAAAGAAAAATGTTGCGTTAGTTTTTTTTAAATCAACCCTGCCGTCGCTACATTTCACGCCGTCTGGAAACCACCGCAACCCGTTTAGAAGACCATGTCATAGCCTTCATTTTTAAAGAATAATAAAAAAATACCATGTAACAGTCAAAAGTAGTAATAAAACCCTAAGTCTTCGAAACGGTGAAGAAACCCTTCATTTAAAAAAAAATCATGAATATCAGCACTTTTTTCCTCGTCTCAAGGTATCTCCTCCCCTAACCATTCGACTGCACATTGGGTCGTTTTGATCTTCTTCGTGCACGTACGTATTTTTCAACGCTATCTCCAGCCCGAACGAATGTTTCGGCACTGAATTTTTGTTTTTCTTATGGCGTTAATTCACATCCCTCCCTGGACTTACTCCGATCAAAATTTTTTTCCTGAAATCTTGTACTCGCTAAATACCCCACGTATATTTTTTTTAACGATATCGGAACGTGTGAGTCGCAAAGATCTCGTTTCGTGGCTAGTAAAACGGCAGTGAGTTGCGACGGCAACAAGGGAGACACAGTGAGAGTGTGGGAGGGAGCGGGAGTTTTTCGAGGAATGTACGTCGGGGTTTAAGGGAGGACACTCGACTCTACCGTGTTGCACACATCGGGTTGTAAAAGAGGGAACGAAGTGCACGTGAACAATTTGCGAGGCTGTCGTAGAGATTCGAGGTCGTGGTGTGGGACATTTTAATTCCCCTCGGTCGCGTCCGACGACAACCGCCTATTTCGAGACAAAATTACCGACGAAAATAGCGCGTACAGGTAAAAAGAGGGTTAACCGGTACCGCACGCGTGCAGCGTGATATTTCAGGTGGAAAAAAAAGTCAGAAAAACTATCAGACCATGCGACAACGTCAAACGCGCTCCCATCATCATGACTATTTTCTACCAGCTCTCACAGCTGTTATTTTCTTTCTTTTAAACCCAGAATCAGGATTAAAAATGCGAAGGAAAAGTGTGCTACTCGTGTGACCAAACGCATGCGGTTCCTTCGAGGGGTCATTCACTTGTGAAATCCTTCAAGCACTTCTGTTCGAAATCGAATGCAATATCACAAGAAATCGCCTGAAATCGGGAACCGTCTTACTAAATCAACATTATCCGAATGTGGTTGAAATCCCCTGAAATCAGGTTTAAGTTTTTTGAAGTCGTCTGAAATCAGCATGAAATCACTTGATTCACGAAATCGCTAGAAATCATCGGATTCTCGAAACAAAGAAATGTTATGATTTTTCATAGCTTAGTCCATTGTCCGTGCGTTCGAGCGGTTAGTCTGCGGCTTATCGCCAGTGCACGCGCCAGTTCATACAGAGTCATGTCAATTGACATGACTCTGTATGAAAAAATTAAACATTTCTTTTAATATCTATATCTGTGTCTTTTTTAATCACATTTTTCATTTAAAAAAATTTTAATTCAAATTTGAAAGTCACAAGATTAGTGAATAAAAAAGAAATTGAACCATTTTACGATTTTTTTCTCCCTTCAATGATTTCAGCAATCGCTTGACACCGAGTTGATGAATTCGAATGAAATCAATTGAAATCAACTGAAATTACGTGAAATCACATGACTTTGAAAATAGCTTGAATCACTTATGAAATCACAAAAATCATATGAAATCGACTTCACACGGAAATCTCTTCCGCACCTCACTTAATAGTGAACAGCCCCTCGGGTTCCTTTCCCTCCATCTACAACCTCGCAATCGTAGCAACGTAATGCAGTCTCGGCGCGAAATTTTGCGGCAGTCTGTCAGAATCCAGAAACTACTTCGGAAACGAATTCTTTCGTAAAGTCATGAGTCGAAAATGTTTCACTCATTTTGAACTTGTCAAATTAAATCGTGAGCTGAAAATACACTAAGCTGTATATATCGAAATTTATGAACATTTGGTCGACGAAATATTTATTCAATTGGACGATGCCATTAGTGCCTCTGGCTCCGTGCGCAACCCTAGCGTAGTTTTTTCCACTCTGTCAAAGGCTCTGGAATTGCGGTTATAATGTTGTGATAAATTGTGAAAAATTTAATCGCGCCTCAAGTGCGTTTTCTTTTTTTCGCGTTAAATCAATTTGTCTGGCCAAAAACGGCGGAAGCGTTTTCTTAGTGGAGCGGAAAAAGTGAGGAGAATGTTGTTAAAATGTATATTTTTGTTTACTTGTTATTTTTTTATCAGACGAGGAAAATAAAGTTATGTAATTGTTTTTTATTAAAATTTGACGAAAATATATTGTTGCTGCACCACTTTGTAATATAATAGAATGAATTTGTTATTTTTAGACTGAAATGAGCATAATTTTTAAGACTGGCATTAAGAGTATAACTCACAATAACTCCAATCCGCGAACCTGGGTCGTTATCGTCCTACCAAAAATAATTTTCTTCGCAGGTTGCTTCATATTCAATGGAAAGAAAATATATTAAAAGTAGAAAAGAAAAAGAAAACATTATTTTTCCTTGAGAAGTAGGGCCTGAAGATCGGTCATGAATTTATTTAGATTTTTTTCGTTGACAATTGTTGGTTTGGTAGTGCAAAAACAAAAACGACCCAGGTTCACAGATTAAGGTGCTTCAAATACCTTCACGAATTGAGGGTTAATTTCCAACCTCACAAAGCGTGAGCCAAGTTCCCACACAAGTTTAAACTTGGGTCACATTTTGTGGAAAATTACTTTATTAGATCAGAAATCGATAAAATTTGCATTTACCATTCCTTCTGAAATTTTTGCAATTTGTTACACAGTAACTGTCGTGACCGATTTTGAATAAAACAATATTTTAATTTTTATTGAAAAAATCTCGTACTACGTTTACACGGATTGACAGATAAATAGCCGAGTTTATTAAAAAATTTCTTGGTTTATTAAAATACTCTGCACAGAGCCAATATATTGATAGGAGAATGTGTGTCGACGCTAATGCGTCGCGACTTTCCGTATGGTGACATTTCGAGAATATGATATTTGGGATGTAAGTTTTTTCAGACATCTGCCATTTTTTGCGTATCCCGTTGCTGGATTTTGACAGCCTGCCGATACTGTATCGTTAGCCCGAACAATCATGAATACATACTTTCGTATTAAGACGTTAGGCCACAGTAACGGGTATAAAATCATGTGCGAATTTAACAATTTTTTCTCGTATGAAAAAGTGATCCACTCGTAAAATTAATGACACATCTATTTAGTATGAATATCAAGCTGCTAGAAAATATATATACATATATTTTCGCGATGTACAAAATGGCCGATTACTATTTTCTTTTATCTTTTTCTAGGCGCTCCGCGGCGTGACATTTAGCATCCACAATTTTTGACCTAGAACAAAAAACGAAAATTCTCGTCAATCTACAGTAGAATACCTAGAGAAGGACGTACGAAATTTAAAAAGTATTGTTTTATTCAAAAGTTGTAGGTATTTAACTGAAGAAATGAATTTTCAGTGAAAAATTTCGTTATAACTGCTCATAAACTGCTCATAAAATGAAAAGTGTTCAATTAATCAGAAATTCCGTACATACTTCTCTGCGAAATGCAATTAGAAATATAACTTTTAAATATGAAGAAAATCGAGTGGAAATTGTTGAAGTTATTTGTCACGCCAATTGGAAAAAGCTGTTTCGAGAAGTTTCGAGTAGTCGGCCATTTTGTACATCGAAAAAAAATATATATTATATATTTTCTAACAGTTTGATATTCATAGTAATAGATGTGTAATTAATTTTGTGAGTGAAGCACTTTTTCATACGAAAAAAATTGTTAAATTAGCACATGATTTTGTACCCGTTACTGTGGCCTAAGGCCTTAACTCCTCTCCGAGTGCACACTGGGTCGTTTTGACCCCAACATTTTTTCGTGTAAGTACGTATTTTTCAACGCGTGCCCCACGTTGAACGAATGTTTTGGCATTTGATTTTCGTTTTCATCAAAAAATAAATTTGGGGCCATAAAATATGGATAATATACTACAAAAAACGTTTCTACGAAAAAAAAAAACAAAAAATGCATATTTACCGGAATACAACGATTTGAAAAACGCCATGGGTAAAATTGACCCAAGATGCACTTATAGTTTGGCGGCGGAGGTGTGCACTCGAAGGGTTAAATGGTTTTTTTTTCTCGAAACTATACTTTTCAAATCGGCAACCATAATACCTCGATAACGGATTGGCCGATTGCGCTTCGATTTGGCATACGCCTTCAGTAGACTGTTTTTCAACAGTGGTAGCGGAATCGTCTCGAAGTAGTTTTTTAAAATTTGTGTATAATTTGTAGAAAAGTAAGAAAAATAAACAAATTTCATAGTCAAAGCATATGTCAAAGCCGCTATTGTGGATTTTTTTTTTGCTTCACCCGATACCAAAGATCCCGACACTCGTACAGATTAAGGATACGTGTGTCTTTTTTAATATACATACAACGTCCAAAACGCTGGTCACGAATTAAAGGCTTCTTTTGTAAACCCTTTGAAACCCTTGTAAACAAACAAACCTGATAATTTTTTTCACTCGTACATAGTCTTAAAAGCCCAATAAACATGTGTACTTATTGTTCCACTTATTTTTTCAGCAATTTTTTCAGTTACTCCATACTAAAAATCGGATATTGTGTTCCACACACAACCTCCATGTTTGTACCTTACATTAAAATAAAAATATTTGTACTTTCCGCATCAATAATACGTTTCATAGATTGAAATATCAGATCATTTTGAGACACCCTATATACATTGATGTTTCATATGTATGATGTTTCACCGTGATAGCTTGTTTAGCACGATGGCGCCAATGTTGAGTAATTATATCATGTATGACGAGCTAACCGGTGGAGTTCACAAACATTCACCCAATATAACGAGATAATGATGATAATAACAGCGTACTCATTATACAGATGTGGTCGCGTATGTGTATACATACCCGCACTGTATACACATACCGGTATTTCTACGTATATTCCGCTTCTTCACGGCCCTTTGGCAGCAGCGCGAGCTCGAGCGAGCTATTCAAGGGGCATCTCACGCGTTAAAATCAATCCAACATCAATCAGCATACATCACATCGGGTAATCAACGTAAATTCGAAAACGACGACACCCTGACACAAGCTATGTATGGATAAACCAACCATGACAAAAACGCGTGCCTATAAATATATGCACGTTTTTAAGGTGTCCCATTTATATTTTTCCACGCACATGTTTTGAAGAGTTACCAATAACGCGCTGTGAAAAATGATGTCTTCCATAAGAATGATTATAAGGTGGACATGCGATGCTGTACATATTGGTTTCAATAATTGGAAATGTACTTATCGATTTGTGTATATATTCAGTGTGTTATATTCACATATAAATTTATTGCCACATGGTCGATGGCACTGAACTTGAGTATAGGGACGATAGTTGTTCTTCATGGGGTTGAAATTCGTATCCGAATGGGCCATGTAATCTTCCTAATGTAATCACCTAGCTATAATATAGCTATAAAAAAAACTATGGTTCCAATGTTTAAAACCAATATTACATTGCAATCTCGCGAGCGTCCTCGTCCGGACATCACACGTATTTACCATCAGAAGAGTTCCTCAAAATAGGAGAACTCGAAACGTTTTCCCCAAGAATGCATAGTTTGGAAAACACGATTGAAATTGAATTGATCGTGGAAACACGATTGAAAACAATATTGAACGATTGAAATAGAACATTCTGCATCGATTCATGCGTTTCGATGGGCATCGGTATATCGTATCGCAGGCATCATTTTGTAGCACTAAAATTGTATACTGATTATACCGATAATAGAACAAAAATGATAATAACGATGGCAGTAACAATAATTGAAGTAACAGTAGCATTTGTGGCCATAGCAGAAGTAGTAGTAGTCGCGCTGTATGCTTGTAAGCTGAAATAAAAATTCGGGTACACATGTATAGATATATATACGACGAGTGGAAAGCCTGCAGGGTTTATGGGGTATGCGTGACAAAGCGTAAATACGCGACTGTTGCGTGTGATATTGTTCGGTCTGGCGTAAATTTTGTCAATTGAGAATGAGAAGCATTTCAATAAAACAATCACTGTACGCATGCCTATGTGCAATGAAAAAATGCTTAAAATATGGCGGGGGGAAGCAAAATACGCGGTTATATGGTCTTTTTTAATGCTTTACGTGATAAATGTAGTTTTCGTAGATATTGTCGCGCAACATTTATTTTTTGTTTCGCGATTTGCAGTGATCTGTGTGTGAGTGTGTGTGCGCGTTTGTTTGTGTACCTATATACAGGGTGATAATTATAAGGTGGCCATATGTTTTTACAGAATCCTGCGTAGATATTTTATGACCAAGAAAAATATGATTTTCAATGGTTTTTCAGGTCCTCTTCAAAAATAATATAGCGTGTTATTGTATATTATATTATATTATATTATATTATATTATATTATATTATATTATATTATAATATAATATAATATAATAATATTATATAATGTATTATATTATATTATATTATATATGTACACTGGCGGTCAAATGTCCGGACACTTTACATAATTGCAAAACTTTCAATCACTGGATAATTGCCAAATAATCTTAGAATAATATAGTTAATTTCATTTATCATTCTACGAAGATATCATATAGTTCTGTACAATTAATTATACTATTCTAATATAGTTTTGCAATTATTCAAAGTGATTGAAAGTTTTTCAATTATCTGAAGTGTCCGGAAACTTTTGGCTGGTAATGCACATATATAATAATATAATATACAAAAACACGGTACATTATTTTACAACTATTTTTGGCCAGGTTAAAAAAAATCCCCTTGTTTTATTTTATTTACCCTTACCCTTTATTCACCCTTATTTTATTATTTACCCTTGTTTTTTTTCCAGAAAAGTCTTCTTTTTTAACCTTAAATGTTATGGAAACTTTATGAAAAAAGATCTTATGCAGAATTTTCATATCGTGCCAATTACGTTAAAAAGTTGCTTACTTGATGTCGATTCATATAATTTATAAAAATGACATGCGAAAAACCAAAAGCAGATGATTTTTTTTCCAAAAATAACAAAGCCCAAAATCATGAAAACCGTGGGACTTTTACTAAACAGAAATTCCAGCATATAGTAGGACATGATTTGACCTATCGACGGTTCCAGGATTATCCATAACTGGACACCCTGTATATAATAGACTATACTGGACAAAATAAAGTACACATATTGCCGTTCGCTTTGCATTATCCACTGCGTATTTTATTTCTTCCAGCACTGTGTGTGTGTGGGTGTATCCGTAGCACGAGCAAGATACAATAAGAAGAAAGTATGTGTATGTAGTCCAATTTTCGTGCGCGGTGAATACTCCAAGTTACATAATAATTCCAGTAATAGCGATATTGTGCAATGAGAATACACGGTAACAGAGAGTTATTATAGGTATATGGGTAGATTATGAGAAATATATTTCACGTTGGTTATCACCGATGAGAAAACGTATTAGTATGGGAACGATATGTTCGGCTGTACCAATGAACGAGGGATGAAGTGCACACGGGGACTATAAGAGCCGCGTTCGCGCGTATGGGCGTTCGTGTACACATAACACTTGAACGGAAGGGAATAACCGAGTGTGAAGATCATCACGAGTACGATTTCATTTATTTTCCGCAATTAAGTTACGCCATGCTGGATGAACGTTCATAAGCGTAAGTAATTCCTAATTGTCTGCTTCCCTACGTGCTTTTCGCTAATTTCCCAAAACGCGGTTGCGGCTAACAGTAGGTAATACGGAAGTATTCGAAAATGGCGCTTAATCCTCATTGAGTTACGTGCTGTTAAAATTGAACTCGTCGGATCCTACCGTTGACGCAAATGTTACAACGACAAACGGTTACGAAATACATGGGACGAAATTGATGTCCTCAGTGATGTTACGGAAATACAATTGTCGCTAGTGACCAAGGGACTATATTTATCCAGCGGCCCGAAAAAAATTGCCAACTTCCGATTTATTTTGTGGGAAACGGTTTGTGAAAAAAGAAATGCATTTTTTTAACATAAAGGCACACATATTGAAAGCCTTCTAAATAATCACCGAAAAATACAGAAAAACAACAAAAACATTGCCGTCGGCAGGTGATACTGTTTTCGAAGTCGGTGGACATCATTCTCTAAAACTACTTGATGCATGATTTCAAATTTACAGAAAATACGATGAGAAACATTCTCAGGGGATATTCCTCTCTGGATACTGGAAAAAATCGTTTTTTTTTGCAATACTGTTACAGTGTGAACTTTCAAGAATCTTTTGAGACCAATCGAACCGTGAAATTGTAAAAATTGCCGAAGTTACACCTATTTTAGTGTACATCACGAAAGTGGACATCAAAGCACAAGAACACTCAAAAGAGGCCCGAACCGCCCGCAGATTGCATAGATTAGTTGTGCAACACGATATCGATGATGAGGAAGGACACTCAAATGGTGCCGGAATCGCTGACTATCGGTAAGACGACAATATTATACAAGATCGTGTAAACTATTTACCAAAACTTTGAACGCGCTTATCTCCGTTAAAGCGGGGGCGTGTCCACCGCCGAACATCGCGAAACAAATGTCATCATCTGCCGGCGGCCTTCTTTTTGTTTTTTTGTTGTTGTAATTTTCTGGTGATTTTTTCGCGACAAAACCGGACTTCTCCACACTGTGTCAAATTTGATTTATTTTTCGCGTTTTTCAAGGATACCTTCATTAGCTCCCGAAATATTTTCTATCAAATTCGGCCCTAAACACGTCAAAATTTCTTAAAAGCTGCATGTTTAAGCGAAAAGGCAGTTTCCAAGCAGAAAAAAAAGATTTACCGTAGTGTAGACAAATCCGATTTTATTCGCAAGCTCCTCATATGTACCCTTGCGCTAACAAACATGCGTTTCTTCTTCACCAACTGTTTACAAAAAAAAAATCATAATTTGGCTATTTTTTTGAGCCTCTATGTAGATGTAGAGCCTTTTAAGTAATCCTTTTTTCAAGGCGATGAAAAATCTTACAAATTGCGTCCCTTTAATGAATCTCATCGGTGCATGCCATATCAAAATGACTGTAAGTAAGGACGTTGATCAAGGTGAGTCCATCGACATCCAAATCCTGATAAATTGCTTTTAGATTGGATATGGTCAGCGTGTGCACGAGTCACTCACAATCAGAAAAATGGACACTGATGCCCCCTCCCCTTTATGGTTACGAGTACGGATCTTTTCTGTTTGTCTTTTTGTATTTTTTTTCAATGTGTCATTCACGTTAGTCTTTCCGTCATACACGAGTATCATTCTTTGTTCGTGATCACGTCAGCGAAAGAGTCCCATAGTTCGCTCGAATACAGCGGAGGAAACGTCACACAATAGCACCGGTGCTCGAGTGCTCGATTTTATTTTACCGACGGAGGCAAAACATTCCCCACATCGTCCTTGTATATGAGTCTCTCTCTCTCTCTCTCTCTCTCTCTCTCACACACACACACACACACACACACGCGCGCGCGCGCGCACGCACACGCACACGCACACGCACACACACACACCCACACACACCTTCCCTCGATGTTCTCCAGCCGTGGCGACCGCGCTTTTTTTCGTGCGCGCGGAAAAAGATAGGGGCTCTTAAAAAGGAAGCGTCTCGAAACAACGACGCTAAATACCCCCGTGCAATAAATCATCCCGAGTCTGCAAAACATTTGCATCGACCCGTTACGACGACGCGCCGCGAAAAAAACATGTCGACGGAGATAGATGTTACGATGAAATTAATGTTCCACTTTTTGTGCTCTAGTTTGAAGCGGCGTAAAATAACGACTGCTCTGCTATTTTCTTTGAAGGATTTATCATGGTTTAAATTTTGGCCGCATAATAAGGATTTTTCTCTCGCAACGACACGCGTGTATTTGAATATATACAGGGTACTGTTACGAATGTATGATCCTGCAACTGTCGATAGGTCAGATCATGCCCTATACGCTGGAATTACAGTTTAGTAAAAGTCTCACGGTTTTCGCGATTTCGGGCTTTAAGTTAGATTTCGAAAAAAAATCATCTGCTTTTGGTTTTACGCTTGCCATTTCTACAAATGATGTCAATCGACAATAACTAAGCAACTTCTAAAGCAATTGGCACGTTATGCGTAGTGCTTTCTTTTTTATGGCGCAGTAGAATCGATTGGAATCAATCGATCGACGTGACTGGAAAACTATAACATTTTAACGGGGAAGAAAAATGTCGGAAACAATCTGAAATAATGCTATTACGTTGACGATCGAAAGAAACAATTTTTTCCTATCTTGAAATTTTACCACAAACCCCGCTGCTCTCGAGTTGCGGTAGTTAAATCATCTGACTTTTTACCGAAAATAGGTGATTTTTGTTTTTTTCGTATGACAAAATTCTTGCGTACTAAACGAAAACCGACTCAACTTTTTACTAACTTGAGGTTTTCTTTGAATCGTTGTCGTCTTCGCGTTACACGTCATTCTTCAAATTGTCCCTTTTTTTAAATCGGAATATCTTTAGAAAAAAAATCGTACGAAGCTTTAAAAAAAACACAATTATAGCTTGAGCTTCCGCCCTTATGATCCCCGTTCGAAAATGCAGTAAAAAAAGGTTGTTTGTAAAGGAACCAGAAAAGGAACAAAAAAAGGCGAAAGATGGTTGTTTTCGAAAAAGGGTGCTTCGCGTAAAAAAATAGTGAAAAATGTAACGAAAAACCGCATGCAGGTAAATTCCTCGCCTTCAAAATGCCGTTTATTAAATTTATTAAATTCATGTATGGCAACCATCGCCGAAATGGCATGAAAAATCGTTCCGAACGAAAATTCAGAAAAGTTTCCGAACGATTTTTTATTATTATTTATAACATTATATAATTAATTAATTATATAATTAATATAATATTCATATAAATATATATATATATATATATATAAATTTAAGCTAAACTAATGGAGAACAAAAATGTAGTGTCTGTCTGTACATTCGTTTTTGCAGCCTCAAAATGAGCTGGTAGGGTTATAATGCGATGGTGAAAAGATATCGATATATTTTGGATATTTGGTCCGTCAGTCTGAAGTTAGGGAGAAAATAACTGAAGCTTTTGCTTAGCTTTAGCTACGTGAAAATAAACGCTCTCAGAAATTCTCTACAATTACAGATTGGGATTCATCAAGTATAATCGAATGATGGTCGCATATATAGGTTTGCAAACTCCTAAGGGGGCGTTCCCCGCAGTGTGACCAGTTTGGAAGAGGCCGGGATTCGACTATTGCTCGTAGGTTCCCTGTGATCTGTCAGGGTGCGAGGGACAGTGACATAAATCGGCGAGGACCGTTCTCTGTCTACCGCACACGACCTGCGCGATGCGCTCGTACCTAACACTGCTTGACCGCTTGTTCGTCACTCCTCATGTCAATATGGCTTGCTAAACAATAAATATGTACGTTAATTGTGAATTACTTTAGTCTGATTAAGCAGTATATCAAGATGAAATATTCATGTGCCCTTTAAATATTATTGCTTAGAAATCAAACCTTAATTTCTTGAAAACACAAGCAAGCATCGTAAACCTGAAGGAAATTTTATCACCGTCGTTTGAAGACATGCGTTGGCATTCAAGCTCGTAATCTCTCGACTACAAAAAACCGCATATCGGTTTTTTTTGGTAGGCAGTCAAAATCCAAAACGTCATACGCCAGAAATGACATACTTTCGAAAATTTATAACGCAGATATTTAATGAATTGCCGAAATGTTACCATAGGGAAAATTTCGACGCATTGAGGTCTAGGCAGTTTTAGCTATTATGGCACTACATTTAGAAAAAAATGTATCATAATCAACGAAGTACGTTTGGTGATTCTTTTTTATTTTATTTAACGAACATTTGCGTAAAATCAATGTTTTGCCTATTTGATTTTACTACTCCAGAAGTTTATTTCAAATACATTTGTTTATTCGACGCCGTTGAGCAATGAAAAATTTATATGCTTCAGATAATTTTGGCATTTGGTATTGTGTACTCAAAGAAATATTCAGTCGTATGGACCAAATGGGTCTATTTTGATTTTTTATTTGAATGAACTAGAAAACTCGTAGAAGTAGCAGTACACTCTGTGGCCGGAGTGCGGCGCAGGGCCCGAGGCTTCTTCCGCAAGCCATTTGTACTCCGAGCGAGCATATAATCGGGTTCGTGAAACGTATCGACGCACCATGAATTTGGCGCATTGTGGTTCGTGGTCGGCCCACGCAAGAGAAATACCTCTCGTATATACCGAAATGTTGGTGATATAACATATTTCAACTAATTTTTCACTGTCGAGGATTTTTAATAAATATGTATTGTACATAAAGAAAGCTGGTCAGTCCACCGATTGAAAATCAAAGTACTAATAATTCAAATACATTTATTATTCGTTTGAAATAACAATATATTTTTAATTAAGGCACTTTCACTGCATACGAATAAGAATCTTTTCGAATTAAAATACATTTCCGGTACGTGCAAATCAACAATGTATTTCGAACAAATCCGTAATTATTGGATTGTTCGTATCAAGGAATGCTTGAAATGAATTTAAAAAAAAGGTATCAAACATATTTTATTAAATAATAATATTTATTATAATATTATTTATTTCAAATATTAATATATTTAATATAAATCGTTTCAAATATTATATCAAATAATTTAATTATGAAAATATTATAGGATTATATTAAAAATACAAACAAATAGAATCGTTCTAGGCCGTGGGACAACGAAGAAAATTACTTGACTTGAGTAGATCGTAGTTAAATGCAATTAACTTTTTTACCAGTTTGAATAGAAAATTTCATCGGCTTAATACATGTACATATCAAGGCAGGGTATTTTTTCTACACGTTGTTGTATTGACAATGTTATTCTTGTTGCATTAACAACTAAGTTGAACATTGTTAAAAATAACATCGTACACATTGAAACTTATAAACATCTGGCCGTTGAAATTTGGCATTAAATTGGCAGATGTTATTATTGCCAGCTGTTGACATCTAAATCTGTCTAGACGTCAATATACCTCAAATTTACGATTTCTAGGTTAGGACTTCTCGGACGTATGTCATTTCAGGCGTACAACGTTTCTGGACTCTGACAGCCTACTGTTGTTTTTCGCTCCGTACTTTTCCATCCGATCGTTAATCATTTTGTTTTATATTTTTATGCAGGATCTTTGCATCATGATATGTATTGAACGTTAAGGGGGGAGATACCTCTAGGCGAGGAAAAAAGTGCTGATTTTCATTTTTTTCTTAAAAGAAAGTTTTCTTTACCATTTATGACACTTAGGATATGTTCTATTACTACTTTTGGCTGTTACATGATATTTTATTATGTATTACTTTTGAAAAATGGCGGAGGTATGGAACGCTCTTCTTAATGGGTTGCGGCGGATGTCAGACGGCGTGATACGTAGCGTCGGTGAATTTAATCGGAAAAAACCCAACAAAAATTTTTCTTTCATTAACACCCATACGCAGAATATGAACCAAGAAAAAGTGAGAAATGTTGAAAATCGATGGAACGATACGTTTTGAAGCAAAAAGACTGAATTTTCCGAAAAAAGCTACATTCTAAAATGAAAAAATGTTTTTTTTTAGTTTAAAAAACATTTCGGGTCATGTTTCAGATAATGAGGTTGGAATGGTTCATACCAAATTTCATTAGATTCGGTCGATGAGTTTTTTAGCTATTCGTCACGCCAGTTTATAATATGCAGTTTGGAAGACCGTGCCATACCTACGCTATTTTCATGGATTAATAGAAAAAAAATAACATGTAACAGCCCAAAGTAGTAATAAAACAAACCCTAAGTCTCAAAAATTATGAATCAGTTTTCCTAAAAAAAAATCATAAAAATCAGCGAATCTTTTTCTCGCCTAAAGGTGCCTTCCCCCTCAATAGACTCTGTTGGATCATGCATACAAGTCGACTCACCGTGGATAGCGGTACGTAAAAAATATGTTTTCAAAACGAATTATTCCACGGTACCCGTAACACTTGTACTTGAAGGTATTAATTGACAGCTGCTTTTATGAAATATTTCATTCATTCATCCTTTCAAACGAAAAGGCTACCAAAGACATTTCGCGATACTTGTTTTTGTCTTCGTTTAATACATTGAACAAAAAGTGATAGAACGTCGCAGTCTGCCACAGTCTTTTAATTATAACTTTCATTTTTTCGGGTTAAATTTTTTAACGTTCCATCATTTCTGTTATGCAGAGAACGACAGTCGTCTCTACCTCTGTAACCACTCGGTCGCAGCAAATTAAGTGCTCGGGCCTTCAACTCTTCTAATCGTAAGTTCCCCACACTGAGGGAGACGTTTTTCGCCACTCCAAAAGGATTGAGCTTCCAGACGTCTATGTCAGACCATAAGAAGAATTTAAATGCAAAACGATTTTACTATTAAAAGGACAGTGGCACTCGACACCCATCAGCTTTCAAAAGAAAGCTGTTCAGTAAGTTCCTAATGTAAAATAGTTTCATTAGCTTCAATTATTATCTGACTCAACTGTTTCTG
>OX632364.1:24720473-25115473 GCA_951751655.1 Ophion costatus | reverse complement strand
GCTGCAAGCATCCGATCATTTACCGGAAGTTGGAATTAACAAAAACTCCATTTATTTATTTTTGGTTCCGTGAGGTTCTCGTCCCGACCGCCTTCTTAAATACTTATCCAGCCGTCCTGGCGATTCCAGGCCGACCTACGAGAATCAATCGAGCATGGGAGCTTCATTATTCACGTGGAGCCGGAACATCTTCGGATCGTATATGCGGCAGGGAGCTTAGCAGGTACGAGACTCTTATCTGAACCCGAACACACTGCCGATTTATTTCGACACACGTTGGCGGTGTTTGCGATAAAAAAAAATACTAAACAATTGCACGGGACTCTTCGATCGTCTTGAACGTTTGACCTTTCGTTGGGTAAACGACACTCCACTTGAAAATGATAATAATTTAATCTGAAAATTCTAAATGTGTTATCATTTATATGAACATTGATTACGAATAATGATAGCTCCAACGAATAATTGAATGAATTGTCGAAACAAATACATGTTCAAGAAGTAATCAGCAAAAGCAAATTGGTCTACATGAAATGAAGTAATTGATTTTTCTGTATACTCATGAATTTTTCAGGATTTTCGTTCTTCTTCGAAGTACCTCCTTTCGATCACTTTCAAAAGTTCTATTAATGTAAAACTGTTCATTCAATGACTTACAAGGAACATCACTTAAGTGCCCGCCGTCGATTTTGTTGAAACTCATATATGTAGTAAAGCATTGAACACTATTGGACACGTATTTTCTTTCATCTGCGAAAAAAACGGTTTTAAGGGAGGAAACCACCCTTCAAAGAAAGGCGTGTTCGGGGTCGGTTTTACACTTCCACACACAAACAGTCCACCGATCTGAATGAAACGGAAATCAAAATTCTTCAAATGTAAAGAGATAAAAATCCCAGTATAGAATAATAAATAAAAAAATTAAGGGATGACTTGCCGTTCTTCGATCCCCCTTAAAAACGTTTCTCCGAAGATAAAAAAAATACGTGTCTAATAGTTTTCAATGCTCCAACACATACATGAGTTTCAACAAAATCAAAGGCGGACACATAAGTGATGTTAGAAGTATATTTCTGACATCACTTTATTTCTAACATCACTAACGTTACATCTAATTATAGTCAGAAATTTATTTAAGGTAATATGGGAGCTTTGCTCATAAGATATTTTGAATTCACCATTATTTATCCATTTTCCAGCATGGCCCTTAGAAATGCGAAAATGAAAGAACATTCCGAAAATATTCACAGATAATCGAAAAAATTAACGAAATCGTCGAATGTAAAGACAAATTTAAAGACAAAAGTTTATTTACTGAAAAGTGCTATGCTCCAACAGTTCGTTAATAAGTTTTTGACATTCTGCTTATTCGAAATGAATGTTGTCAATAACTCGAATGTGTCTGAATCTTATCAGACGTTTTTCGGCGCGGAAGGTGCTGGCTTTTGGCTGAATCCTTCTTGATTTTCTTGCGCAATCTCTATAATTCGAGGTGATTCCTAGATCAACGACAAAAAAAATGCCACCCTTGTTCCCCACGTGGTAAAAACAAAAGATCGTGTCTGTCCGACAAATTTTCGACCAGCCAAATTCCCATTCACCACATTTGAATATTCAAATTTAAAGGAATTTTCAATCCTCTTGCCATTGTTATAGGGATTCACCGTGGCCGTAAATGTTCACCTTGAAAGCTTTGCCAGCCTCGTTACCGTGGCAATGGTAATATCGATACACTTTATCGTCGGTGTGTGCCAGGCAATTACCGAAGCGAGCTTGCCAAGTAGAGAAAGAAATAATCAGCCACAGTTATATAGAGATCACAGTAGTAGAGAAAAGGCGCACAATACTCCGTACGATGAAAAAGTTTAGCCTTTTACACGATGATATATCGAGAAAAAAAAGCTAAATGCGAAGGGCGCGAGCGAGAGAAAGCGAAAATGTAAAAGCCGAAGTATCGCAGCGAAACAGACGTAGCAAGTCTCACAAGTGTGACAAACAGGAGCTAAATGAAGATTTTCAATAAAAATCAGTCACTCTACGATGATACGAGAATAATGCAATTTTGATGCAGTGAGGCAGACAAACACACGCTCAGTAGCTGAGAGAAAGAGAAAACTTCTTGTGCGCGTGAGCATGATTCAAACCCTCGCATTCAGCAACAAATGCATATGCATCTTTGTCCATACAGAAATAAAAAATAAATATACATATATATTTATATACGTAGCAATATTTTTATAATGAAAATCCCGTCGATAACGTCTCGACGATTGAGCTTATTTAGATCGTTTTAACGTCAGCATTCGTCATACAATCAAATCACCGATTCGCTCCTTATTCGTGTCGCACGTATCCTTCTCCCACGACAGTAAGCCGTGCGTTCGTTTCTCTTTCGTAAAATCATTTACACTACGCCAGTTCCGCTGATCGATTTACCAAAAACGAACCCTTCGCCACGCCGATGCCCTTTTTTTTCTTCCTCGACGTATCGCGGATATCTCGCGAATCGTTTTCAATCTCGTTCTCCTGTCAATTATTGCGTTTGACGGGGCTCATCGGATGGGCCAGAGTTCGAAGAAAATTAAATCGATCACAGCGGAGCGTTGCTTTTTTCGTTTTTTTTTTACGATTTCAAATTTTACTCGAGTTTTTTCGGTCATGCGATCGAGTGATGATGATGAAGCCTGGACTCGGAAGCGATTTCGTCGGAATTCGGATCCGTCGAAATCCACAAATTTATCAACCCCCTTTGAATGCCCTTTCACTCGATTGGCTGTGTGGTTCCATTTTACCATACGGTGATGCGGGTGAATTATATATATATATATATATATAAGCCTGAATGAAGGCGGTCATCCCATGTGACAGGTCAAAAAAAAGAAAAAACAAATGGTTTCGCCCAAATTGCAAAAGATGTGTGCGCGTTATATGGACCTGGCATAGCAGATTAATGGCCATGAACATTTTCTTTGTGTAAATTGTACTTGAACTTTTGAAAGCGCTTTTCTCAAAATTGTATTGTATTTTTCTCAAAAATACTCCAATTTTTCAAATTAGCAAATTAAAAAATCTCAAAAACTATTGAACTGATTTCGCTCAAATTGTTATGGTATAGTCAGCAGTCTATATGGTAGTTGTCACACGAACAAGAATATTTCTCATATCGCCCATAGTTTCTTTAAAGCTGGAAATGTCGGAAAAAATGACGAAACTTGGAACTTAAGGGTTCGTCATAGTGTAAAATTTCCAAAAAATCGATTTTTTTTCATTATTTGATAGTATGGGCAGTTATTAAACGGACGGTTATGTCTACAAATTAAAATGCCGTTTGATATTTCGATTTCACATGAGCAAAACCTCCGGAATGATGGCAGCCGTCAACCAACTTTTCTTCACCCACGAGTGTCTTCCGATTAGCGTAAAGTCGATTCGACTCGTTATTTCTGTTTGATAAAATTCTGACGGATTGCAAAAATGTTAATAAATGTGTGGTAAAAATTAAAAGACGGTGACTTTTAATGGTTCATAAAAAATTCCCAAAAAACGCGAAAAAAGCCGTCACATGGGATGACCCCGTTAATGGGTTTATTGTACCGATTACATATATGCACGAATAGGTACATGTGTCTATCAGTCTGTGGTCTGTGCAAGCACGATAATGGATCGAAGTTTCGGGAGTGTGCGGAAAGTGAATGAGATTGTACGAGTGCATCGATGTCCCACCCTCTAGTCATCGGCATTCGAGTCCGGGCTCGAATGGGCCCTAGCCATTTCGATAGTCGCCGAGCACTCAATAAGAACGCCACTTCACGTACACAGAAACATATTTTCCTGATGTCCGTTCCACTGCGAGAACGCTAGATTTTATCCCTTTTCCCTCCAAACTAATTGACAATCCAGGCTCGATCATCGTCCCTCCTTGAGCTTGAAGAACTTGGAGAACGACGAGGCATACTCGATTCATTTTGCGTCGTCGAAGAAAAAATCGACCAGCAGCTTCGATAACGAAATACCTAATGCAGAGTTTTTTCTTTCGTCCTTCGTGTATCAACTTTTTCAACCGTACTGTCGAATAGAAATAAAGCGACGAAAACTTCGCATTTGCACAAAACATTTGCAACTTTGGGCATTGCTTTACCTTTCATTTATTTCGCTTCCAAAACCTACCGCAGGAGCCGGTTTTCTTTTCAGGCAAATGCTACCCCGTCGATGTTTCTCAATGAAAATCAAGTCTCTGTGAGGAGGCGAAATTTTTTCGATTGTTTCCGAGGCTCTTGTTTATAATTTAGATTCGTTGTCGTGTGTCAACGGGATGCAAAAGTGACGTCGAGTATGGGCGTCATCTTGAACGCGGTGAGCTTTGCGAAAAGGATTTTGCGATAAAAAGAAAAATGTATCATTCGCTTTTACAGACTCTTGCTTCGCAAATAAGAGACGCGTAGCCGGACGTGTTAGCTATGTTCGATTTTTCTCGCTCAGCAAACGTGTGCCTCCTCGTTCTCGGTAAAAAAAAAGATAAAAAAAAAGAAAGAGAAAGACAAAAAAGTCTCGTTTTCACTTGCACAAGCAGTACGAACGGTCGTATTTGACCACTCGGCAGTAAATATATATATATATATATATATATATATATATATATATATAAGTATATATATATATATATATATATATATATATATATATATACGTCGAATCCCCAGTGGTCGGAGTACCCACCATGAAATACTATATATCAGCGAAACGTTCCCCTCCAGAGGCCACCCTTCCCTGGCTCGCTTATGGAGTCAGGCAGATCTAGCGAGGGAGAGAGAGGAGGGGGTGAACTCTCCCAGATTTCTCCCGCGCTCTTTTCCCCTTTCTTGATGCTTCTTTTTCTTTTTTTCCCTCCCAGTGGGGTTGGGAACGTATCTGTGTCGCTTTCGGACTTCGCCAACACATTTTCCACCCAAACGTTGCGGTGCTTTGAATGATTTCTGTAAGTTTCCCCCCTCGCTCTCCCGCCCGCTTGAACGTCAATTTCAGTTCCGATGTGCTCGGCAACTCCACGCCTCTTATTTGCCCACGTTAACGATATTTTTCTACTTCACGAACAGCTCCGTCGGGTTCGAGAAAAAAATTGTTTTTCGGGTGATTTTTGACAAAAAAAAAGAATTGTTTTTCCCATGTTTATCAACGATCTTTAACTTGTAAATTTTCGTCATTTTTGCCAATTTACAGGATGTTCGCTGCTGAACTTACGACAGGAACGTTTCGGCGATTTTCTTCGGTATTCCACATTACCAGGGATTGAACGTCTTCCGTGCTCACTCGCTATCGAATAAATTGTCCTTGCGTTGAAAGTTGTGGTGACGAAAATTTTGGAAATGGCTTTCTTTTGTGTCTCTTTAAAAATATGTATGTCGAATTCGGTTGTCACTCGAAAATTGCAAAATAACACACACAACAACGTTTATGTTGCCTCTTTGTAAAAACTCGGTTGTACCTAACAAGGGTATCGCATCGGAGACCTGGGGCAGGGTCTCGGCGACGAGATTCAGGAACACCGTCAGCGATAGCAAGATGGTCACTCCTGAAACAGTCGTTGCCCCCACCATGCTCAATCCTCCATTAAATTCAGTTCTTCAAAGAGTCACGAAATGGTGTACAATTTATCAATTATTTTTCAATCTCCCAATCTATCTAAATAAATATATATATGTATGTATGAATATATATATTAAGTGCATCGATTGATACGTACATGTATATAACAATCTGCATATACATATATGTATATATGCTTTGTAGTAAATATTACTAAATAATGAGGAATTTTCATAAAACTGCACAGTATCTAAACGCAGGAGATATTTCGATTTCGTTACACGAGTGTCGAACGGCCGTACGGAATCAACGGGCATGCTGCTCAATCGTGGGAAAACATTTCCGCCACTGTTTTTCGCAAAATTTGTATGTAAATTATCTTTTTTACCGAATTTCACGTCGGAAAATAACATTTTCTAAAACAACTGAGCTTTTTACGTTTTGCAACTTTACTTGTCAATTGGTATTGTCTAGTAAAGAGGGAAAGATATATTCTTTTCGTAAGAATTTTTTTATGGAAAAAAGAGCCCGTAACATTGGGATAACCGTGCGTACCGATGTTGTCTCGTATTCGAAAACTTAGCAATTTATCATCAGCACTCTAGCACGCGCGCTGTCTCAAGCCCACTTACCTTTGGCTCATACTCTGAAAAAATCGATAAATATTTTCGACTGTACGTGGAAAAAATTAGTTTTCACGTAGCACAAGTTATACATATAAATGGAAATGTGCCTATAGATATTTTTCAAAACAACGAACATCAATATTCGTTGGACTTTAATGTCCAAGGCCTCTCCTCATGACCCACTTTATCCAATTGACACAAATGGACAACACAGTGTAGTACGAAAAATCCAGAGCCGGAAAAATCGATAAATCGATGAATCAATCAACATTCGCATTTCCTATTCGGTATCGATAATGAGTGCAATTTGGTCGTTACTTCGTACGTCTAAAATGGATACAATACGACTTGGTGTCTTTCGGCGTGCAATCGAGCGATGGACGTGCAGCTTTTGTCGCGATTGTCAAAGTAACCGTAGATATCTACGCGGCAACATCCGGAGGGAATTTGAGAAGTCACACGAATCGAGCGTAGCAAAAGATTCTTCCGGGTATTGAGAAATCGCGTTGTTGCTGCTTTTTTGTTCCAAGGCTCGAGGCGCGTAACGACGATGACAAACACAATTTAAAAAATTCCGCGGTTGTCTATTAATTCGCTCGTCCTTCTCTTTCGCGGTTTATCACCCGTCATTTTTACCCATTGTTTTTGCATCTGTCAAAGCGCTCCCGCGCGAATAAATTGATTTGTAGAGAAGAATGGACAGACAGCGAGAATTTTTAGCCCCCCCCCCCCGCGGGTTTTAGTCAAACTCTCATTCATTGTCATCAACGAATGTTGACGAGCTTTGTTCGGTGTAGGAAGGTGGCAATGACCACGCTCCCGAGCGCGTCGGTTCAAACTTTTTTCTCTTTCGCGGACGTGGTACGCCGTGTGTGTGTGCGTGGGCGTCGTCTACAGGGTGTGTTTGGATTAACAGTTGGTTTGACATATTCGAAATATGTAGATCAATATGATTTTTTTTCAATGATGAAGAAATTTCGTCGGATGTGAACCAATGTGTTCATTATCATTCCATTTTTGTTGTGCCTTTTCGTATTGTGTCACAATTGGACAATTGCGAAAGGTTACGTGCGAATCTGAAGACTTTTTGTTTTAGCAACACGTAGTTTCGGCACATTTGTTCGGAAACTGCCAAAGCTGACTGCAAATGAATTACGAACTTATTGAAGGCGTGGAATTAATCTGTGCGTTCATTGAAGCCCGGTGAGAAAATTTGTGACTTTATGGAGGTATTCATCTCGGATAGATGTGAAATTCTTCAAAAACGCAACATTTTTGCAGAATTTTGTCCCTTTGATTGAAATATGAATGGCAACTTCGATTGCAGTGAACTTTTTACTTCCTCTTGCTTTCCTTCCTCAACCCTTCGATTGTACACTGGGTCGTTTTGACCCCATTTCTTTTTTCAACTGAATGTATCGCAAAACGGGGCTATGCCGATAATGCAACTAAAAGCAAGTGTCCGTTAGGCAGGAGGGATATGTGCAACGAGCACCGAAAGTGCTCATGTGTCGATTGCGGTAAACGTCAAAGTCATTGAAGTAAAAAAAATTCGGAAAATATACGTTTTTAACAATTAATCTGTCGAAGGATTCGATTTTTTTCCATTAATCACTATCCCGAAAAAGCTCAAATTCAAACCTCCGAATAAATATACTTTTTGGAAAGACGGTCGACACTGTCTTTTTTTTCGTATCTACAAATCTTCGTCTTCAAAAACCTCAAAAGTCATTTATTTATATTTCGAAAAAAAAAAACGTCATGATCTTTTTCATGCCAGTGCATATATTTCAACGCATCTCCCACTTTGAACGGATGTTTGTGCCCTTAATTGTTGTTTTCCCAAAAAATAAATTTTGGGCCATAAAATAAGGATCGTTTATTACAAAAAAAAGTCTACAAAAAAAAATGCATATTTACCGAAATACAAGGATCCGAAAAACGTCTGGGGTCCGATCGACCCCATACGCAGTCAGAGGTTCATGGCGGAAGTGCGCAATCGAAGGGTCAATTAACAAAAAAAAATCTCCAACTGTCGTTCCGGCCGATTTACAATATTTGAATTCTATTATTCCGATTTGGCGAAATCTATTTCAACACTATACAAATGTTTAATCGTCCCATTGTCCGAGGCCTTTCAATAGCAGTCCACACCCTGTACACCTGCATACACCCACACCCACACATATCAGTTCACAGCCGGCTGTTTGATCGCGAAAGAAACTCCGTCCCCTATTGATTCGGCTGGCGCTGCAATAATATAACGCGAGCTCAAAAAAAAAAAAATAATTACAAAAAAGAAAAACAAGGATAAAAACGTCGTGACAAAGGAACGAGCTGCGAGCAATCGATTGTATGCGTCGATCGCAAAATTAATCGTGTGCGCAAGGCAGTCAGCGCCATTCCCGTGATTGGGTCGCCCACTTTTTCCTTCGCGCACAATGGCGAGGTGACCGTGTGTCCTGTAAAGAGCTTTGAGAAATTAATTTTATGCGACTACGTGTTATATACATCGTGAAGTTTCAACGCTCCCTTCACCTCGAACCTGTACATATATTTGCATTGTTTCACTGCGATTTGATCGATCTCTTTTCACATCGATGCAGCCACGAAAATGTGTGGAAGAAGCGCACGAATCGACGACCAAATGGATAGTTAATTGGTAGATGTATCGATTAGTCGTATCAAGTATATGAAATGTCGTATCGCATTTGGTGCTCTCGACAATTAACGAAGAAATTTCGATTCACAAATTAATCAGAGTACTACAGTTCGTAGAGTTAATCGAAACGAAGTGATCACAGCAGTGAGTTATGATAGTTCCATATATAAATAAATAAATATATAAATAAATAAATAAATAAATAAATAAATATATATATATATGTATATATATATATATATATTATTTCAGAGTCAACGCTCTCGTGATTGACCAGCTGTGAGAATTCCGCGATTGCGTGGATGTCGTTGAAGAGTCGTGAATATTCTCGTTCAAAGCACTCTCCATACACGAGGCTAAATCAAAATTTACTTTGCGCCAAATTTGGCGCATTTGATCAAGTGAAAATGATGGGCCAATGGCCATAGCTGTGCATCAAAGAAGTGCTACACTATATGCAAATATCCCAGTGGACACATCATCGATGAGCCTTCGACAACATTTGAGATTACATCAAATTACTCGATCATAGATGTCTCTGGGCTGGTCTCACACTGGCGCGTTCACCCTATAAAAGAAATGACACATAACTTTTTCCTTGACGTACTAAAATAAAGTAAAACCATTGTATGACGATACCGCAGGCTACATAAACGAAACTGCTCATATGCTACTTTTATGGCGTTTTTTTTATCGTCTTCTTATATTCGTAGTTTTATAAAATTTAATTTAACGTCATTTTTATAGGATTTTTCTTTTAGCACGTTTGGCCAGTTTATTATCTGTGCTAATGCGACCGTCAACCGTTCTCACTCGCTAATGGAGATATGTATGTACATTTGTGTGTCTGTATGTAGAAGAGGAGGAATATTTGTCTTCGTAACTGACTCATCGGGAATTTCGGCAGTGGAAAATCGTGAGTGTATAAAATGTGTTTATGAGCCTGCAGGAGGGAAAAACAGCTGGGAATATTTCCAATTAGGATTTTACCCTTTATCGATCGAAAAAGTACAAAAATGACTTTTTTTTCTCCGTTTAATTCATCGCTGCGTATAGTCGCGAAATGGTGAATAACGTTTGTTGCGTTTTGTCGATGAATTTGGCATACTCAACGATGATTCACAGACACCAACGCGATGGAGAAAAGTGAATGGCATCGAGAAGCGAAGAATTCTGTTTTTTTTTTTCAAATTTGCAACCTTTGTGAAGTTTTCGATGTCGATGAGGACGCTGGGATGAATAAGCTCGATTGGAATAGAACTCGAAAAAATGATGTTGGTTGAAAAATTTTAATTGAGTCCCGTGATGTTTGCGAACAGTTACTATTTTTTTGGAATACGGTCATTTCGAATGATCCTGTTGTAGTAATTGATCATTCGTTTTTCTATTCCGGTTATATTGCATCCTCGGGGATGAGAGAACGACGATGATGATGATGATTGTAAAGTGGCAAAATTCTCATCTGGCACAATTGTGCATAGAAAAGCCCGAGATGAGAGGCAAGTGGGGGGAAGGAGATGAAAAAATGGGCAGGCTCCTCGAAAAGTATCGTCGCGCTCAAAATACACGCTTCGTCGTAATAACGAGTTTCCATCGGGTATGCAAAATACAACATGTACACACGTAGTCATGTGGGGGCTCAGTGCGTAAAGGGAAAAGGGCTCAGGGCTGCTATATATATATATAGATATGTATGTTTATATACAGGGTGTTTTGCGCATGGACCGAAACATTTTTTAGGGGGACTGAAGGGTCATTTGCTCATTTTTTCACCTTTGGACCCTGTCCTAAGTGCGACGGTAATTGAGATATGATTTTTTTTTTCGTTTTTTTTTAACGTTTGTTGTATTCGGCGATGTATGTTTATTATAAATAAATCATTATTTGATACAATTTGTTTCAAGGAATAGACTCTTGTGAGCTTCAAAAGTTTAAAAAATGGGTACATTTATGAAAAAATTCAACTTCTAAATTAATTATCTAAAAAACGGATTCTCTTTACTTTTACCACATAATGAATCATTTCTATGACATGTAGCATACCGTTGGGAAGGTTGAACTTTTAAGTGAACTTTTTGAACTAGTGAATTAGTGAACTTGTTGACCTAGTTGAACTCGTGAACGTTTGAAAACAATGCTAAGTTCAAAATAGCGCTTAGTTTTCTTTCTAATAAATTTAAAAGTTGACATTTTTATACATTTACTCATTTTTAAGGGGTCTTCTCACTTTAGACGCTAAAAGGGCTATTTTCATGATTTTTTTTATAGGTTTACATTATAAATATTAATATAAAAGTTGTTACACTTAATAAATATACTTTCGAAATATATTTTTTCAAATTTATTTATTTAGTTTCACTATTCATGGACGGAAATGGTAGTTGAACAAATGTTCAAACAAAATTGTAGGTCTGCGCTGTTGATGAAATCTCAGAGAAGGATCATCCGAAGCAAAAACATCAAACGGTTTTAGATTCAGTATGTTAATAGAGCATATCATACGTTTTTTTATATATGCAAAAATAACAAACGGCGAACATAAAAAAAAAAAAACGTGTTTTTTCACCATTTCTTCAAATTTCTTCAAAATTAAAAAAATCCGTGATATAGCTATAGCTCTAGCTATAGTTGTAAAGAATATGCGTTTGAAATTGCATAAGAATCGGTTCAATAGTTTCGAAGATTTTATAAACAAGCCGTGGAAAAACGTTGTTTCGAGAAAAACGCGTTTAAAGGTTGTTTGGGTAAAATAAATATATAAAAATTTTGTTTAAGTATTTCGAAAGTGTACTTATTAAGTGCAACAAATTTTATATCAATATCCATAATATAAACCTATCAAAAAAATTAATTAAAATAGCCTTTTTTAGCGTTTAAAGTGCGAAGACCCCTTAAGACTTTGGAAGCTCATGGGTCATATTTCTAAAACCAATTGCATCAAATAATGATTTATTTAGAATGAACATACACTGCCGAATACAACAAAAGTTATTCCGTGCTATTACAACCACAAACAAAAAAGATATGACGATTTAGAGGCAAACTTTCGGCTCGTTAAAAAACGAAAAACAAATATTAATATCTTAATGATCGCGACATTTAAGACGTAGGGCCTAAGAATTTGAAAAAAACTAGAAAATGACTCCCCAATCGCCCAAAAAATTGTTTCGGTCCATGGGCCAAACACCTTGTATATGTAGAAGGTATGGAAGCAACATATATGCGTAAATATATTCGAAAAAGTACATTCTTTTTACCAGTAGGCCTGAAAGAACTTTTACACGCAAATTGTCTATCCAGTCCGACATTCTCAAATATACCCCAATTTGTGAATACTTATTTTCTTATATATCTGGTGCGACACGAACTGTGGTGTTCGTGTGGGTGTGTATGCGCGCAAAATAGACCCCCTTCCTGGCAAAAAATGAATTTTTCGTAAAACGTATTTTTCGAACATACATTTTTCATTTGTAGGTTAGAAAGGTTTTGGGAGTGGACATTTCGTCGAGTAATCCGTGGGTTGCGCTCGGGCAAACATTCAGAGACACAGACATACGAACAGACATAAACCGGGTGGGTGAGCAGGGGTGTCTTGTTTTGCTTACGTCAACTCGTTTATCGGGGACTATCTATCTGTTGGAGGGGCAGTGTGGAACCATTTAATATAATGGGGTGGTGTGACAGATAGAGCTTTTCTTTTTGGATACTTCGTTGACCACCAATTAAAAAAAAAAAAAAAAACAAATAAAATTGATGCTAGGTACCTATTAGGGGTACAGCGTCCGACGTCGTCGGCATGCTCTCGGCAACGAGGTTGAGGAAGACTGTCAGCGACAGCAGAATCGTCACGCCTGCAAGATATTCAGCATTGACATTGATATATCAGGGAAAACTCGCACTCTCCTAACGGGTAAAAAAATTAATCGCAATAACAAAAATGTCGACGAAAGCCGAGAAAAATGAAAAAAAAAAAAAAAAAAAAAAAACGTTGACATATTCGGGCTAAGCTGTAAATTCATCACTCATTGCAACATCAATCCTATCACGCGACACTGGTGAAACTTCCAACATTCTCGCGAAAGTATCACGAGCAGAGCAAGCCCGGAAACATTACGAGGACTGAAATTGAAGGAGGCAAAAAGTTGTTGGCAAGCTGGCTTGCGAGAAGAACGACTCTTTGAGTGATCACTCATTTTCAAAGATCCAATGTCGACCCAACTTCGAGATAAGTGAGAAATCATGATAGATGACCCGATAACGAACAATCATTATCGATGAAATTATTTCTTCCCCAAACTATTTCAAAGTAAAATACAAAAATATCCGAATCTCTATTATCGCTGCCTTGTCCTAATAGATGCTCGCACTTGTTCCGGTACGAAATAATGCATTGAGCCTGAAGGCTACCACATCGGCCTGTCGATCTTCGCTCGTATTGGGAAAAGTATGAGGAAGACGACACGTTAAAAAATAAGTTCGACGTTGAAAATATATATCTATATATGTATCCCAACGAAGGGCCACAGCTACCAATGAATTCGACGACGCATTGGGAAAATAAAGTTCGAGATAACTAACAGAGATTGATCATAACCAGGTCAATGGATTCTCATACCTGTCAAAATATTCGTCAGGCTTCACTGTGAGAAGCTTGCAAAATATTTTCAAGTAACATGAGCGCGTTTCCGAGGCCCAAAAAGTAACGGGAAGCTTTTTGTTTCTTAACTGTAAAAAAGTGGAGCTTTTGTTTCCGTATAGGAAGTTAATTAATTTACATCAGCAAAGTGTAAATTTGCGGTGTAACCGGTAGCCGCGATGACGACCTAGGGTCGAAGCAATTCACAGCCCTGTTGATTTCTCTGACTCTCTCTCTCTCTCTCTCTCTCTCTCTCTTTGTCTCTCTATCTATCTATCTCTTTCTGCATCTCTCACTGGGGTCTGTGGATAAGTACTCAGCGAATGAACCTCCGGGACAGGTTGTGGCCAAGCCGGTAGTTGGACAAGAGACGAAGGCGAGGCCACATGAAACCGGACCCAGATTACATCGATAAATCTGAACGGCGACTTCCGGTCGTCGTGGCGATAACATCGACGATCCAATTAGTTCTCGTCTCTAGAACGAAGCCTCTCGGATTTACCCTTCGACCCTTTATATACATACATACATATATATATATATATATATATATATATTCGAACATGTATACGTGGACGTTTCGCGTACCCACAAAACGGAGACAAAGAAATTTCCTTTGATACACCGTGCAATTGTTCGCTCGGAAATTAGCATTAAAAACGACGAAGATTATTAATTGTCTTTTCTGCCGAACTTTTTATTTCTATCGATGTACCCGAGATCGTTTTAGTTCAAAGCCTCAAGGAAATAAAATAGCTGGATGCACGTAATCGTGCTATTTTCATTGAACCTGAATACTTTTCAAATAATTGTGTCAATTTCACCAGAATTACAGACTCGGCGTCGTTCCGAAGGATTAAGGAGGTACGACCAGTAGTTCAGGATCAACAAAGGGACGAAATTTATTTCACGCACAGTTGTTCTGATTTATGTTAAGTTGTGTTGAATATTCGTATCGCCAATTCGAATGTGCCAAATTTGCGGTAAATGTTTTTATTTATTACGAATTACTAATATTAATTACTAATAAAAAATGGAAAATTAGATCCTAAAAATTGAAAACTTAGACCCTAAACTAAATACACTATAAAATTCTCACCACAGAAACGAACTGAATAACGTTGCAACGTATCTGTCAGAATCATTTTCAATAACCCTGAATTTCTGTGGCGGAATCAATACTATAGGTAAAATTTTACTTTTTTATTATAGATTTTATTGATACGCGTTCAATTGTGAAACTCTGTAAATAAAACAATAGAATTTTGAAGAAACACCTGATACCGTCGCGGTTGCGATGCTCAGAGTTGACACCCCGGACTCATTGATGTGAAAAGTTAGCTTATGGTGCAGAGTTAGGTTATGTCCGTCAAACGTATCAGGCGTTACGCTCGACGTTGACAGGTCAGTAGGGGCTATGTCGGCGTTCTGATATTTTTCAACCGGAAATTGAAATCTTTTCGTAATGTAGTGCTCGAACTACGCGGTGAAGTTCGAATTTTCGATTTTCTTTCAGTATCCGTTATGTCCAGCTTATCAAATGTCTGTTTTTCGACGACCTTAGTTGAATACGCGAGCAGCACAACCGTGATCACCCCACTTGCGGTCGACCGTCTCCATAACACGACGTGCTTCATTACCTTAAGGGGTCTTCTCACTTTAAAAACTGAAAAAGGCTATTTTTATAATTTTTTTTTTGATAGTTTTATATTATAGCTATTGATATAAAAGTTGCTACACTTTTAATAAATATACTTTCGAAATGCATTTGAAAAAAAAAAATTCATTCGAGTCGCTATTGATAGACGAAAATAGTCGTTAAAAAAAATCCTGAAAGATTGTAGGTCTGCGCTCTTGATGGAATCTCGGGGATGGATCATCCGAAACAAAAAAAATCAAACGGTTTTAGATTCAGTATGTTAATGGCTATAGCGCATATCATACAATTTTTTATATATGCAAAAATAACAAAATGGCGAAATTTTTTTGAAAAAAAACAAAAAAAACGTGTTTTTTTCACCGCTTTTGGCATAAAAATACTAAATATTAAAATTTAAAAAAATCCTTGATTCGCGCTATAGCTTTAGTTGTAAAGAATATGTAGTTAAAATTTCATAAGGATCGGTTAACGTTGTTTGGAGAAAAACACGTTTATAGTTTGTTTGGGTTACACAAATGCATAAAAAAATGTTTTTAATGCGTTTCGAAAGTGTATTTATTGAGTGTAACAACTTTTATATCAATCTATCAAAAAAATTCATGAAAGTAGCCTTCGTTGAGAAGACCCCATAACATGCTCGACTTTGCCATTTTATTAAAAAAAAAAAAAAACTGAACGGTCCATCTAGCTCGAATTTTGCCAAAAAGTGCATAACGTATTCGTCAACGTCATTTAAAAATGTCAAGTCCGAAAGTTGGATTCTTCGCTATGATCGTACCTCCTAATACTCTAATATCGTCGCGTACTTTTTTGCCTGGACACTTTTTTGTAATAACCATAGCAATTTTTTTGGCGGTGACGTGCGTGTCTTTGCTTTACCAACTATACGAATATCCAACGTTAATTTCGCGCGAACCAGAAAATGCCATTCACGTTCGCGGTACCGAAAATTGCGGGAATAATTGTTTCGATGGTAAACGAGTTGCCACCCCACTGCGCGTGCACCGTTTTGCGTTTGTATTAGGGGGAATTTAAATTTCTCAAACGACGTGTAAATACGAGGAAGCGTACACGTGTGTACGAATGATTGATCCACGAAAATCCGCGCGTTGATAACAATTTACGAGCTTGTTTATTCTGGAGGAAAGTTTGGATTAGCAGATTGGATTTGCATCTGCGTTTTTCCGTTACGGGATTGTTGCCTCATTGTTGATATCCTCGTGTTTATTGCGGCACAAGAGCTACTTTCCTTAGCCCAGCTTATTATTAAATTGAATTATTATAGATCAAAATATTTATTAAAAATTATTAGAAATAAAATAATTATCAAAAATAATGACTGTAAAAAATAATTTTAAAAATAATAGAATTATTATAAAAATAATTCAGCTCGACTAATTCCTTTATCGTCTAATTTTGTCGCCATTATTGCAGGATTTATGCAAATTGTTTCGGCTGAGAGCAATCTTGAAATTTTCAAATAGTAAGAATTGCAATTTAAATATCAATTTTCTATCGAAGAAGCAATTCTGTACGTTAAACGCGTTATCGATGTTTTGGTCATTTCCCATTTTTATTCAGCGTTCGTCGTGCTGTGCGGGAATTAGTAAGACAAACATGAACAATGCTCTCGGCAAAATTGGAAAAAAGAAAAAATACTTATAAAAAATTGTTTATTCATAGCTGACCAACGATATATTGAGGTGGGTAAATATTCGGAAGTAGGGCTCCTGCTAGAATCAGGCCAATTTTCTTCAAGTGTTCAAACAACCCTAGACAAACCCAAACAACCCTATACAACCCCAAACAGCCCTAAACAACCTCAAATAACCCCAAACAAACCCAAACAAACCCAAACAAAAATTATCATGATTCTAGCAGGAGCCCCACTTCCGAATATTTGCCTTGAGATAAAACACTAAAATGTTGGTATATTTTTAGTGTCCGTTAGTTCGATGCATAAATTAGCCTCACAATAACGTAACATTCCAGTTTTTTGTTATCAATTCCTCGTTGGCATTCACCAATGATGAATTTAGTCAGCCCAATTCATTTTCCTTCAATGTACAACGGAAGAGTATCTAAACAACGTGAGTGAAACGAACTCGCTCTAGCACCCTTAATGTTTATAGCCGAAAAGGAATATTTCTCGATCGTTATCGAAACACGAAACTAAAAACTGAATAAAACGCATTTATTTCGCGACATGATAGAAAGCTACGAGAACCTTTTCCGTCTCTATGATCTATTTTATAGGGTGGTTTTTTTTTCTTCATACGCGAATAAAAAATGAATCAACTGCTTTGCCAGTAGCCGAGTGACAAAGCAAAAAAATCTGCGCTATTCGTTTTACGGAAAATATGTTGTTGAAGCTTAAAGTTCAGTCACCAAGTGCCTAGACGGAAAATTGTACACCTGCATCTAATCGATCGTTTCTTTGGGTATAATCTGCCTACTTTTTGAAGAGAGTCACCGACTTTGCCGAAGAGTAGGTGCAAGGAAAAAATGATTATTCGCATCGCCAATTTTCTGCAGATTTTTTGTCTGTAGCGTCCAAAATCCTTTCGTTATTTAAGCTCCAGGACATTTAAATTCAGAGTCGGAAGTCATGGCGTGAATTTCACATTGGTGTGCGGGAAATTGACAAGAGCTACAAGAGCAACGGACCATGAATTTTGAGAGCTAATCGATCGCTTAGCGATCGCTCAATCATTATTTTATCGTTAGTCTGTGCTTATTTATGTCATTTCTTTCTGCGTCCATTTATGTGTGTATTTGTGGGGGAGAATGATTTTGAATGGTTCAGGTACTCCACTCATAGTGGCCTATTGTCTCTATACTAAACATTGTATCAACCCGAACGTCTCCAAAATCGACTATAAATTGATATAAGTATATTTATATGACAATAATTTCTTGTATCGTTCTGGAAATAGCTAACCGTTCTGACAGCTAAGATTACATAAATCTGACGGATTCAAAATATCTTTTTTCATATATATATATACACTGTATTCGATACATTCGAGTATTTCCTTACCTCTTTATATCAACTGTCAATTATTACCAAACCTCGAATGGCTGTATCTCTTTACAAATAATCACGCCATTCTCGACTTGCTCAGTAAACCTCGTAATTTGCATACAAATATTTAAAAATAAAGAGAATAGATTTCATAAATCAAAAGCGGTCATTTTTTAAGCACGCCGCTTTCCAGAAACGTAACGTGAAAAACAATAGACTTGTCATCTAAATTTTGGAGCATTATAACTTGCGAAAAAGTGTACAGTGATGATAGAAATGATTTTTTGTGTTAACTACATTGCGTTAACCATAGTTGGTTGCATCGAAACCCGCTGTTTGACTGTAGGTGTCTATTGGCGTTTCATATTTCACTACGGATGGATGCCGTTTATGTTATCTTGAAGGGTAGCCCCGTATTACTAAAAGTCACAAGATACCATATTCAGTTGAGACGTGCGCCTCGAACGAGCAAATTAGAAATGGACCGTGACAAATTGTTTTTCCGACGTGTACTTCTGCATTACTTCGATTTGAAAAACATTGCAGCTGAAATTGATCGATCTCTTAGACTTATGGTTAGTCGACGTTTCAAATAAATGACGATTGAAGTCTTCTGACAAGCAACGACCTCGTCAGTCGACACCATTTTAAGATTCGAAATGCAAAGTTTACTGGATGAAAACTCTTACTTTAAGATTTGACTGAACAGCTCAATGTTGACAAGTTTTGACTGAACAGCTCTATGACAATTTTTGACTGAACAGCTTAATGACATGTTTTGACTGAACAGCCCAATGACACGTTTTCACTGAACAGCTGAATGAAAAGCACAATGACAATTTCTGATTGAACAGCTGAAGTTGACAAAATTTGCCGGAACAGCTCAATGTTGACGAATAGTGTCTCGACGTTTGCAAGCCACTGGCAAGACACAGAAAGAAGAAGAGTGGCTGCGACGCGAGCTGAGCGTGAACGTCATTGCCAATCGAGTAAATATCATCATTTCTTTGCTTGGGTGGCGCGGCAAAAGAAAGTAGTCGTAGTAACTGGGGATGAAAAATGGGTTGATTTCAACAAACCTGACGGTAAAAATTATGGGTCGATTCTGGCGAACCATCAACAGCGGGGTCGAAACACAATATCTGTGGTCACAAAGCCATACTGTGTATCTGGTGGGATATGGATGGGGCTTTAGTAGCTCTTGAAATTCAAGGAAATAGTCACTGCTGAACGTTACCAATAGCAGCTGAAGCGTTTGAACGATAATATAATTGGAAACAGGCTGTCAGAGGCATCAAATGGCCAAATCGTGATTCTGCTGCACGGCAACGTCCAGTCCCGTTCCATATTCGGTACATATTTGGTAAAAAGACATTGATGAAACGAATTGGTGGTCATCCCTCACCCAGCATATTCCCCGGACCTTGTTCCAGGTGACTATCACTCGTTTCGGTCGATGCAACGCGCCTCAGAAGATACACTCTTTCGTACTAACTAGAGAGTCCGAAAATGGACAGATCAGTGGATAGGCTCAGAAGACGGGGCATTTTCTGACGTGGGATTGCGGTTTGCCAAAGAGGTGCGAGAAAATAGGAACAACCGAGACAAAATACTTTGAATAATGTAATCCAACAAGTTTTTGGAAAACATATGTTTACAAGTAAAAAAAACCAGCGGGTTACATTGCAAATACCTAATTTATTATCAATACTTTCCGCGTTCTTGCGATTTTCAAGCCACAGACATCGAGGAGAAACACCTTTTTTTTCAACGAGAAACCATCGACAAAAGGCAAAATTTGAGGCTTAATTTTAAAAAGGCCATCATTTTGTTAATTTAAAAAAAATCCTCCACATGCCTCTACAGTCTTTCATACTACGTCTTTTTCTTTATCTTTTTGGTTTTTTCCTATCAGGCAATTTTTGGTGGAGTAGGACTTTCCACCGTCTGGCGCTATTTTTAAGGCACCATTTTGCAGTGGCCAAAAAAATTATACAAAAAACCAGTCGGAAACATTAAAAAGTATTTTTATGTAAAACATAAGTCGTTTGAATGAACGAAAAAAAATCGGACTGTTGTCGAGTTTCGTTGAAAGAAAAAAAATCATGAAAATCAGCAATTTTATAGCCATCCACAGTGGAATGGTCCCTTGAGTACCGGAATCTTTCTTCATTTGAATTCGTGTCTCGTTGACGATCATTACTATTCTCGTTAACGCGTGATGTTTCACCGTTGTCTGCCTATCGTATGGGGGTTTTTCACTTATCGGACGTCTCGACTCGTGGAATATCGAACCGTGTGAACTTATGCATATCCGGCGAGCCGGGAATCTTCCTGCGCACCGTATCCCTCGGGAATTTCACGGCCCCGTTAATATCTTGGAAATTTCATTAATACAAACACGCTCGGAGAGAAATTCTCAACGGAGAGAGCTAAAACCGTGCCCCCGGTACGAATACAAGGTTTATGCAGCTGCTCTTGCAGTCTGCACGCCTCCTGGTGCTGCTCTAATCTAAAGGTTGGCGCTTCCGCAACGTTGAGGCACCTTCGCAAGCGCGTTTACAAACATTCGAAGAAAAAATATGAAGTTTCTGGGAGCTTTCCCATCGGATAAAATAACGCGAATATGGTCGATCTGATTGGCCGTCGTTAAATGCAAGCGTAAGCAGAGGCTCGTTAATAATCACCGTTCTGTATAATGTTAACACGTTGAGTCAACGATAATGCAACGCAAGGGGTATTGGTGCTTTCAATTCGTTTTTACTCGATACATTAACACGACCGAGTTAATTCGTTATGGTTACGGTGGGGATAATTTGCGGCAGCTATGTACCCAGCAAAACCATCGCTTCGAACGGGCGCCGCATGTATAAATCGTTCGACCCACACGCCGAGCGGACTGAAACAATACGTTGCTCCGTGGTAGGGATGGCTGGTGCATTCAACAATCGAGCAAAGTTGGAAAAACGCTGGAACAATACGACAGCGTACCGTGTTCATTGTGTTTCTCAACGAAGCCGAACAAACTTTGAAAATAGGAGCGGTAAAAATCTGCCTACCAACAACATCAAAGTATGCAGGAACCGAAACCTAAGTAGCTATTTGATTATCGTGCCGTTTATCATATTTTTCTTGTTTTCTTTCCTTCGCACTCGCATTTTTGGCCTTCCCTTCGACCTATGGATGATTGTGATATTTTCATTTGATGTTGGTATCAAGCTGCTGAATCTTTTGAGGATATCACGATATCTGTGGACCCTAGATTGAACAACGTGGTCTTTATATTTCGATGAGAAGAAACACTTTTTCCGGAGTGACAAAAGTTAAAAAATACGTACTTGCACGAAAAAGATCATCATTTTTTAATGATGATCTTTTTCGTGCATTTTTCATGATTGCATTTTTTCATCATTTTTAATGATGATCTTTTTCGTGCAAGTACGTATTTTTCAAGGAATCTGCCACTCTGAACGAACGTATGGGCACTTAATTTTTGTTTTTCGTAAAAAATATATTTTGCGCCAAAAAATAAGGATCATTGACTACAAAAAACACCCCAAAAAAGTGCATATTTACCGAAATACAACGATCCGAAAAACGTCTGGGGCCCGATTGACGCCATATGCAGTCAGAGGTTCGTAGCAGAAGCCTGCAGTCGAAGGGTTAAAACATATTTTTTATAATACTCACACATGTGTCATAACACAAAAGTGGCACGACTTTCTTTGTCCATATGTGTGGCATACACAGTTAAGAGGTTAATAGTACTACTCTGCTATCTGCACGCACCGAAAAGCTAGGAAAACATAGTAGTGTTGTACAAAATAAATTTCGTATGTTTAAAGTAAAACTGGTCTAAAAATATGTTTTCTTTACAAACTTTACCACTCCCGTTTAACCCCCTTAAAGGTCATATTTCGGCAATCGCTTAAATACATCTTTAATTATTTGTGTTGTGATATATTATTTATACCAAGGTTCACGTAAGTCTGACCGAATAATATGTTTTATTATACAAACTTTACGCCCCCGTTTAAAGCCTTTAAGGGTCGAATTTCAATTTTCAACACTCTTGAAAAAATATTATTTTGCTTCAAATATGCAGGCTGTTTGCTCAGAATCAGGGGTCACAGATCTCGTAATACTGCCAATATTTTAATACGAAAAATGGTAAAAACCTAGAAAAGGGGCCTGTTCTAAAAAAAAAAATTGAACCGCTATTTCGGCGCTTCCAAGGTGATTTCGAGGTCAACTTTAAAAAAATGGAAGCCTATATTTTTATAAGAGTATCTTATTCTACGAAAAACAACAGGTTATGTTTATCTGGAACATTTTTTTATTCGGCCATTATTTTCGGGCATTTTTCCAACTTTTTTTCAACATACATGAAGCAATTTGTACACAATAATATAGTCTACTTCTGTCTCCATTTGGTAAGGAACATGATGGGCACTGTCATGCAAAATGCCCGTCTGAGATCTACAGTAAAATAATAATTTTAAGAAATAATACATTTTAAAAAAATCGAAAAAGTTATCTGTTTTTTCTAACGTCAAATAAGATGACCCTATAAAAAATTGCTTTCCATTTTCTCAAAGTTGACCGTGAAATTGCCTTGGAAACTTCGATCAAGTGAAAAGTTACAGTGCCATTTCACACTTCGTTTGAATCTACTCCATTAGTGTCTCCGGATGCGTTACTTTTCTGTTCTTGAATTATTTTGATGTTCGAAGATAAATAGAACACGCCGTACAACATACTCGATAATTTTGACATTCAACACCCAGATTCAAATCAAAATACTGAGATTCACAATACACCCAAAGTCAAACTGTATTAATTCGGATTTAGTACTGCCAAAATCTGAGAGGTAAGGCTTTAAGGGGTTACGTGGGTTTGAAGGTTCGAAAAATCTATTTTTTAAATTTTATTATCTAATAGTTCAATATGTTTAGAATATTCTCCCAAAGTTTTGAGTTAATCTGAGTAAAAGTCCAGGAGAGAGGGAGCCTTCGTGAATTCCTCCCGTTGGGAAAGACCGGCCGGGAGCGACGCAGGTATATCGCATTTTTCTCAGAAGACCATTTTTGAAGTCGGTGAACACGATATCTCAAAAACTCATGCACTGATCTTATTGAAATCTCGCACACTTCTTCAAAATAGCATTGACTACTGATTGAACGTAGATTTTTTTCGATTACAATTAATTTTACAAGGTAGTGTAAATTGTACCAAACATTGAACTATTTTGCATATATCTCTGCCAAAAAAATAAGGTAGTGTAAATTGTACCAAACATTGAACTATTTTGCATATATCTCTGCCAAAAAATCAAATTTCATTTTTTTGAATATCTTTCGTTCAATCACGAGCCATACTTATCTACCAACAGAAAAAGTTAGCTTTTTAAATTTCAGATAAAGCTATCGCGCGTTATCCTGATCACCACGAGGACACTTTTTTTTAAACGTCTCCGGAAACTAGGTCCCACCGGCCGAATTTCCTAAATTTTTGGATGGAATTTTTTTTAAATATTGTTCAAATGTTGCTCTTTTATATGCCTAACATTGTGAATAAAATAATTCATATATTATATTTTTTTTCAATACGGAAAATATGTTTTTTTTTCGTTTTAAAATCCACGTAACTCCTTTTAAAAAAAATAACGAAAGTTAGAACTTACGTTTCGATGATCGGCCCTTGTTTAGGCGTCTCTGGAAACTAGGTCCCACCAGCCAAATTTCCCAAATTTTTGGATGAACTTTTTTTTAAATATTGTTCAAATGTTGCTTTTTTATGCGCCTAACATTTTGAATAAAATAATGTATATATATTATATATATATATATATATATATATATATATATATATATATATTTTTTTAATAGACAAAATACGATATTTTTCGCTTCGAAACCCACGTAACTTCTTAAAAAAAAAAACACCAAAAGTCAACACTTACGTTTCGATGATCGGGCACTGGCTATTCAACCTCAATTTCGCGAGTTCCCAAGTCTGATATGAAATTGTGTGCTTTCGGTACAAGTCGACAGCCTCGATCACAGAGACGCGAGTGTGCCTTCTTGTTTTTGTGAATAAGCTATTGAGCAGTAGCCAATCATCGGCAGATCAATAAGCGGAAGTGCGACGAAGAGGCAAAAAGGAGATGTTTCGCTCCAATGTTCCGTCGGGTTATCCGTAAGCTAATTAACCAGGGCAGCTCATTTCGAACCGCGAGCCAGAAGCCAGCCCACGTTTGCGGAGGTATCGAGTTCGTATACACGAATTGCATGTCATTATCGGGCAAGAAGGTTCGCATATATGCGCGGGATTCCGCGGGCCCCCGGCAAAACGGACACCGTGTGATGCACAGAATCTCGATGTTGATTCGTGTATGAGGGTCCTATGAGTGAAAACGAGGGAGGTACGGTGCACTTTATGGTCGAATTTGCAACTCGATGTGGTCGAGTCTCAGCCTGTCAACGATTGTTTCCACCTATATTTCACTGATCACACAGGAAACGCTCGCGCAAGGATTGTCCTTCCGCTTTCAGGTAAATATTCGATTATTCCGATAATTACTGACGGAAGCAAGAAACGCGATACGTGTTTATCCAGTGTCGATAATTTTGACGAATAAGGCAGCTGATTGTGAGTAACAAAGTTCCATTGAAAAAGTGCAAATCAGGTAATCCAAAACTGTGATTTCTTTCGAGCCTCGTAGCTAGAAGTTTTGTGGTTTCGTTATAACCGAATAGAGCGGAGATCCTTATAGTTTCGGCATCTCGAGTCAGAGAGTGCAACTCAGAAGAAGAGGGGAAATGCTTCCCGGCCTAATCTTGTAACCCTCCGGTGGAAAAATTTCAAATAGCTTACGCATATATAGCATATATAGTCCTCAGTGAGTAGTTTCAAGTGAAGTTATTACAGTCACTAAAAAACAGTTACTTTCCAAACAAAAAGAAATGGTTTTTGAATTGGCGCGATGCTTTCTGCTGTATTTTCAAAACTACTCGAAAGATTATTGATAATAATGAGCGGCAGTCAAATTCTATCCGGAATGATAAGACTTATTTTCATGTCGTTATGTTCACCTGAAGACGAATTTAAGTGAAAATAATTTCTCAGTTCAGGTCTCTAAGATTGTCGATAGTCGATTGGACCTATACGTAATTAAAAATTTGATGCTATGGCGCTCGCTGCGCAGGTTATTTAGGGGGCCATAAAAAATAACTCCAGCTATAACTATAGCGGATATTCCCACCACAAAGGGTGTTTCAAAATGACCTGACATTTTAAATTGCGCGCCACTTTTTTTTGGGGCGAATGTAGAGTACTAATCTTTGACAGCTGGCATCAGGAAGTATTGAGGTTTAGTCATGGAGAACTACATAATCGAGCAACGCATAGAAATTGTTATTTGCTGCATTGTCACTGCATAGGGTAATTCTTTAGATAAGTTACTGTTCCGAAAAATGAGCCTAACATTTTTTTGCTATTTTCTTATTTATTGGGTTATAAACGAGCTTTTACATGCTTTTTACGAACAAAAAATCGTTAAAAATGGCAAAACACGTCACAAAATAGGGTATTTTTCAACATTTCGATATCTATATTGGGGCTGGAAGGGGGGGAGGGATTTTATTTGAATACAAACAAACCCAAACAAATGTAAACGAACCCGCACGCCGGAGGGGTTATTGTAAAAGTGTAATTGAAAAACTCTTCGGAAGAGTGAACGTTTGCAAACAGGAACAAGGTGGCCATTTATCTTATATTGTGTTCCACACATAACCTCCATGTTTGTACCTTATATTGAAATAAACATAATCGTACTTTTCAAACAAATAATGCGTGTTATTAATAAAAAAAAATGTTAGGTAATTTTGAGACACTCTATAGGTTATGAGTAGCAATACACCTGCAGCTTTAGAAATCTGAACAGTTAATAGCATATTGCTGGCATAGCGAATTTTACGTCGCAAAAACCTCCCACGATGCCACTGCTTGAAATAGCCTACGCACTATATTTTGGCACTGGCTAAACACGAAGACGAAAGTGGACTTACGCACGTTATTCGTGGATGGTCTTTAAGGATGCAAAAAAATCGAGAGTACGAGCTAGTAGCAGACGGCGTTAACAGTCATTGAAACGATAAAGATATGACTATGTATTAAGAGTGCTTTTTTGTGGATATTAAATTAGGCGTACTTCGAGAAAGGTAACTAATAGTTTCATTTTATTTTTCTCCTCGTACTCAACGTACCTCGATTCGTTAAAAATACACTTTGCATTAACGATGGAAAAATGAAGCCGAATCGACGGATTAATACGCAAACTTCAAAAAGTAATTCAGTTTTAGTTCAGTATTACAATTACATGGTACCGAGCATTGAACTCCGGGGTTCTAGTTTAATGTATGATGCCCAACACATAGTTGGCCGCTCTGATTAATCGGCCAGTGCAAACTGGGACATTTTTTAGTGCTATACTTAAATTAAAGGCTCGTTAAATACACAGGGTAAAAAAGCACATCTCACATTCTTCTACGCGTGCGAACGGAATTTTTATCATAATATATTGTTTAATTAACCCTTCGAGTCTATAGGGGGGTATTTGGAACCCAAAGGTGTACAGCAGCACACGCTGCTTCAAATTCAATCACGTTTTCCGACAGTTGTAAATATTGTTAAATTAGCTACCCAAAACGTCTCTATATTTTTTTTCAGCAAAGTGCACAGCTTGTGAAGACTTTTGAAGCCGAAAATAGCTTGGGGTCAATTTGACCCCATGTTAATCTTACGTATAGATTCGTTACAGAGGTATACACTCGACGACATAACGTTGAGTATTGATATTTAAAACAGATTATTCAGTAAAACGACTAGCAATAATATTTTTCCTCTCAAAAAGTTATATAAAAAACAATCAAAGATGAACGCAAGTACTTATTTCATCCACTATAAGTGACTGATAGTTGAAAAATGGGTTTCAGTTCCGGTCAGAGTATCACAACTAGCACGATAAGGATTTTAAATTTCTTCTTTCCGCTTTCTGTATATATTAAGGCGTTGCATCTGAGTTGAAACAAAAATTTGATTTTTTTTTATTGGCTCGAGGCCGTAATGTTGTCCAGAAATGAAAAAAAAACGTTTCTTTTAAATTTTATCTTATTATTCTACAGACCTTTCTGAATACGTCGATGAGAACCGTTTAATCACACTCGTTAAAATTTCCCTTTTCAAATCGGCAACTACGATATCTCGGTAACATTCCTTGCGTCATTCCTTATGAAGATTCCTTAAAGAAGTACGCACGTTTTCTACGATTCATCAACAATTCTCATTTTTGCAAACAAATTCAGGCTGATTTTTTTAGCAAAAAACCCGTATCGAAAATGATTTTTCCAATCATCATGTGTTTGCTTCGGTTCGTTTGCGTTTATAGTGTACTAGCTTTGTGTTGAATGCTCCTTAATGAAATATGTTCCTGAAATGTTTCATTCAGAAATACGTAAAATTGTGTCGAAGAGCCTTAATACTAACTTTCAAGTAAATCTGAACAGACCTTTCTTTTACCATACAAACTTTGCTACCCCCTTTTCCTCTTAAGGATTGAATGTCCAAAAGTGTCATGAATTGTGTCTGGAAGCAGTAATACAAAGTTTCAAGTAAATTTGACCCGATCTTTTACTTTATCCGTACAAACTTTGCCACCCCCTTTCCTCTAGGGGTTGAATTTCTAAAAATTCTAAAATAGGTATTTTATTAATTGTGTTGAAGAGCTTTAATACTAAGTTTCAAGTAAATCTTCTGACCAGATTTTCTTTATTTTACATACAAACTTTGCCACCCTCTTTGTCCCCTTTGGGTTGGATTTCTAAAAAATGCTGGAATACGTGATTCATTGATTGTGTTAAGCCGCACGGACACCAAATTTCAATTAAATCCGACCAGACTTTTTTTCAGTCCCATCCAAACATTGCCACCGCTCTTAAGGGTTGAATTTCGAAAAATCCCTTCTCAGTGGGTGCTTACGAGGCAAAACCAACCTACTGTCCAAATTTCATGCAATTAGCTTCAGCAGTTTTGGCTCGCCGTTGATGAATCAGTCCGGACATGTTCTTTTATATGTACCTATAGATAGAGAACTTGGCTCTAGCAAAACTAATGTAAATGACACAATGATGTTCGTTCTCGGTGCCGATCCATAAAAGTTCTACGTCCTCCCGCGGAGTGCCTAGAAAAACGTTTTTAGTGTAGCTACGACTGCTCCGCGATTTTGTGTTTTTTTTCGTAATTGTTTCTTGTTTCTCTTTACATCAACACCTGTATAATGAACCCGCCAACCCTCATTTTGATTGCTTTCTGGATCCTCAAAAAAAAATCCCAAAAACGTCTTATTTTTCGGTGAGGCACATTGAGGTGACGCCTTAACTCAACCACGCAATAAAATTATCTCCCGGAAATGCAGATGGCAAAATCCAACGATTAAGCAGCGACGGGTATATAGGAGGCGTGTCATTTTTACGGAATTCGTTTGTCGTTATATCAAATTTGGCCATTTCGTGCACGTGGAGATCTCGCATTCACTGCCTACTCTATACAGCAAGGTTAACAAGCGGCCATTCCGCTCGTTCGCGGCGGCTGCAGTATTTCCATGTGCCTGGCTAACTCGGTTTTTTCGCTGCCAATTCCAGTACTTTGTATCGCACCCGGGCCATCTATCGTATCTATCCGGTGTGGAACGAGATACCTCGATAAATACGAAATAACGTGTGTAACTCTCGTTCCCATACGTGCAACATATTCTCTCTCTCTCTCTCTCTCTCTCTCTCTCTCTCTCTCTCTCTCTCTCTCTCTTTCTCTCTCTCTCTCTCTCCCTCTCTCTCTCTCTCTGGAATACAATAAAACAGAAGGTATTTCGTTCTTTTGCTCTTGTCAAACGAATGTCTGACCTTTTCAACAGCTGCAAATTCCCCTGCACATGCTCGTGTAATGTTATACATACAGGAGGTCTGTTTTTCAGTCGCGCACTCTGCAGGATTCGTGAATCGACCAGACTCATTCGCTAATGTACACGTTGCTTTTTTTGTTCCGTTCGGCAATGTTATCTCTGCCTGTCTGCCTGTGTATGTTCGTGTGACTGAGTCTGTTCATGTTTCCTTTTTTTTTTTTTTTCGTTCTATCTGCCCCCATTTTTTCTCCTCAAATTTCAATCCGTGTGGATTGCGATTGATGAAAGGCCCACCGTGACTGCTCCCTGCGCGACGATTTCATACGCCAAAGTGGCAAGCGTATCAGCACACACGCTGCGAGCAAAAAACCGCGAGGCTTCCAAAGATCCTTTTTTTACGCCGCGTGTACGCGTTCCTCGTTTAAGGGTAGGCTGTGATTTTTTCCCCGTGATATTGAGAGTCTCTGGGCTCCGCGCAGGGCAATCCGACAATTGGAAAAGTTGGATATTTGATGTGTTCTTTTGAATTATGTGCGTTTTTGCTTGCCGGGACGAGCGCGGATTGAATTACTTTTGGAACACGATCCTACAATGATGCTTTCAATGTGCTCTGCTCCAACATTTTATTTGTTTCTATGATTTCATATTGCAACCGCAGCACCCCGAAGAACGGCTTCATTGCGCGCGATGCTACTGAGAATCTTTTAGGCACACGCAGAAACGAGAATTACGGTGTTTGCAAGTAATTTGAGAAAGTGGAACGATCATTTGAAAGAGGAAAAAAAGACTGGCGAGAAAGAATTTCCGCAGAGTATTCGTTCTACATGCACATCGTAGCCGCATCGTCTCGCTGAGTGAGATATACGCAAAGCTTTTTTCGAGATTTACTTCCAAAAAGGACGAAAGAGCTCGTCTGTATATTTTTATCGTCGAAGAAAATTATTTTTTTTCTACTGTATTGTGAGCGAACATATGCAGGGTGTCCTGTTATGAATGGATAATCCTGCAACTGTAGACAGGCCCGATCATATCCTACAATAGGCTGGAATTTCCACGGTTTTCGAGATTTTGGGCTTAATGTTATTTTTTTTTAAAATCATCTGCTTTTGGTTTTTCGCATGCCATTTCTACAAATGATACGAATCGACGATAACTAAGCAACCATTCAAAGTAATTGGCACGATATGCGTAGTACATTTTTCTTACACCGAAGACTATCAAAGTCAGATGTTCGAATTGGTTCGTATGAAAATGCTGCATGAGATATTTTTTCATAAAGTTTCCATAACATGTAAGGTTGAAGGGAAGACTTTTCAAGATAAAATAAATAACCATGAGTATTTTTTTGAAAACTTCGTCAAGAAAAGTTATCGTTTGTGGAAACGGCATGCGAAAAACCAAAAGATGATTTTCATCTCGAAAACGGTGGGACTTTTACTAAACTGAAATTCCTGCAGACAGTAGGACACGGTCTGACCTATCGACAGTTGCAGGATTGTCCATTCATAACAGGACACCTTGTATATTGCTTTCAACCTTCGCATATAACAGCCTAAAGTCATAACTGCAATAGTGACGAATAATCGTCAATTTGGAGAAAGTTCTGCCGCATACGTGAGTCGGCAACGAAAGGAAAGAAAAGGAAGTAATAACGTTTGGGTGCTGGGCTTCTTGCACAATTTGGCTTAACCATGAAAAGAGATAATTTTTCCGGTACTCAAGAGTCCAGCTTCGGTAGGCGGAAACAGTGCGCTGTCAAAACGGAACAGAGAGAGAGAGAGAGGGAGAGAGAGAGGGAGAAAGAAATAGAGAAAGAAATAAACCAATGAGAATAAAGCCAAGTTCTTGAGAATGCAAAGAAGGGTACATGACTGGGGAAGGGCACAAAAGAGATATAAAAGGAAGTGTGGAGAGGAAAGAAGGACGAGAAAGGAATGAAAAGAAGACCTTCTGGCTTTACCGAAAGCAAAGGGAGGAATGTGGCACGACAGTATATTTATATGTATACACGAGTACATACATGGGTGTATATACTATAACCCACACACATACGCGTTAACACATATATACGTCAATGATACGATGGAAGACAAAATAAAGAGAGGAAGAAACGTTTTTCTCCGCTTTTTCCCCTTCGTACTCGACGTTCTGTCTCTTGGGATTTCATCTTTATATACATATAAATATATATATCGAAGCCACCTTATTTTTCAAGATTTAATAACGTGCCACGTGAGTCTCGACGATTGGGACAGACGAGAAGAATTTGTACTCCTCGTATATAGTGTCATTTCTGTATCAGCTTCCCCGTCCTTTTTATTTTTGCTTGCTCGTAATGCCGGCTGCAAACGTGACTACTGGTAATTTTATCGATTAGCGCGACAAGGGGAAAACATATTTCGTTCTAGAGCGCGAATTAACCGGAAGCGCGTATACGTACGAATGGTCCCTGCAACGCCTCAATATTTTCCTTCGTATACCTAGAGTAGAGAGACGATTGGACCGTAGATTGGATAGGGAAATTGAGAATCATAGTGGAGAAAGATCTGACAAGAAACATCACAAGTGATGTTCATTGTGAAGGATAAGAATGAGATTACTCGCAAAGTCTGACACCCGTGAGAGCAGGGAAAGAGTCAGAAAGAGAGAGTGAGAGAGAGAGAGAGAGAGAGAGAGAGAGAGAGAGAGAAATTTATCGAACGACCTATTTGTGATAGTCGCCATTCTACTTAAATATTCGTATGGAAGTGCTGTCGAAATACAAAGAGTAGGGAAGATATTTGCTAAAGCTCTGCCTTCCTCACAATCTCTATCTACAGGGTGAATCACGAGAAACGGGACACCTGACTATCTCTGTTGGATTTGAAAGTACGGAGTATGTGGTACCTATTCGAATATGAATGGGTAGGAAAGACGCACATGGCTATCATAATTTTTTTTTTCAGTTTTTTTTAAGGTCAGCAGGGTTGAAAAAAATGGAATGGCATATTTTTTCCCCTTGCGCATTGTACGCGGCATCGAAACGAATTCAACCATGTAACATAGTATGACCTTGAAATGACCTGCAACCCAGAAATATTGAACAAAATCGGTCGACCTCGTCCGTAAATGAAAATCATGCCGATCTTCCCTTCCTTCGAGTAACGCATTGTGAAACGCTCATCAATAAACTGATCGATTAGAAATTTTAGAAACTTTAGAAATCTGATAGCAAGAAGGTAGTCAGAGTAATAAGTAGCTGATAACCGCGATTGTGTACATAGGAATCGGTGAAGACATTTCGTAAATCTTCTGTCATCACCGAACCTGTGTTGTGTTATTGTGATACATTTGAATGTAACCCAGCTCACGGGAATCGTTGAGTGCATACAAAATAAAGAAAAAAACTCTCACACGATGAATTATTGTTTATTTAATATTTCTTCGTTGAATGTCATTTGAAGGTCATACTATTTTACATGGTCGAATGCGATGGATGCCGGCTACAATGTGCAATGGAGAAAATATGCCATTCCATGTTTTAAAACTTTGGTGACCTTGAAAAATCCGAAAAAAGGAAATAAACAGAATATTATAATAGCCATGTGCGTCCTTCCAAACCGTTCCAATTCCGACATGTACATACTTCATACTTGAAAGTATGAAGTATGTACATACTTCATACTTCATACTTCATACTTCATACTTCATACTTCATACTTCATACTTCATACTTCATACTTCATACTTCATACTTCATACATGTACATACTTCATACTTGAAAGTATGAAGTATGTACATACTTCATACTTTCAAATCCAACGGAGATATTCAGGTGTTCTGTTTCTCGTGACTCACCCTGTATAATTGCACTTCATACCGAATTGTCGTACACCGGCTAACAAAAATTTCTCGAACACCACCATTGTCCATGTAGAATATAAAGGAATGTAAAGGACAAGTCTTGTCAGAGCCACTTGTTTTATCATCAATTTGCTGACGAAACAAGTGCCTCATCAATCATTCATTTGTTATATTCAATATTATTCACTCCCTCGAATGGCTGACACTAATCTGAATACCAATGCGAGAGCGAAACCTCCCTCATAGCAAGCGGGGGCGGACAATCACGTGATATCGTTTATAAAACGAAAGATCACGATGTGCTCTATAGATTCATCAATAAATGGCGAGGTCGTCGATTCTGATTGATCCTCCTCGTTTCACGAGAATAGTGTATTGTTCGCATCTCGATCTTATTGAGATACCAGACGCTTGCGTCGATCTCCTATATATATATATATTGGAGTTGTCAATGAACGTCATTATCTGTTATCAAAGATGCAGAAGACCTCGATTGACCCTGATAATGAATGTCAGGAGGGCTAACCACGCAATGCAGGAACGAAGAAACGCAATCGGCTGTAAAGATGTCGATCACCTTTTTTCCCTCCAATCGGATAGCACCGGAGCTTCCGCAAAACTTTTTGCAGCATGAGAACGAAAGAGATGGAGAAATATCGAGATAAAAGTATCAAGTTACAAGCACGTCGGAGGAATTGTAACGTAAAACCTAAATGTCACGTATAGCTGAAGACACTGCTATATATCCGGAATGAAAGCATCCACGATCGAAGAGCATAAAAAGTCACGACGAATCTCCATATCCATAAAAACCACGTAGAAATCGAAATCACGTGCGTCCTTTATACGGCAAACGAGGACAGCTTGTTCCCGCTCGGACAACTCCGCAAACGTAACCCTCCGCATCTGTATTACGTGTGTCCCCTGCACTGTATGTGTCGTGTGCCTATATACGAAGCATTCCCACCATACGGTCGCCGGGAGAGGGGGTTGGTCGTGGAGGTGGCAGCACCGGCAACTTGTTTCCCATCACATCCTGGCGAGGATGTCTTGGGTTTGGAAAATGTCTGGATATAGGTCGAAGGTGCTTGTGTATTTTCATATGACTTTTCCGATACGATATGTAGCCCCAGAATTTTACGATGCGGAACGAGGAACGTAATCACGTTTCAGCTGTAGAGGGACGCGAGCGGCGGGGGTCGTATGTGTTTTCTCGTTGGAAATGTGCGATCGGTCGGGAAAGAACGAAGAGAGAAGGAGGGTTACCCCGTGTATACACCGCGAAAAAGTACAGCAGAAGCATCATCGAAAATCCATCGTTCCCGCTTGCATTCCTCGTTGCATATTCAGATGTGTATATAAATTTTCAGGTGCATCTCCGTTCAACGGATACATTTCTATATATTTAAATGCCAGATGTATCCTGCGCGCAATACACCCGACAACCGTATGGGGAATTATAATGCATGTGTCTGTATGTACACAGAGAGAACAAAAAAAAAATCACCTCGATCAACGAAATTGTTGACGAAGCACTACGATATTTCATTATTCCGAGTATTCGTTACGTCTGTGGAGTAAATCATTCTCAAAATAATCTGATATTCCATTGTCCTCGACAAAGAATCGTTCGACGTCTACCGGATTTAGTCAACCCGAGTCTGTTTATTTTTCGGTGTGGGGTAACGAAATGTTACCAACTTTCATCAAGGGCAGGGTTTTTTGTTGTCGGTATGGACGTCGTCATCAGCCTCGCGACACTGCCTCGGAATTTGCACCAAAAATAAATGAAAAAGTGAGTAATTTACAGTTATTTTTTTCAAGCAAGTATCTGGGATCTCTCGAAAACTATTATGAAACAGAACCACCAAAAGACTGGATTCAGTGCACCGTTTGCGAGCTTTGGGTGCACGAAAACTGCACAGAATTCGACGATAAATGTCACCCATGTGGCAAGAATACGAAGCATCTGAATAGAAGAGGAAGAAGCCAAGAAGCGTGTCTTAAATAGTCTGGCCATCCATGGAGGATGATTTTAGACTGAAGGAAAATGATTGAACTGAACCCCCTCTATGATTCCTCCATGTCCCCATTTCACATTGATCAAAATAGCATGGCATCAACACCTATGGCCATCTCAGCTCAACAGGCCATCTTAGATTGAGTAGTATAGGAGAGATGACCACTCCAGTATTCTAGAATATTTTTTTTCATGTGAGGATAATACTTGACTGTTATTAGTTCGTGTTCAATTTGATTACCAATGCACATATGACTGAACTAAAATATAAATATTTTTTTTATTCGATGGACTTCGAAATAGGACGCCCCAGAGAATACTATGGCCATCCGTCCTCGAATTACCCTGCATGGATACACATTTTTATGTGTTTTCGTTTACCGGCACGATAACAAATTCCGTTTGATTTTTCCCTCTCGGTGTTTCTACTTTCCGGCAAATTTAAATTTGATTCGTTTTGGGCATTGTGAATGCAGAGTCACCGGGCGAACTATAAAGTGCTCTTGGGTAGAGATCTTTTCGATGCACTTATCGAGATCAAACCATCGATTTACTCCCTTCCGGTTCAGTTATCTCGAGCGAAAAGATATTCGAAAGGGAATTTCTGCTTCAAACTCAGCCCCTACCGCGCCGATATCGACGCACACGAACGTGCGGAATGAAAATGCGACCCGATATTGCACGTGCCTCGACTATTGCATTTTCTGATCGTCTTGCACGAACAAGGCTCTCTTTTCTTTTCTTTATCCTCGTGCTGGCGGGATCTCGAGCTAGAATTTGTGCGAATTTTGCGAATACGTGAAAGGCCTCACCCCCGCGCACCTCTGTTCCTTTATCGAGATCTCGTTGTTTCCTTCGCGTCACTCATCGAACCCAATGTCGATGACAATTACGCGACTGGCACACCGAGATGGTACGGTTGAATTGACATCGATGTTTCCCTCACCTGACGGACAACCTTTTTGCCTCCGTTTTCACGAGAATCTCCGTGCTAAGCTATCGTCCGACGTATCGTGTTCGGGAATTTTGGAAATTCGAAGGAAATTGCCGAAAGGAGAGAGGGAGAGAGTTTGCCTGCTGCGGAATGTCCGAACGCTCCGCTTTTTCGTTCGCCTCGCAAAACGTACGTATGCAGGGTGAACATGCCTCGGGAGGGTGCCTAATATTTTTTGCGATCGATGCACCATTGCACTTGAGAATCGCAGTGTGTTCTTTTTTTCGACTGCAGGGAAAATCACGTACGAGATTCGCTTGAGAAAGTAGCAGTTGAAAATCCGTATCGAATTTTGGGGAATCAGGCCGATAATTTTCGCGAAATGGTTGGATCAATCTCGTATTTGACATTTCAGCGATACGTTAAAATTCAAAACAGTTGAAACCCGTCACAATTTTTGAGGTCTTCAGACACTCCGGATACAATTGTAAACTTAAAAAAAAACGAGGCTTTTCGACATATCGGGGACACAAGAGAACCATTCACGCACCCACTCACTCGTCCGACCTAGCCGTATTTTTTTATCGTAATCTTTTTTTAACAAATATTTGATTATGCCATTTGATTATACAATGGTTATATAATCTTTCATGTCACTTTTTTTTTTATATTGTCTCGTTTTGCTCGTTCTTTTGTTATGCTTAAAAGTTAAACGCAGTATTCGTGAAACGAAAGAGAAGAAATAATCGCAGAACGTAGCAAATGTACATATATTACTATAGTAACGGTTAGCAGCGATGGTAGAACGAAATAGTAGTACTTTCATATATCATATTGGTGTATGCATGGCTGTGCCGTGGAAAGAAGACAAACTTTCGTGACAATTAGTTTTGTATAGTTAATCATAGTACAGCGAGGATAGCGTGTTGCAGTATTCTATGTGTCTGTAATTGTGAACTTGGTGGTGTCATGACGTACAGCATATTATCCTACATTTGGTGAAATTGTGGCTATTGTCGATGGAATAAATATTACAGGGGGACGAGAGGCACATGGACCAGCAATCTCGATTGAAACGTCACGGAGAAGAGTATCCGCAAAACAATGTTGACATCGCAACTTTCCGACGTTTCTAGAGATTTGCATTTCACGAAATTCGTAAGAATCCGTAACACGATCATTCGTGAGTATGGGTTGAAAATCATATGACTGTTTTTGACGTATAAGGTTTGCGCAATTTCTTGTCCGTGTTGTGAAAACTGTATTGGGGGGAAAACCGTTTGGGCCGATGTGTGTATAATTTTTGTTAGATTAGCGCAAGCGTAACATGCGGAGCGGGTTACTTTACCTAGGGTGAGTTTCTCGCCGGAGTCCGGTGGGAGGGTGAAGCCGAGTAGCGCCATACTCGATATGAGTACACACGGTACAATGAGGTTGAAGAAATAATACAGCGTTCGCCTGCGAATTTGTATCGTGAAGGTAACGTCGACGTAAGGCTCCGGACAGCACTGATAAGTTATTGTGTTCTTTTTGCCCGGCATTCCTGCAAAAACAATTTCGTTATTTGCCACTATACTTCATGTGAAATATTTCATGAATAAATTACACCGAGCGAGACGACATATCCAGTTTGTCGTTTTTTTCATCGTGAAGTTTTTCTTCACTGAAAAGAACGACTAGAGATTCTTACTAAACTTGAAGAAAAAAAAAACAGTGGTGCATTGTTGAAGATTTACCAGGCATTATTTGAACTCAGTGATGTGCGGTTTTTTCATTTTTATTAAATATGCCGTGACCGTTCCATCGTTTCTCGTGTTCAAGTGCGCGCCATTGAATTCATCACGTCCATTGTTCTGGTGATAAAAGTCAAAGCAACGATCGACGGCTTTACGACGACACCGGAAATCGCAGTTAAAACATCGAAATATGGAGTATAGTTGGATTGTACCGTGTATGGAGATGTCGTTGGGAGCTTAAGGTATTCCTTTCACGGTTCCCATTATTTAAAAATTGACAGATTTTCGTCTATAATCGAGTAAAAATACATCCTGGTATACTGGTACAATTTCAAACCAAGTTACCGAGCTTTTATCGAAAAATGAAGACTAAAAATCGTCCCATTTATACGGCGCTTTATGGAGATGACACGCTGGCCACGTTTCTAGCCAATCATTTATACACTAAATAACTAAGCTATCCGTCTCAAATTTCGACGCAACATTTTTCACCCTATTCTTTATCATGCTGTGCAAGCTTATTTTAAAATTCTCATACTTTTTTTAACGAAAAACTGTCGAAAAAATAAGCTAAATACGATGTATTTTTTTCAAAGCCCCGCCATTTAGTCAATTTTTATTTTTATAAAACCTCTATAGCAAGAACGCGGCTTTTATACTGATTAATAATCTTTTCAAATATTTTGTCTCAGATAATATTTACGGCCACAACCATGTACACCGAGAGGACTTCTTTTTTCGAAGACATTTTCAACCGTTACAAAAATGTAAAAAAATAAAGCGAAAACGTTTAAAAATATATTTTCTGTTCTCCACGAGTGCTTTGAGTTGACATAAAAAAATCAGAGTAAAGAGCGTATTTTAACCATCGAAAAAAAATCGCGAAAATCAGCTATTGTTTTTACCCGTAACCCTGTAATGATCCTTCATTGATAAAACTTAGAAAAATGTGTCTAGCACAAGAATTTTCGTAGCCACGACGTTTTAAAGAAAATGTCAGAATATCCAACTCTCCTGAATTTGCGCGAAATTGTTTTTATGCCAGTTAATGGTTGGGTATGATAATTGATTGTGACTTATTTTTAGTAAGGGCCATTATAACTCAACCAATGTTACAAAAGTACCCACCTCATGCCCCCACAAAATACGGCCCACCACGAAAGGAATACCTTAAGAGACTTCCGTCGACGTTTGATGTTGTAAAGTACTATCAAAAATTTCTTCAGTTGAAAGTGCGTCATAAAAACGTTAAAAATAAATAGTTATGACATATTGTAATTAGTTATGAATTCCCATTACTATTATTAATCTTCGACTATTTCCTGCGTTGTGTCGTAAGTGCAACAACTAAATACAAACAAAATAGTGCTTTAGAGTGTAGTAAATATACGAGTCACTTAATCGATGTTCAGTGTCGCCATAATTGCTTTACTGTACGATTCATTCATACCTGTATCCACATTACTTTTCTGGTAAATCTTTACGTTTTTCATCGCAACGTTGTTTTTTGTTCGACCGTCGTATATATACTACCTTGAGCTGCCCTTTTATCGCAGCATAAAAAAAAACAAACAAAAACAAAACAAGAGGACAAATGTTTAAACGTTAAAATGTAAAGCCGCGTTCGAAATTTTCCCACGAAGTTTCGTTGAAAATATATACACTCAGGACACCAAACTCATACACAAACATTTTTTTTCTGTTTTTTTTTTGTCAGTGTCCGATGATTAGACTCACCGATGAGGTACCACTCTCCGTTCGTGATGAAATCGGACAAGTCACCGCCCTCCTCCGAGTTGAGTACCAGATCAAGCTACCGAGGTCAAAGTTCGATTAAGACATTATGCATACTACGGCATTCGGGAGTTTATTTTTTTCTCGTCACGTGCTCATGCCTTTATCACATGTCTATGAGGCGATCAAGTAAATTATCAAGGCGCCAAAGAGTAAAATGAAGAAAAAAAACATCGAAAAACCACCGCTATTCGGTTTCGAACTCGAAATGCAAATTATAGAATTTTGCGAACGATTTTTTGCTCTCTTATTCTCCGCTCGATATCTCGAGGAGAATTTTGAAATCATTCGTCGCCGGGTGGAACGAAATCGTCGCAGACGACGTGTCTCGTCAGACAAAAGAAACGCTCCGTTCTTTGCAGTTTGCGCGCGCTAACCGGATGCAGTTTGAGTGAAATCGCAGATGGAGGCGCACTTTGCAGGGTAACGTAGACATCGTGAGAAAAAGAGCAAGTGCCCTCACCGGCGTCGACTGAATTTCGGACCACGAAATAGCTTCCGTTTCGTGAGCTCCGAACCAGACAACTTTTTTTTTGGAAAAGCTCGTCTGGTATTTCGACTTTGACATCGAGTAATAATGAATTGATGTCTCAATAATTATTCACTATCGTTCATAATTGGTATAACTTGCATTCGAGTCATTGGTAGCAAAGTTGAGGCCTTTTTTCCAAACTTAGTGCCAAAATAAAAATCAGTAGTCTCAGAGTACGGTAACCATTGCTTGAACGTTGCAAAAATGTTGTTCAAGCACAACTACCGCACCGTATGGGAGAAAAAGTCTTGTGTGCATACGAACGGATGTACGTGTACAGCATGCAATCAACCCATTCGAATATGCTCGTTGAATACTTCATTTTTAGCACTAATACTTTTTTTCTCTCGTATGGGTTATTTGGTTTTAGTCGATCAATATTTCCATCGATATCGACGAAAAAAATGATCGCCGAATCGTCCCATCCGGCATGTACTGCGTCAGTTGTTTTCACGCTCTCATGCAAATCATAGATCCTCCCGCGTATGATGTATGATAATAACCCCGTAACGCACACACGACGAACATATTGCAACAAATGTCGACACAAATGTTGAACAATGCGTATCGCCTTTACATGCAGTGACGATGGTAAACGGCGAATCATATTATTACGATGATTGAAATAGGCGTGGAAGGTAAACGTAATACGAGGGATTCTTACACTCGAACACAAGGCACTTTCATCGGGACATGATTTTTCCGAAAATTATATCGAGCCGCTTACGAAAAGTCTGTACAAAAATGTTCAGAATATTTCACAAAATTTGACAGACGCAACATCGTTTGCCTGAACCGTTATCAATTTTTACAAATCACTATTGTGACATTATGAAACAAAATAAATATTGTGAAAACTCCAACGTGTTTGCAATTTCTTCGAAGAAGTTTCATTTCAGAAAGGCAATTTTCGAAAGTCAAAAACAAATGTTTTCTTTTAACAGAAATCCACAATAATTGCGGCATTTTCGTACAGTATTTCTCGTCGATTTTCGTACTCAATATTTATAGCAGGAAAAAAGCAATAGGTATCCCTGGGAATTGATGTCGTGCTGGAATGTTCTGTAGGAACATAGGAACATCGTTTTTTGAACGAATCGTTGTGAGGTTTCGATCGAAGGAATGTGCGTAATTGAAAAAACTAATGGCGTGGGAACTTCCCGTCTCATTGATCTCCACAATAAGAGTGGACGGTTATATGAGTGTCTGTAATGTGATGTGTTGGTGCGGAACGGTAGATGGGGGGGGGGGGGGGGGATTCATCGATAACGAAGAGTGAGACTCTCGGTCGATGAAGTTTCGAGCAATCGAACCGATCGTACGTCGCGATCAGAGCCCTCTCGTCAACTCATGCTCCGCTATATACACACATACATACATATATAAGGGTTTGGAAATTGATTTTCTACCTATATATATATGGGGCATTTCACGCCAAATCGACCACTTTTAGACCCGACCACCTTTGATTTAGCTGAAATTTGAATACGTTATTGTTTCGTTCTAGAAAAGTTTGTGTGATACATTTTTTTTACATAATCAGAAATATCTAGAGAATTTTTTAAAAAATCGGCGTTTTTTTCAAATGCTTCAAACTAAAAAATTATATCGAAGATGACGGAATATTCTTTAAATATTTTTTTTTCATTAAGTACATTCTAAAACGAAAATTTGTAGAACAGATCTTATATGGTCAACTTTTCAGAAAGTTTTGACCATTTAAGAAAAACCCGCTTTTTCAAAACATCCCCTAGATGTGTCCGATTATGTGAAGAAAAAAAATTGAAAAATATTAACATATTTAAATTTCAGCCAAATCAAAAGGGGTCTGGTCTACAAGTGGTCGATCTGGTGTGGAATGCCCCATATATATATATTTATATATATATATGAATGGGTAGATCATATACATATAGATAAATAGAAATTGTGCGCAAGTGCTTCGGGACGTTATAACGAACCAGAGTGATTCTACGGTCCGTGTGTATAGTTGACGCGCAACTACCGCGTGAATAATAAAGCGATTTTCGTATCCGAGTTATCCTCTACTACTCAGCGGTTTGAGTTACAGCCGTAAATTCGTATGTATCTGAAGCTAGAAATGTTGGAAATTGCGATTGTCAGCGCGTGCGTTGCGGACACGAATGTATCGCGCTTTGGCTCTCGACGAAGTTTTGATTTCAGATAAGTTCGTTGATACGATCATATTTGCCGATCGTGTTTTGAAACAGAGACACATAATGCAGCAACTCTTGTGCACGTGTATGCCTAAATCTTGCTCTAAATCGTACAGGACATTGCTATTTACGATTTCGCCAGAATTATATTTGGGAGTTTTCGAGGATCGGCACATGTAAATTCCCAGCTAAAAGTTTCGTTTGATTTAGGTACCTCGTGATTTGCCAAAAAAATTGAGATAAATTCAGACGTGTTTAACATGTTGTAAATGTTGCTGATGGTAAGAACTCGAAAAAACGTATCAACAAATTTTTTAAACGAAAAATTCTGCAGTCGATAATCGGTGAACAATTTATTCCCTTGTAAGGATTGAAATCTCTGATTTTTCTAAACACTTGTGTTTTTTTAATAATTTTTTCACTGTTTTGACGTTCCGTTATTGAGTTTGTTTTTTTTTTACCTTTTGTATCCATGGAACTGTTGGTTCAATTACTTGGAAAATTCTCAAGGCTAATGTGAACCCTATCTACAAAAAAATATTAAAAAATTCGCAACAGGTTGTCTTTTTACAGAATTCACACGAAAAAATGAAGTAATTTTACAAAATGTAAGCGTTGAAAGAAGTTAACGAAGTCATTGGATATAAGTGATTCGTTAAGCATTTATTAGTTCATAACATTTCGGCATTTTTATTATTCAAAATGAATGCTCATAACAATTTTGATATATCTAGGGTTTTTATTGAATAGCCGAATACTAAAATTCCGATCAAGTCACACCTTTCACTGAGAACGTACGCGTGCCCTATCCTCAAGGGGGGAAATCCATTTAGACAGCCGAAGATGAGCGAAGTTTCAAGATTTCTGGTGCCAAACCCTATTCTACATAATTAAACTTTTATGTAATCGTTATTACATTTTTTTCATATTTGAAAATAGCAAATGAAAAATAAAAAATATTTGTCCCCTATAATGAGAAGACATGGCAACACCGCATCGTTCCACGTATCTAATGACATAAGTTTGCGCGGCATATTTAATAATACTGCAACGCAAATTTTTTTTGGAAGTAATTTTTAATCCAACAAAGTTTTTAACCAGTTATGAATTAACTAACACGTTTATTCGTTAATGAAGATAACATAAACAATATAAAATATTAATATTAATACCGCAATTATTTTTTCTCATGATAAAAGTGTTCGACTTTAGGAACACGATAATTTTTTTTTATTCTCGAAATATTGAACAATAGTGTGGTGTTGTCATATGTCTTCTTGTTATAGGGGACAAATATTTTTCACGTCTAAATTTTCGGTCTAAAACAGAACAATTATCCGTAAAAAAAAATGTATATCTTCTAAATTTGTACCTTAAAAATAATGTTGTATTGTAAATTAAATCTTGTATATAAATTGTATTTTAGACTAAATTGTATTTAAAATTGTATCTTGTAAATAAATTGTATAATAAATAAAAATTAAAAAATTGATATCTTATAAATAATTATCCGTAAAAAATATTTGTAGCTTGTATAAAAGCGTTCAGTAAATTGAACGTTTTGAGCAAAACTTAAAGGCATTCCAAACTTCTTTCCCTCTTTCCCTAACTAGTTTGCTGTCTAAACATGATGTTTTTTCAAAATGTATAAACACAATAAAATGGTACGACGAATTATGTCACCTGACTTTCGGTCAATGCGGACCCTGCAGCGTTAAAAGTTCATTTAAAGAACCCATTATCTCCCAATCTAAATAGTCGACTGTAGTGGAATTTCACTCAAACATGTATAACGACATGAACAATCTCTGGCTAAAATTTGACCAAAATCTATAGAAATCAAGAGCGCTCGTTCTACCTCAAGCGGATGACACCCGGCAGTTCGAGCTCAAGAGGTACGTCAGCACGCGCAAAAATCATACCCAACGATATAGATACTTTGTCCAATTCGTTAATTGGAATGACTTCTTTCATTGGCTGCCATGAATCATTGATTCGTCTCCCATATAGTACGCGCCCGCGCGCGTTTTCGCTTATCCGTCTGACTAAATTCGACCGTAACTACTGGCAGACCTTCGCCTTGTTTTCCTCCGAGTGTCGCTCGGATAATCCGTCGGGAACGTTTCTACTGGCACGAAGAGGGCTCCGGTCGTTTACGTACGCGAACGGGCTGAAGTTGAGTCGCGGAGGGGGGCGGGGGGAGGCGGGGGAGCAAAAGCAGGAGGTGGTGACAGTCCGTAATGGAAATGAACGTGGGACACGTTCAAAGGCGCACAACACACTGGTATACACATGTCGACGAAAGGTTGAGGTAAAAAAGTAACATAGTGATAGCCAAAAATATATGTATATATAAATATGTAGGATTAAATCTGCACGACGATAATAAAGCGCAATGTGGAAAGCACATACGAGCAACACACGCTTCTCAGTTGAATTGTTCGCGCGAACATACAATAATCACACATGGTACACGTAACAATAAATTCATATACGTATATATATAAATATATGTGAAAATGCAAAACAATTAACGATAATATGATGATTGTATAACAGATAAGCTGAAAGCTTCGATATATCGTATACCCGCAAAAAACTGTATATATATATATGTAATAAACTATTTTCCGGCACGTGGTCTTACATGAGTGTCCACGCTCAGACGTACTGCAACTTTTTACAGTCAAAAGTTTGCAGAATTGCGTCGAGGGGCACACAAGTAAGAGCGCATCCGGACATATATAAAAAAAAAATACATCTGCTACGCACACACTCGAAGACATTCCCGAGCACTCGAGTCATTTCGAGGTAACTCGAATGTTTTCACTCTTAATGTTTTTGCGCGAAGAATCTGTCATTTCTACTTCCTTTTTTTTCTTCGTTTATGGAGCCGTTCAAACATAACCGAAACAACGAGGAGGACGATGCGAAAGTTGCGAAGAACTTGCGGTTTGTCTTTTCCAGATACGAGCAAACTCTCGCGGCCCTCACTCGGCTTACCGTTATTTATATTCTCGAACGAAGTGCATCGTCAACAGGCAAAACATAGATAGCCCAGTGCTTCGTATACGGGGTGTTCGCTTTTTGCGCGTATTCGCCGGAAAAAAAAATCGTTAAAACTTCGCACGTATTTATGGGTTAGAGGATAACGTGGATTTCATTTTCGCGCGAATTTATGCTCCACTGTTTCGTGTCAATGGAACCCAGCGGACCATGATCGATTGCCGAGCTATCGAGAAAATCGCCCAACGAGCTTAAACGCAATGAAATATTTCTGTATTAACGCAAGTACGATATTTCAAATAACAAGTGATTTTTATCGATAAATTGGCAAAGGGGTTCTACAAATGTGCATACCACTTCGGGAGTGAAAGCTTTTTCAAATTAAAACCAATGTGCTTTCGCAAAGAAAAAAAGCAGGCGAGTTTGAATTCAATTGAAACTGGTGCTATTGGGCGATGAATTTATTGGAGCTATCAATACAGATGTACGAACAACGAGGATTTGTAGGAAAAATATCGTCTTAGACTCGCACAAAAGTGTACGAGGGTGAATCGAAAAGTTATTGGTAGCGCATATTGATATAATATTTTTGGGGATTGTTTCATATTTATTCCGGAGAGTGTCAATCACACAATATTTATGCAAAGTTTTAGTCGATTTTGTCGTATTGTTTTTAAGTTATTAATTATTTTGTGCAAGGAGGTGTCAAAAATGCTCAGAAACAGCTGCTGGCTTCGAAATTCATGACTACCAAGAAGAAGAGTTTTTGAGAATCGTGAAAATGTTTTTTTTTTTAGGAAGGAATAAGAAAGTTGGTAAAGCGGTATTCATCTTGCTATGGAAGCTTTTTTTTTTGCAATCTTCATATCTTTTGTTAACGAAAAACTGTCGAACAAATAGGCTAAATTCGATACTTCTTTTTTCAAACCGCCGCGAATTTGTCAATTTTGATTTTGAAAAAACCTCCATAGCAAGATAGCGGTTTCCATACTGATGAATAATCTTTTCCAAAATTTTGTTTCAGATTATATTTACACCCACGACCGTGTACACCGTGAGGACACTTTGTTTTTCGAAGATATTTTCAACCGTTAAAAAGAGATAAAAAAATTAATAAACGTTGACAAAAATTATTTTCTGTCCTTCACGAGTGTTTTGATTTGACATAAAAAAAGCGGACTGATTAGCGTATCTTAACCATCGAAAAAAAAATCGCAAAAATCCGCTATTTTTCGACCCGTTGCACTGCGAAGATCCCTTGATTGTTCGAAAAAAGACACGAATAATTCTCTCGTGCGGTGAATATCCGCATGGAACACGGCGCATATGTTGGGAACACCCCGTGTGTGTCGGGAGAGGGAGGAAACTGGAAGGAGCGTTGAAGTCGAGGCAGGCAAGATGCCAAAGAAGGAAACGGCGATAAGATGCACAGACGCGCCTTTGCCAAAGGGGTGGCGTGATAAAAAAAAGGGGGTTTTAAAGAGAGGGGAGTGGGAAGAGTAAAAAGCCAAGAGGCCGGGGGAACTCGAAGCTTTTGGCTTCTGATGTCTGTTGGGAGAGGGTGGGTGAGAGGCTGGGGGGGGGGAGTGGTGGTCGTAACCGGTCGACGTGCGGGACTTGCAACGCGTCGCTGACAAATGTCTCTCGAACTATCGAGGTCCCTTTTACCCTGTACTACCCTTCGCGTGCATACCGGACAAGGGTTGTATAGTATTACAGAGCGTAGTATGAGAGCACTTCGCGCGCTTTCGAATAACTAAATGTGCAGCGAGGCGTGGGTGCGAAAAACGACCGCAACAGGTGTACACACTCGGACCCACGTATATACTTGGATTTTCCGGAATGCGCGAGAGAACATTCTTACATAGCTCGTACACCCTGAAACTTTTCCATCAAACGCATAAATCTCAATTCCCGTATAGTCCGGTGTGGACAGCGCTCTGCTCACGAATTTAAGGGAAAATTGCTCCAATCGGCGATTTAAGGAAAAACTTTTTTCTTTTATTGCGGGCTAATTGGCTTTGTAATTTGAGGGTTCATCATGGGGTAAAATTTTCGGAAAATCTTTTTTTTTGCACTCTCCGATAGTATAGACGGTTATAAACATGGACCTGGCATCGCCGATTGATCATACGTGGATTATTTATATGAAAATTCCGCGCTCGAAACTTTAAACGCGTTTTTTTCGAAATGAGGTTTTTTTTGATACGGTGTACACTCTTTAAGAAAGAGGTTTCAAGCTATCCGTCTCAAATTTTGACACAACATTCTTTATCTTGCTCGGGAAGTTTTATTTATTTTTAATCTTTTTTTTAACGAAAAAGTGTCGAAAGAATAGGCTAAATTCGATACTTTTTCTTTTCAAACCGCCGTCGCTTTTTCAATTTTGATAAGAAAGAAGTCCATAGCATGATAGCGGCTCCCATACTGATTAATAATCGTTTTATAAGTCTTGTTTCAGATAATATACACGGCCACAGCCGTGTACATCGTGCGGACTCCTTTTTTTAAAGACATTTTGAAGCGTTCAAAAAAATGTAAAACAAACGTTTGGAAATGTATTTTAACTTCAGACTGATTAGATTTTAACCGTCGAAAGAAATCGCGAAAGTCAGCTATTTTTCGACCCGTTACGCTGTGATGATCCCTTTACAATAATATCTCGGAAACGTTAATTTTTGCCCTCAATAGGATTTTTTTTACGGGATGTACGGCTCGAAATATAAGTGGATAAGTTACGGCACATTTCTTTTGCGCAATTAATTATAAGCAATAAGGCGAGAAAATTATAACTCTCTGTGTGCTGGAACGTAATATCACGGCGATAAAAATATGGTTTAATTTTTTTTTATTCTTCCTTCGTAACGACAGAATTTATCTCGCATTATTTTACGGAACAGGCGGCTCTTTTTTACCGTTTTGTTTTATCGAAGGCACATAAATCCTTTATGGTTGGGGCTGAATGAATTTTTAAAATTTTAAGGTTTATTCGGTATGCATGTATGTGTACGGCGACAGGGAAAAATTGCGAAATTCCCATGGCGGTTTTGACCTGCAAACCTACTGCTACATGAAATATATATTTCTATGTGGGTAGAATATGAAGTGTGAAAAGAGGCAGGAAGGAGGGTTTATGCGTGCTAAGCCAAGCCATCCTATTTCTGTACACATAACACCTCGAATGACGATGTTATACGGTCCAATATTTTTGGTTCCGATATCGCGAAATGGGCGGTAGGATAGTTGTATATATATCGCGAATTTTCATCGGATATTTTCGTCCTTCAATATATATTCATTCTACGCCACCCTGATGCAAATCTTATTGCCAAAAAAATGTTCGTAAAACGAACGATCAGCAAGACGACAATAGCACCGTTTTCATTTTTCTTCCGAACACAAATAAGACAGGCAGTTAGTTTAAATGATTCGAAAAATCGATTTTTTTAAATCCATAAATTGTTACTGAAACTATACACGAATATGTTCCCAAAGTAGTAAAAATAATTCATTACTGACTTTTTCTCAGTTCGTGTACATTCTAGCTCAAAAAGTTTTTAACCTACAAGTTTATAAAGTAACAGTTATCTTTTTCAAATAATTACGCATTATATGAACCTCAATTTGTGATAATATCATTGTTTAAAGTGTATTTTTTTATAGCAAAAACGTTATAAGATAACAAAAATGATACTCTTTTGTTTAAGCACCTCTAAAAATGCAATTTTCAATTTTTCTAGTCAAAGTTAGGTTCATGTAGAAGAAAAACATGTTTTTAAAGTAATTCTCGAACCGTATTGAATTCCGATGAAAACTGTGGCTTCCAGAGTGTACAGAAACAGCAAAGTCTGTTGGCGACCTCCGATGGGTGGCAGGTTATATATTCCATATTTTCAGAGAAAATGCTTCGAAAAAACTTCAATATTTGTTTGACAATATGTATAAAATATTCCCAAAGTTTGAATAAATTCTATTGACTCATTATTCCTAAACTGGTTTTCCACCTCGATTGGATCGACAGAAATTTCCAGCCCGAAGACACCGCTTATTATTTATAAAGGTCTGCGCTGCTATGGATCTTCGAAGAAGTGCCAAAAAACCAAAAAAGATGAGTATCTTCCGCGTCAAAATTCATCTTCGATGAACGTCGTATCAGCAGTTTGCGAAAAAAGAAACCGCTGTTGTAGACTTTTCTAAATGGGTTTGTCCAACAAGGCGGTATCTTCGATAGTGTTTTTGCATACATCGTATATAAATAACGATCGTATACTGTCGAGCCATTTGTCAGCGAGGCATTTTTGTCGTCCCTTGCAGTTTCAGCTGTGGGAAAGGAAGTGATGGCAGACGTTGGAAAAATAAATTATGCATCAGCAGACATAAGCGCAACGGGGTCTGACCAGTAATTGCCATTACTACTTGCACTCGTCACGGAATTATCATTTCGGAAATATATTTTGATATATATGAAGTCTAACGTTAATTGCGCAATTAATAACCCTGAAAAAGGTATACATATACATTTATATAAGCGAAAACACGAAAATTCGAGTGTATGCGAAGCAAATGCTAACTTAGTCTAAGCTTAGCTTAGCGAGTACTCACTCTTTTTCTATCCTCCACTATGCCAATATAGACGCGCGCCACTACTCTCCTTTTTCTTTTCTCTACGCAACGTTCATATATCTAAAGCGTTTTGAGAAAATGCCTCTCAAGCTGATACAGCATTTTGAAAAAGCGAAGCATCTAGCTCGTTGTTTAAAAGTGATATGTAAAAAATGTCGGTACATGTTGGATATACGCTAGCTTTAAAAAAGAAGGATTCGCGAATTCAGGTATGAATAATTAGGCGGACTTTCCGCTGACTTGTAGGGTGCTTCGTCAGCGGCCGTTATGGATGCAACAACGAGAGCTCGGATGATTGGCGACGAGAAAAAATCAAATACAAATGCGAGAAGAAAAATACATCTTGCGTTTCTCCGGAAAATTTTTACGTCTTGGGTGAAACTTTTTATGAGCGTCAATAATTGAATTATTTTTATCAAGAATTCTTCGGCTTCGTGGAGAGTTTGAACGATCCACAGAGTGCAACGAAAAGTTATCGTAAACTTCTACGTTGTACAAGTTTTTACTTTGAAACGAATAGGATGTATCTTTTCGCGATACAAAAATAGTGCGATTGTAAAGATCGAAGTGGATATCGGTAGGTCTCGTTCACTTAGAAGCAAACTATAGTTCTGTGGAACAGGGATGGAAATGAAAGATGGCAAAACGAAGTAAAGGTGAAATTCACAGGCCGATGGACATGAGCTAGAATTCGGAAGGATGGCCACTGGTGAAATCCTGGACGGAAATTGACCGTTTTCCCTTCGATTTCCGGTCTCGACGCGTTGTTCTTGTTTTTTTTTTTCATTAGTTTGTTTGTTTCCGTTTTGAACATTTCCATGCGAGACATGCCGTGGAGGGAAAGGCGTAAAATCGGGACTTGGAGAAGAGAGAAGCAGACGGGGCGAAAACGTTATTGGAGTTTGGGGAGAGCTCTCGTTGAGGCAACGTTCGACGTTTCGTCGATTTGGCTTACATTGGCCGGGTGCTGGTGATAACCATGATATACGCCTTTCACTACACATCGATGTCAAGCAAACAAAAGACCGTGCTTTCCACGGGATTAAGGGGTTTCTGGACAAATGACGATATGTTATCATTTGATTTAAAATAATACAGCAAATTCTTTGTCGTATACTGAAGGCACCCTCCAAATTTGAAATCGATCATCTACACCGTTTCTTTTACAATTATATAATTGAAAAAATAAACACTTCATGTTTAAAATGTTCAAAATGTTATGAAAAAACTATCAAATCACTCAGTAAATTGTGACACTGTGAGGAAATTGTCATAATCTACTGATTGTGACTGATTTGACCGTTTTTTATATTGTAACATTGTACATTTTTTTACCAGCTTTTATTTAACTTGCTCCGTTTGTATGTTTGCCTTTGTGTTTCAAAAATGGTAAATATAAGCCTGTTAAATATAAGCATGTTTTGAAAAAGGTTTTTACGTTCATTTTTTTCATATGATTTCGTGCGTAAAACTGCCATTCAGTGATGAGCGTCTGCATTTGAGAAGTGTTTTTTCAATTGTAATTTTTATAGAAACAGTGTAGACGATCGATTAATTATTAGTAATTTTTATAAAAACAGTGTAGACGATCGATTAATTATTAGTAATTTTTATAGAAACAGTGTAGACGATCGAGACGTCTGCTACTGCATCGAGAAGTGTTTTTTCACTTGTAATTTTTATAGAAAGAGTGTAGACGATCGATTAAAATTTTAGACGGTGCATTCAGTATATGCTAAAGAATTTATTGTACACATTTGTCTTAAATGGTAACATTTCGTCAATTGTCCCGAAATTTCTTAATCATGCTCGTGACACTTGTTTATTTGCGTATGGCGCGAGGGGGAAGGGGAGGGGTGCTATACCAAATAGCGTGCAAATTCGTGTGAAAAGTCAGCGGATCGCACTAATTATTCCGATATGTTGCGATGCGTAACAACCTCGAGTTGGTCCTTCTCAATATCACGAAAACGTGATGTTTCTCTTTTTCTTTCCGATGTTTCATCGTCACGGCCACGTGGAGAATTTGATGAAGAGTGGGGAGTCGCAAGTGCTAACGGCACGGAGACATCGCTCAAGAGTGGACTCAACGGGACGGGGCGGGACATTTGTGTGTTGGAAAAAGTTTTGGAGAAGAAAAATAAAACGTTTAACGTAAGTAATAATAATCCTGATTGATCCGGGCTCGGACGGAGCGAGAATTCCAGCAAGCACACTCGCCAACCCTGGAGAATTCGTTAGACACGTGCACTCCGGGACAAACGCAGACGTATCTCTTCGAGGTTCACCGTGACAGGGAGGATATTATAAAATATATACAATCGCAATAATATAATTTTGTTTACACCCGTATATGGTTAATTAGCCAGAACATCAAACCACATTCGACAAGTCCCACATTTGAGGCCGTATTCTGGTTGTGAACACCCGTTTCAACCTGACTTTTTTGGAAATTGGATTTAGAGAAACGGTTAAATCCACAGTCTTAATATTTCACAGTTGTATCGATACATGTTTGAAGTAACGTCTGTTCACATCTTTTTCAAATCATCTTATGCGAAATGGTCGATAATATTTGATATTGCGCGGGTCTTGTTGTGATTTTTTTAAATCACCGGGCGTTGTGATCGCGGCCGTCCTTGTCATCTGAAACAAACAATTTTTTAAAATTCTATTCTTTACGAATGTGGTTATCGTTCGGCCCTCCGTGCTTTCGATTGCTCCATAATTACTATTTTTCCGAGCCGCGAGAAGTGAAAATTTGTTTGTAAAAGTAAGAGTGCTCTTTTTCAAGGGCCATCATTTCGTACATTTTTCCTAACATTTTTTATTGGGGCGCCGAATGATGACTACATTCGTAAAGCATAGAAAAAAAAGAAACCGTTGGTTTTAAATGACGAGAACGGTCACAATCACAACGCCCAATGATGGAAAAATTCACAACATGACCCGCGTAACGTCACCATGCCCAATCACAACGCCCAATCACAACGCCCCATGATAAAAAAATATTCGCCACATCACCTGCGCAACATCGAATATCATGTAAGAATGAAATGACTTTCGAATAAAATATACTTTCGAATAAAATGCTTTGAAAAAAATCATCATGTTACTTCAAACTTGTATAAATATAACTGTGAAACACAAACACTGTAGGTTCAACGGTTTCTCTAAATTCAATTCCCAAAAAATCACTCCAAAACCGGGTGTGTCACACTATAATACGGTCTTAATATTTCAAGCATTGACATTTTTCGTTCCGCAACCTAGGGCACTCTACAATCGACCGAAAGTGCGGAAAAATATTCGAAATTTATGGTGCCCGAAATAAAATGATATACGTAGAAAAAAATGTTAAAAGGAAATATTACAAATGCTTATTCAGCGTTAAAACGAGACCATCGAACACATTGTATGCATCCGTGGATAAAGCCGTCACAAACGTGGTTTTTTTCTTTGCATTTTTTTCGTCCTCTCAGCGCCATGCTCTCGGTGTACGTCCATCTCCTCTTATCCTCCCGTGGAAGGCTCGCGCAAGCGTTAAAGATAAATCGTTTTTTCGTTGAGCCTCCGCGGGACCATTCAGCAGACGGAGTGCAGAGACAGGAGGGATTCGCGTGTGTGGAGGGGCGAGGAGAGAGGGCGGAGGAGGGAGCAAGGGATCGGGGTTGATCTCCGTTTATACAGTGGTATATCTCAGCACGGAACTGGAGGCTAGAGTGCGAAGGTTTTCCTCTTTTCTTCGCTGGAAGGAGTGATAAAGCGTCGCGGTTTGATGGACCAGCCGCGGAAGGTCACCCGAGAAAAAGAAGAAGAAAGCTTTTCGAGGTGGCCGCGAGAACGTTTGGGCCCTCGCCCTATGCACGAGGAAAATAATAAAAGCGACCGAAGTTTCCCCAAGAAATTTCGTATACCGTGAAACGGATCTATCGCTTGAGATTGATGAATTTATATTGGATTTTTATCTCGCGGCAGATCGGCCAGCTATCTTCATCGAGGCAACGACGTTTCCGCCCTTGCGAATTAATAGACATACATCTTTTTTCCCACCGTGCTTTTCACATGTATTTTGGAATAATTCTCCGGAACACTCGGGGACGTTGATCGATTGCATGAACGGTGGTTTTTGGACAATAGTGATGTCACGTGTGTCATCGCCCTCTTTGATTTGCCATGCGGCGAGATCAAAAATGATAAAAGGCACGGGGAGCGAGATCCGAGACTCTTTGATTTCGTTGAGCCCATTTTCCTGCCCTTCTCGGAGGTGGCTGACTCCCTCGTTATTCCCAGTCACGTTCGCGAATTTCTTTGCACTTCATCTCCGAGCGCGAGAGGGGGAGAGAGAGAGATGGAGGAAGACCGGGCCACGTCATTTGTTTTTATCCAACGGAGAAAAGTGGCGTATTACCCGAGACCGGAAGTTCACACGTACGAAACTGCTAGTGAATCGGATTTCGAAGTAAAAAGGGCTTGAATTAAAAAAACATGATACTTAGCACTTTCGCGAGTACCGAAAAATGTCATCTCGATGTAAAAGGCAGTTGACGGTGACAAGTTTGATGATTTATGCATCAACGTTAACCCTTCGCGGTCACACGAGCGGGCTGTGACACGTTGGTCACAGGGGGTCGCAATGACCCCAGACGTGTTTTACACGACTGCTACGTTGACCGTATCGTTCCAAATGACTCGTAAAAATGTAGGATATTAGTTTGAACATTCTAGAACGTGGCATTCTCGGTATTATATTTTTACCGAATTTCAAAATGGCGGAAAAAAACAGCAAAGAGGCAATACGGAAAAAATCCCTTGTTTACTAAAAAAAAAAATCATAACTCTTGCAATTATCCATTTTTTTCGTAACATTTTAACGTGATACTTTAGAGACATGATAGTTTAAGGAAAAAAGTAGCTCCATAGTGGAAAAAATAGCTCCACGTCCGACCCCAGTCTGTACTTGCAAATGGTTACCCCAACGTACCGTTAGAAGGCAGGCCAGTCGCCTTCGCCGCTAACAACTTATACCCATTCCGGCTTGAAGTTGCGCCTGGGGTCATTCTTACCCCGCGTGACCGCGGAGGGTTAAAAGTTAGATGGGCTATTTTACGCGTTCACCGTGTATACTGACGAAGAAAAAATAGAAATTTCTTGCGAATGAAAAGCTTGGAACTTTCTCTCTGCGTAATATCCAGTGCTGTATATATTGACCTCATCGGAAACGTCATTATTTTTATTGAGAAAAGCAGGTCCTCGATTACTCGTCGCTCGCCAGGCAAGTCTCGGCTCGAAGTTCATTGTACACTCCGATTGTCCATAACACTCACGTACAAACACACTCTCCAGGGTCTCGTAATATACTAACGAGTTTCTCAATATGTTGAATATTAACGGCGTTTGCCTTTCGATCGAAAAATTTTGCACCATACTTCGCTTATTATGCGGATCGAAGTATAACGCGACTTTTCCCTCGAATAAATATATCCTTGTTCTAATAACAATAATAATCAAGTATATAATTGACAGGAATGATAATAATCGTTATTCGCGTTGACGATAATAATGTGAGATGTGTGTGATAAGGAGGAAGATTTTTTGAAGGATCAGCGAGGACTCATCAAGTCGATTCGAGAACGACGTATATTTTTAGCTCCATGCAAAATCGTTGCTCCCAGCTCAGACATAATCACGTGGTCCCTGCTTTGACTGGTCGATGTATGTGTGTATGGATTTTTCTGTATACTGGGCCATATAGAAATCTCTTCGACGACAGGATCGTCGCTCCGGAAAATGTTTTTCCGAAAAAACAAAAATAATAATAAAATAACGAGTGAAACGACTGATGACGGGATAAAGAAGATTGCGGATACGTTGAACGTTGTTTTTTGGGTGAAACGCGATGTCAACACTTTTCAACGTGTTCTCGAAAGTGTTGCGAAACAAATGATGCGAGGATCAAAAAAGAAATGGCGTACGTAGTAAGAAGAAAAATAACGGGTACCAGCACCGAGGAAAATGGATCTCGATGCTTTGAACAAATTTTCTTCGATTTCGGAAGAAATTTGTTTGAGTCGCAACAATTTCGGGAATCCAAATGAAATTTCGTTGATATTAAAGGAAAAAGAGATAAAGCGAGTCGGGTTTATTCACTTTTCTTGGTGAATCAGAGGGATATTCATGGTATATGGGTGATTTATAGGTGTGTTGAGTATTACCCTATTATTTGTGAGTTATTAAAGTGTTTAAAAGATTGTGATGAATTGCGTGTGAAGCAAACAACATCGGCAAGCGATATCAGCCAATCACAGCGTGTAATCTCTGTCTGAATAGGCATATTTATTAATGATTTTATAGTCCCCGTTGCAATGATTTTTCCTCATGATATGTGTGATCCTAAAGTTCATGATCAACGTTACCAATCAAGTGTGAGCTTATCATGATGACATTGACCAATACACTGACATTGAGGCTCCGATTAACGATTAAACAGCAATATTAATTATGCTATTGACGAACAAATGCCTGACGAAATTCAATGCTCCTTTTCTCATTCGACGGATATAAAGCGGTTTCGAGACCAAGAATCCCGCAGTCCAAGACGGCCCAATGAGCTCCGAAGGTTTCACCTACCCGATGTTCAGTCGGATAATCCAAATTACTATTTACCATTTTTTCATTTCATCAATTGATTTTCAAAATCATATTTCTTTACGTGATAAATCGTTCGAATACGTCAAAACAAAATAACGCGGATGACTTCGTTTGACATGTGGGAGGAGGTGAATAGAAAATGATTACTCCAATGCCTTGATTTCATCGGATATCGAACATCTCGATACGAAGACCCTCAAACGTTTTCTGTAGGATGGGAGATAATTTCTTTTTTTCCTAAATTATCGAGATTTTTTCGAGAAGCCACGTACCGGAAGAATGGTGGCTGTGTAGACGATATAGCCGTCGGTGGTGCCCTTGAATGAAGCTCGCGATATAAAACGCGCATCATCTTAAAATTAGGGTTTGGCGGAGTGAAAAAATGCGAATTTGATCGTGCCAGAGGAAAACTGATCTCCCTATTCTTGCCACAAGGGTAGCGCGAGGGGAGCAGAGCTTCCTGTAGGACTGGGCAAATTTTAATAACGGGGCTAGAAAGCTCTCTTATCCTCTCGGTATGTTCTCGTGCAGGGCCTCTTGCTTCTCTCGCGGAGCTCTTCACTTTGCTCGTGTCATATATATGTGTATATATATATATATACACCACTACCGAATATATATACATATATACATATTCATATATATATATATATATATATATATATATATATATATATATATATATATATATATATATATATATATATATATATATATATATATATATATATATATATATATATATATATATATAGATATATATATATATATATATATATATATATATATATATATATATATATATATATATATATATATATATATATATATATATATATATATATGAATATGTATATATGTATATATATTCGGTAGTGGTGTATATACCGAGAAAAAGATACACCCGGGAAGATGAGCAAGCTTGCTGGCAGAAAAAAAAATAATCCGAGAAAGAGCAAAGACTTGGCAATCTAGCGAAACGCGCCACTCCGCCCTTCCTAGTCACTCTTACGAGGGTAGTTGCCATATTTTCGTTCTTCTAGCTATCGCAATGTAAGATTTTTTTTCGACTTTAGGCAAGGCAAAACTTTATCTGAAAAAGGAGGAACAGGGAAGTGAGATTACATCACTTTAAATGCGAATTAATGGACAAGCGGAATAGTTCGAAATTTAAAGAGAAACACAAAATGAGCCTTACATGTGACGAACATTGATGAATGGTGAGTGAAATAGGTTCGACTATTGACGTATTTACTGATCGATGAGGGTCGAACGAAAAAATCGGCTTGGATGTTTCCCTAAATAGCAAAAAGGTTTCAGGATTATGCAATTAAAATCTAGAAAATTCGATGGGTCATTATGAAGAATCAGGAATCGCATGTTATGGCCAATAAGAATAATTGCAACATAAGAAACGGTGCTAAATTGCTTAGATTTTCGTTTTTTTTTCGCTCGGAAACGACGCAGTAAAACTTAATGAAATTTTAGGGTTAAACTTTTATTGGACTACGTCTACAAAGATCAGTTTCATTAAACATTCATCGGTGCAACGTTCGAGTCTCAAGTTGAAGATAAAAAAATATCTATGATATTTCTTCAGGCTGAATATCTTTTGACAAACTGACAAACGGTGCGAAAGTATTGTACGGTAATAAAAATCCAGGTCTCGAAGGTAGTTTCCGTGTGTAAAGTTAAGTGCGCGCTCGACTGGAGAGAAATGGAGGAAAAAACCCAATTTATTCAAGGACCTTCGTGATAAAATAGCGAGTGAATTTGCACACGCTTCATGTCTTCATTCTTATTCCTGCCCTGACAACCGTGGACGAATCAATAAATGCAGATAAATCAGTGATCGGAAGAGGATAGAGAAAAAAAATCGTGGAATAATTATCTTGCATCCCTACATGTAATGAGCGAAGGGAAAATGGTAAAACATTTTTGGATGAAAGAGACGGTCTAATAATTGGTTACAGTTTAACGGGCTACATCTACCTATATGGGTAAAAAAAATGTATTTTCCAAAAATATTTTTATTCAATCGTATTGCCTTTCGGCTATATTCTCCGAAAATGTTGAAACGCTATACTTCAAATTTTGAACGCGTTTTTCTATAAAACGTGTTTTCAAAGTTGGTGGACATGATATCTCGAGAACCATTTGATGGATTGTTTCCAAATTTACAGGAGGTACGATGAGAACTATTCGAAGGTCGTTGACGATCTCGCTTTTGTTAAATTGGATTTCATTTTTAAATAGTTATATAAAAATGACGACTTTTTCTCATAGCTTTTTGTATGCTCGACTTCCAACTCGTCGTGGCGCCGTTAAAAAATATGATTAAAAAAGTCGACGATCGTCAACGACTTGTATTTATTGTTAACTCGAATAACCCGTTTAGTTTATAGATTTCGAATGGATCGTCTAAGCCGGAGAGTGTCCACCGCCAAACATCGCGAAAAAATGTCATCATCTGCCGGTGACCATTTTTCTGTTCTTTTTAACTGTGTTTCGGTCATTTTTTTGAAGGCTCTCAATATATGTACTCAATATATGTAATATAAAATGCGTTTCTTTTTAACCAACCGTTACCCAGAAAAAAATCGGAATTTGGTCATTTTTTTCGGGCCTCTAGGTAGATGTAGCCTTTTAATCGATAATGGTTTATGCATGGTACGTTTGCACTTTAGAACTTATATGAGCTCGAAAATAAACTGCTGACTATATGTTTCATGAGTGTAAATCTATTTCAACTATCAACCATATAAACAGTGTGCCCAGTTATGAATAGATAATCCCGCAACTGTCGATAGGTCAGATCATGTCCTACTATATGCTGGAATTTCAGTTTACTAAAAGACCCACGGTTTTCGAGATATCTGCATCGTGTTATTTTTTTTGATCACCCGCTTTTGGTTTTTCGCAGGCTATTTCCACAAACGATATGAATCGACAATAACTAAGCAACTTTTGAAAGTAACTGGCACGATATGCGTTGTACATTTTTTTACACCGCAGGCTATCAAAGTCATATGTACAAATTGGTTTGTATGAAAATTCTGCACAAGATCTTTTTTCATAAAGTTTCCTTAACATTTAAGGTTAAAAAGAAGACTTTTCCAGTTAAAACAAAAATCCAATCGTATTTTAAAGAATCCGGGTCAAAGAAGTTATCGTTTGCAGAAGTGGCATGCGAAAAACCAAAAGCTGATGATTTTTATCTCGAAAACCGTGGGACTTCTACTAAACTGAAATTCCAGCATATAGTAGGACATGATACGACTTCGTCTGATATCGACAGTTGCAGAATTAACACATTCGTAACAGGACACCCTTTACGTGAGTTCATAACCAGTTACACGATTTGAATGCTCTTCGAGTGAGGTTATCTTGTATGTCGTACATGCCGATATCACTTTCGAAACAAAGCGGAGTTTTTGAACGGTCGGCGAGAAGCGCGGGTGAACAAAAAAAGAATCTATCGCGGGAAATAACTACTAGCAGTCGCAGTGGAACGGCATGGTTCAACTGCACGTTGGGAAATGGCTGACGATGCAATGAAGGAAGAGCACAGGCAAGGAGAAAGAGCAAGCCCGCATTGCAACGGGGTCATAGTAAACGAAAGAGAGATTGTAAACGAGCGAAGGCTTTTGGGCGAGCGATATTCGGAGTTCGGCAACTCGCAATCGTCGACTCGTTAAACTTTACTACTGGACCAGTCCGTGTACACCCACATACGCGAAGACAGAAAAACACGTGCAGTCGAATAATGCACCCAGAAGCCAGTTTCTCTCGCCTCTTTTCTCACTCTTGTTCCATTCTGCTGCGGCATTATATAGGATGGAAGCATCAACCGGGTTACTGGTAGCTAGTCCAATGTTGACTGCCCAGGGATGACGGGGCGGTAAAAGCTCGGTTTTTAGCCCCTACCACGGCCCACTTTGATTTACCGAAACTTCCAACAGAGCAATTCTTTTTATTGACGACTCTCCTCTACCCTTTCTCACACCCTCGCTCTTCTCTCACCACGTCGCCGGTCTGGCGGCTCTTCAATTAGGATTTTGGAAACGACCAACTGATGAAAACTTTATTGAGCTATTTCTTCACCTTACCATCGCGCGTAAAGTACTCGACTCTTGATTATGATCGATCAATGACTCTTGATGGTTGAAGATGATCAATGTATTTTCTCGGACTTTGAGACGAGGGATCGTAATTGATAGGCGATTATCGACTATTGCATAAACCGTTGATTGTATTGACGTTGAAGGCGGTTGTTTTTGTCGAATTATGGCGAGATGAAATTGATTGCCATGGCAAGCTTTAGATGAAATTAATATTGAGGGAGCAAAACAACGAAAGCGTAGAATCGTCAAGATGAGATTTCCATCGTTAGCGATAGGCTCTCGGTCGTTCATCCACGAGAACAAGATAAACGTAAACCGTGATGGAACAGAGAGCAAGACATTCCGCTTTGTATTACAGCCGTTAGTGGTGTATTCAGAGAGCCAGCGCTTTACTCGACAAGGATCTCGCGCAACCGGCAAGTTAGATTGGCACAAAGTTGTTCTTGGAGAACCAAGGGAGGATTCAAGATGGCGACCCGCTGAATAGTCCACCTCTCGTTTGAGATGCGACCAAACTTGTGTATTCTCGTGCATCTGCAATACCAACGAGGGAAAGGGCGTAGAATGCCGAATCAGATAGCCTGATGTGTGGGGCTGCGCCTTTTTGTCAGCCAGTCCTCAATATCGCATGTATGCTTGCTTCGCGTGCTTCCTATTCTGCCTACTTGCTACGTGTACGTACTGGGCGTTCTATGCCAAATCAAGAAAATAACTCAATTACCTATCGTCTAATGGTGAGGTGTCGACGTCGTCGTCTCATCATACACATGATGATGTCATGTGTATGATGAAATGATCATCAAATGTCAATTCATCATAAGAATCTATGAAGAATTGTTTCAAAATGATCCACTCAAGTGGAAGAATTGTTTTGATGCGGGGAAATACCTTCAGCCATTTCCCTCTAACCTCGTATATCAAATTGCAGTTTAGCTCTTCTTGAACTATTAAATAGCTACTAGCTTCTAGTTGATTCATGAAAATATCGTTAAATATATACGGGGTTACAATCAATTTAAATATGTTATCGGCAACATCTTTCGTATTTTTAAATACTTTTGTAGAACCTATTCATTTCCATGGGCCTTCTCTATTAAGGATACCTATTCTTTATTAAGGATACCTTTAGGCGAGAAAAAAGGTGGTTTTGACTATCTTTTTTTAAGGACAGATTTCTTCGATATATTTGAGACTTAATAGTTTTATTAGTACTTTTCAGCTGTTATATGGTGTTTTTTAATTAATCTTTTACAATAGCGGTGCATGGTATGGTCTTCTAAATTGAACTCAAAACTGGCGTGACGTATAGCTAAAAATCTGCTCGACCGATTCTTATGAAATTTGATATAAATCTTTCTACCCTTATTGTGTAAAATATGATCCCAAATGTTTTTGAGAAATAAGAAAAAGTATTTTTAATTCCAAAATGGAGTAAATTTTTCGGAAAATTCAATCTTTTTGTTTGAAAGCCTACCATTTCATTTATTCTCAACATTTCTCACTTTTTTCGGTTCATATTCTGCGAATGAGTGTTAGTGAAAGAAAAGTCTTCGTTGTTTTTTTTGTCAGATTAATCCGTCTGATTATTCCATTTTTAAAGATTAATAAAAATAATAAAAAATGCCACGTATCCATGAAGAGTAGTAATGAAACATACCCTAAGTCTCCAAAATGGTGGTGGAATCATTCCTTTTGAAAAAAATCATGAAAAAATCAGCAATTTCTTCTCGTCTAAACGTACCCCCCCCCCCCCTCTCCCTTAATAGAGAAGGCCCATGGAAATAAATGTGCTCTACAAACGTATTAAAAAATATGATGAACGTTTACCGATAAGATATTCTCATGGATTGTGCAGCAATATTTTCAAATTATCCTAATATGCAGCAATATGTTCCAAATACATAAAACTATGAATTAAGTTTTCTATTAGAGTAGAATAACCGAGTTTACTTTCTCCAAAAGATTTGAGACTCGAAGACGAGAATGTAATAACCGACTTTGACTGTTCTAAAAGATTTTTGAACCGTTTGTGGTAGGGTAGCCTAATTTAATTTTACGATTTGGTGCAACCGTATCGGTGGGAACGTCAAGTGTTGAATGAGACGAAAGGCTGACGGAACACGGAATGCCATGTGTAACGTATATATGCCGTTGTCTCTTTACACGCCTCGATCTTGCCTCGCCCGCTCGAGAGGCTCTAATTCCGTTTCACCTCGCGAATTCTCAAGTTTATCCTCAACGACCCCGAGAACACGGCGAAATTTCAAGTTGTCGAGAGGCCAGTTCGAGAACATCCGCCTCAGATCTTTCGGAGCTAAAATAGGAGGAAAGGTGGGTGGATGTGTTTTGCCTCGAGAACGAGGCATACCTACTTCTTCACCGCAAAGATGACAGCTAATTGCGTTTGCCTTGTTTGCGTTGGATAGACAAATGAATAATTATCAAACTCCTGCAAGACAGGCTGTGATTTCAAACTTTTTCGAATGAGCTTTCACGTGACATAGTACAAGTTTCACGCGTTTACAAAATGACGGACGTAAAATTGAAAACTCATGGTTTTTGGTTAAAGGAAATTCGAGTTAATTTGGTTAAAGGAAATTCGATAGGGAATTCGATAGTGAGGAAAAAACTACTTTCGATAAATAATGGTACATGTTTATAAGCTCAGAATAATAAATAGTTTGAAAAAAATATTATTTCCTTTTCGATCTTCTTTCTGGATTATTCCTCGGATCTCATCAGTCGTAATTGTCTTTCGTTATTATCGCTCAAGATTGTCTTGGTCTCGCTTTATATCCGTTGTGTCGTCACGGAAATTTACGAGCTACTTAAAATGCCGATCCATACACAGAGCAGCGTGGGCTATTGTGTATTTTGTGCTATATATAGATGGTGAACGTGTGGCCGAAGAATGTGAAAAAGGCGTTGATGATAGCTTGTTAAGGAGACCGTTAAGAAGACGATGAAGAAGGATGAGAAACGTAGGAATAAGGAGACGAAGAAACAAAATATGGGCTTTGGGACGAGGTTTTGAGATTTTAACGTTTACAGGCGACAATTTACTCGTGAATTGGGTTCATTGAAATCAAAGTTAATGCTCAGTATGAGCATCCCGTATATATTTGACGTGACAGTGTCACAGCGGATTCTCCGTCTTATTGACTGCGTTGACGAAGAATGTTCAAAAAACGTGACTAGCCGGTCAGAAACGCCGAAGAGACAATTATTCGTTCCCAATCTGATAAATCCTGATTAAAGATCCTTATTTTGTGAAAAGCGAAAATGGCCATTGATTGGACAATTTGGAAAATGGCCATTGATGGACAAAATTGTGAGATCTTGATAAAAATTGACTTCGCGATATTAAAAATATCCTCTGTCGAAATCTATATTTCATTTTAGTGAACCAGTGAAAAAATGTTGAAAGTGGTATATTATTATATTATTCTTTATTTTGACCATGAAAATAAATTACGTTGAAGAGAATATAAACGTTTTACAATGGGTCTTCTTATTCAGATCGAAACCCCCAGCTAATGAAGGGAGAAATTTAATTACGAGCCAGTCATCCTCCGGCATCTGTTAATCTCCCATGTATTTATAATCGTAAAGATTTCGATTAATCTTCGTTAACTGCCAGGCTTGATGGCGTATCCGGGGGAATATTTTATCAGCAGAAAATTAACGAGCCGAAGGTAGATTATTACGACGCTGTTAGGAACACCCATAAAACTCTTGGGAAAATGACCACGTGTCTTTTAAGTCGGTCGTACGAGTCTTGAGTTTCGTGCAAACTTCAGGCCCGTTTGTGCATTTACTTCACTCTCTCTTATCTAACCAAAGTAATCATTCTGATTTTTAAAATAAATCGCAACGATTGGCTTGTAATAATATTCACTTAGAAATAAAGTTTTGTTTTCCGCCGAAAAAGTTCTAATGAGCCGCTTGCAAGAATAATTTTAAAAACTTTGCCACTGGCCAATGAATTATTACTCGTGCAAGGAAGATCACTTGAGTGTCCGCCTTCGATTTTGATGAAACTCATATGTGTGATAGATCATTGAAATCTATTAGTCACATTTTTTTTAATCTGCGGAAGAATGTTTTTAAAGGGGGAAACGACGCCTCAAAAAAGGCATGTTCCCCCTTAATTTATATTTATTGATTATTCTATAGTGCATTTTTCATCACTTTACATTAGAAAAAATTTGGTTTTTGTTTCATTCAGATCGGTTGACTGATCGGCGGTGAAACCTCAAAGCCATCCCCCGAAACGCCTTTCTTTTAGGGGTGGTTTCTTCCCTTAAAAACGTTTTTCCGCAGGTAAAAAAAATGTGTCTAATAGTTTTCAATGCTTTATCACATATATGAGTTTCAACAAAATCGACGGCGTACACTGAAGTGATGTTTCTTGTGAGGACGAGTACTCAACAATTTGCAACCAAATTTATAATATTTTTTTTACACCGATTACTCATGGATAGAATTTTCAAAATTTGTTTTCGTGCAATTAGAATAACACCTGTCGAATGATAAATAGTATTTGATTCGAATGGTGATGAAAACGAGAGGTACTGTATTACGATACGCGTATATACAAGATAGCACTCAAGAATTCTAATTACGCGACGGGTGTACCGAGATTAAAATGGGTGACAGCGAAAGGGAGAGAGAGAAAGAGGGAGCCAGAGGGAGAGAGCAAAGGAGTGGCACTTTTGCTCTGCAAGGCTAAAGTTTAGGAGCTAAAACAAAAGTTGGCAACTTGTATGCCTGCGGTCGACGAGTGAGCTGATGTAGTATACTTGATGAAGGAGAGAGCGGACGGAAACGGAAACTGATTTAACGCACTTTTGCGGAGGTGCCCATTATCTTATCGCGAAAATTCGTTAATGGTGAAAACGCATTATAAGTTTTGCAGCTGCTCACGCCGACCGTACGTGCTTGTTAACCCTTCGACTGCACACGTCCGCCACGAATCTCTGACTGCACGTGGGGTCGATGGGACCCCAGACGTTTTTCAGACCGTTTTATCTCGGTAAATATGCATATTTACTTTTTTTTTTCTCGAAACGTTTTTTTGGTCAATGATCCTTACTTTATGGTTAAACTTTTTTTTTCAACACAATTAAGTGCCCAAACATTTGTTAGAAATGGGAGATGAGTTGAAAACTACGTACTTGCACGAAGAAGAAAATGGGGCTGAAATGACCCAGTGTGCAGTCGAAGGGTTCATGCTGTTTCTGAAAGATTGCGCAAAACTGCATAAACAACATTTCATCAAGGGACTTTACATATTCTGATGAAAAGTATTTTATCTGCTAATTCCAAAATGAGACCTCGATCAAGCGCGTATTCAAATTGGGTTTGGTAGTTCGTTAGGTATGCACATTATCGTAATATTGAATCAAAATTCACGATTGTAAATACAAAAGATGGGTTTTATTTTAATAAGATATCTTGTCGAATTTGAAACCGTTTTAAACATTTTTCTGGAGAAATTCATTATTTTACAAGAACCGCAATACTTGTACTTGAAAGTGCTCACTGAATGCTATTTTCGTGAGATATTTCGGATTTTTCGCCAAAAGGTTAGGAAATAAGAGGAGAGTGGGGCTGCCCTTTGCCTTAAGGGGTCTGCATGAGCTTGAAATGTCGAAAATACGATTTCTTTATTGCATAGTACTATATATTAAGGTCTCAACTTTAATTTGCAACAAAGATTTTGTAAGAATTCCATAAATTAACGACGTTGTCAAGATTTTTGTGAAGGGGCAGTTCGCTCATTTCGCTACGTCAAATCGCCTCGCTGCGTTTCGCCCTTTTTTCTTTCGCGATTTTCTCGAAACTATGTTCAATAAAACGTTGCACGTTGTATCTCACAATCCATTCGTTCGATCAATTTAAAACTCGAACGGAGCATATTTTATAGCATTTTCTATCGTATGGCGGAATGATTTTTCGATATGTTCATCCACTTGTCAATAGCAAAAGATTAAAGTTGTTTATTAAATAAAAAATCGAACTTTTTTTTACAGCTTGCCGTTCTCGTGATAATATACATTTTACAACAGTACTCGGTCGTACGGAAGAATTATTTTTATACCAAATGTAAATTTTGTTATTTTTCGTTTCCAATCACCCTTGTTGCGAAAACCACCTACACCGTTTGGCTATGCAGCAATGGCACTTTCTTTAATTAATAACAACTACATTGCTTATAATTTTCTTTCATTAGAAAAATCCCAACCTCGGCAAAAGTATGTGTTAATTATGTATGTAATCCCAACCTTCTCAACCCACTTCTCTGGTCAGAAAAAAAATTGAAAATCAACCGGCTGTTCGGGTCCCGAGCTCATGCGGACCCATTAACAAGGACTGCCCTGAGAAAGTTACAATATTTCCTGGTAAGTACGAAACCCAGAAAACAATTTGAAAAATGCGCTTTCATTGCACACCTAGAAACTTTCCAAAACTCTGCCAATTCAACATCTTTGTTCCCCACATAAATCGAATGTTTCGAAAAGACGTCGAAAAAAAGTAAACTCGCTTTGATAAGTATGAATTTAGATTACAGCAAAAACACGCCTTTTTCGACTCGCTCGAACCAGCGGTCTATCATTGTATGAATAAAAACGAGGAGACGAGAAAAAGCATTCGACAAACGTAGCTTGGAACATGAGAACGCGGGTATGATACTTGAATATTTGATTAGGAATGCATTATTCTGGGCCCTGAAGATTAAACATAATTTCCGTATCGATATATGACCGTCAATGAATGAAAGTAGAGCAAACAATTCATAAGAAAATTTATAAGTGCTGTTCGCCTATGGAAAAGCGGAAAATTTCCTCTCGTTTCTGCAGGACGAGCGTCACAGTGAGTAAAGAGAGGTGCGGGGGTATTGTCATTCATGGAATTTCCTCGATTTCCAAGTTTCGTCGTGTCGTAAATACAGCAGCCCGGTTTTGCATTCCACCATCGCATTACCGTCCGTTCTTTTCTTTTTCGAATACATACGTATATATATATATATATATATACGGGGTGTCCCGTTACGAATGGATAATCCTGCGACTGTCAAAAGGCCAGATGTATGCTGGAATTTCAGTTTAGTAAAAGTCTCATGGTTTTCGAGTTTTTGGGCTTTTGTTATTTAAAAAAATCTATATATGATATGAATGAACAATAACTAAGCAACTTTTTAAAGTAACGAAATGAAAATTACAAATTACATATTTAAAAAATTACAAATTAATAAAAGTAACAAAGTGAAAATTCTGTAAAGATCTTTTTTCATAAAGTTTTCTAAAATTCAAGGTTAAAAAGAAAAAAGAAAAAGAAGACTATAATTTGTAGAAATGGCATGCGAAAACCCAAAGCAGATGCTTTTTATCTCGAAAACCGTGAGACTTTTACTAAACTAAGATTCCAGCATATAGTGGGATATGATCTGACCTATCGACGGTTGCAGGACACCCTGTATGTACACATGCGCATAATGTATAACTCGGCTGGATTCTCGTTTTTCCGTTGCTCTCTCACTCAGTGATATACGAGTGGCCATAAACCTGCTTATATCCCGGTTCCGGATGTCTCGAAACCAGAGTATGTATATGTAGATATATATACAGTGCAGTTACTCATAGGAGAGAAAAATAACCGTGTATATAGATTACGTGCATGTATCAATCGGATGGATAGGAAATACCCTCATATTTCCGACGAAGCTTGCCCGATAAGGGATTCATTTATACACGAAATTATTTGTGTTTCATGAATGTTCTTTGATTCCTATCGACTTTATCTAGAATCAAAGACAGTTCTATCCTTACCGGGATTCACATGACTCTATGGATTGGACGAAACTTTATTTGCGCCAAGTAACCGTTTTCACGATGCACGGACAAATGGCATTCGTCATTCGCAAATGGGGTCCTTTTTGAACAAATACTTGTTTCTCCCAGTGAGACATTATTTTGTCCCTTCGTCGCATTTGATTTGGACTTCAATGAACCCAATTCGAGGCATCTAGTTGCAAAAAAAACTAATAAAATTGCATAGACAAAAGCTGATGAACATCGATAAAATACTATACTAACGAATATCAATAACTGTTATCGTTGTTCAATCGTATCCTTGCACTTTTATCAGTAATTTTCTTTTTCCTGTCGTACCGAGGGACAAGAGAATGGATTGGTTGTCTCCATCCTCGCATCGAGGTACGTTAAAAGAGATCATCAAAGTAGCAAATGGATGATGACTGTTTGGATGTGGGACTTGGATATGATTGAGAAAGCCTGATAAACGATAAAGTTGGTTCTCTTCGTGATTGCTCATGGCATGTTGTTCTTTTCTCGTCGATTGTGTCGTGTCATTCGTGTGTGTATGCGTGTAATTGGGACGGTTGTGGGTGTACCTGGTTGCCGTCGTAGGTCCAGGATCCGAACTTCATGTCACAGTGTTGGTCGTCAAAGGGGAACCAAGTGATGTCTATCTTGCATGTGCTCTTGAAGATGCCCGGGGGGACGTACAGGCAACTGCCGTTATGCGTGACCACCACGTTTGTTTGGTACGTCCCGTCAAAACCCTCATCCGCACTAGCGTGTTTCATATCAGATCATATTTTGTTTTTGTCATTAATTTTTCTTTTTATTAACATTTACTCGTTTGTTTCTTTTAATTTTTGACGTTAATGAATTCGCCGTTCAACTTTATTGCGCGTCGTCGTGACGTGATTTAAAGACGAAAATTAAAAAGATCATTTTCTCAAGAGCACGCCTCTTCAGCAGCGGTCGCCGGATCGAATGGAATAACGTCGCTTGCAGAGCAATGAACGCAATAATACCCCAATTTACCACGGATGGAAAAGACGGCATTTTTTCGACTCGTTTCTTTTTGGAACCAACTTTTTTATAGACGCTTTCAACGATAGTGAAGCAAATGATTTTGGGTGTAGTTCCGAAAAGAACGTACCTCCGATTAATTTGGAATTTCGTATACCCGTATGACACGCTGATTACGTATATGACAGCGGAAATACCTGCAAATTTAATTTTCAAGGCTAAAACTTGCAAAAATTTTCATTTTTATTTTTTCTATCTCGTTTTAATGAATGTTGAACCTGGAGAAAAATGTTTCCCACAGAAGTTGTAGCCTATAAAAAGATTGATCTTTTATGTTGTTTACAGTTTTGTCTAAAACCATTCTGTTTCGAGAATAAAGGGATAATACTCCGACAAGAAACCCAAACAAACTCCATTAGTTTCGATATTATCTACTTTACCATGAGAAGGTTGGAGTTTGTTTGGGTTTGTTAGCCCTGTTGTGTGTTTGGGTTCGTTTGGGTATGTTTGTTGTGTATTTGGGTATGTTTGTTGTGTGTTTGGGTTCGTTGGGTATATTTGTTGTGTGTTTGGCTTTGTTTGTTGCGTGTTGTTTAGGTTTGTCTATTGTTTCGTGTGTTGTTTGGGTTTGTCCATTGTGTTGTGTGGGTTTGTTTGTTGTTTAGGTTTATTTGTTGTGTGTTGTTTGTTGTTTGGGTTTGTTTGTTGTGTGTTGTTTATTGCTTCTTGTTTCGTCATACGTATAGTGTTAAAGATCAAATTAGATTTGGGTTTGTTTGTTTGGGTTTGATTGTGTGTTGTTTGTTGTTTGGGTTTGGGTTTGTTTGTTGTTTGGGTTTGGATTTCTTTGTTGTTTGGGTTTGTTTGCTGTTTATGTTTGTTTGTTGTGTGTTGTTTGTTCTTTATTGTTTATCACTTGTTGTTTAGGCATACGTATAGTTTAGTTTAGGCATACTTTTTGGAGCATCATCCCATTCTTCTCGAAATAAATTGGTTTTAGACAAAACTTGTATAGAACATAAAAGATGCATCTCTTTATAGGCTACAACTTTTGTAAGCAATATTGTTCTCTAAGATCAACATTTATTGCAATAAAATAGGTAAACTTTTTAAAAAATCAGTTTTTGTGAATTTTGACCTTGAAAATAAAATTTTCGGGTATTTGTACTATCATATTCATGATCAGCGAGTAAAAATATACAGGTGCACAGAATTACAAATTAATCGGAGGTACTGTGTCCTTTTGGAACTTTATCCATGATTTTTTCACAGGAAGTTCATAAATAAATAAAAAATGTATTTACTTCTGAAAATTTTCAATGATTAGGTCTTCAAGGGTAGTTTCCGACGCACTCAAGATAAATTTGGCTCGGAATAACAGCTGTTTGATATCTTTTCACCTTCTTGGTCATAGCAGTGCTCGTCGCTCACAAAGCGAGCACGTAATTAAGGGGTGATGCAATTTGTTTTTTTTTTTTTGGCGCTCACGTATTATTTACGGTTATAGTATACAAAAGTTGGCACGGAAATAAAAATTTGTTCGTCAATTGCGGCAACGCGCGTTAATAAATTTTCACGAGCTCTACACGCGAATGAAAAATAATTTCCTCATCCTCGATTGGAATTTGGTTCGGGGGGAAGCTTAACGCCTTTATTAACTACGAGGCTTTTCGTTTCGCAAAGTTTCGAGAAGACTGCCGGATAAGTTTCACGTCCAAGGGTTGCAAAGACCGCGACCCATGGATGGTTTCAGTTTCACTTCGATCCCAAGAGAGAAAGGGAGGAGCCCACCTGAATTTATACCGCGGTCCTTCAAAACGAGTACTTTTATTTCTTCCCACTGTGCGCGAGGCCGTGGCGATGAAGAGCTCGAACTTGCCGTGAATAACACAATCCAACGTCAAGGTGGACTACTCTCGTTCGTTCGCCGCGCGAAAACTCCTTTCTCCTCTTTCGGTTTCAATTGGAGGATCCTGAAAAGCTTCGAACGTGAAATACAGGAATACAAAAGCGCTCGCGAGAGCTCGTGAAAACAATTAGCCAAACTTTATCCTTATCCCGATCTTTCGAAGAGGTATCATCTTGCGAAACACGAGTACCTACTCGAAGCAAGAGCGCTTCGAGCCAACGCGTCAACGAGGGAAAAAAAACTCTGTGACGTATCGTTCCATTCGATCGCTGCGATTTTTACTGCTTTTTTTATACTTGCATTCATCGGAATAGCGATAGGAAAAAAAAATGAGTAAACGAAAGAAATCCAAATGAACACATCGATGACGAGTTGAGAAAACTCGCTGGCTGTATGATTTTTTTTTGTCTATTTCTACCCCCCCATGTAGTGCATACTGGAGTTTTGGAACGAATGACGAAATGTTACCATTTGCTTCAAATTTATACAGTGAATTATTTGTCATATGCTGAATGCACTATCCAAAATTTAAATCGATCATCTACACCGTTTCTATAAAATTTACAATTGAAGAAAAAACACTCTTTAACACATGACCTAATGGTCACGTAAGATCAGATAATATAAGGAATACATTGTGAGACTGATGACAAAATTGTAATAATGTACTGACAATCACAGATCGCGAGGTCGGACTTTCTGATTTCGATTAAATTTGGCATATTTGGAGAGTAGGTAAAAATAAGCGACCCGTATTTTTTTTTATATCTGCGGAACCTTATTTTTCAGGGGTGAAACGCTCCCTCGACAATAGGGGTGTTTTTCGTTTGAAATTTGTTATTATCTGCATTCTTGTCATCTCTAATGTATAGTACACGGAAAAATAAGCGTTGTCGCAATTTGAATTTTTTTTTCATATCTCGTAGCCTTAAACAAAACCAAACCCAACAAACGAAACCCAAACTTAAACAAAAAACGAAAAACACCCCTACTCTCGAGGGTGCGTTTTCTTCTTAAAAATCGAGTTTCGCTGATATAAAAAAATACGTGACACCTGTTTTTACCCATTCTACAAACATACCAAATTTCGTCGAAATCGAAGAGTTCGACCTCGCGACGTTTTCGAGTTAGTTTACGGTTTTGCTTAATATTTTAAACATTTTCACACACTTTTTAATGCGTAAAACTGCCATTTAGCGATAAGCGTAGGCATCTATGTTCAAATCCCTGCCTTGAAAAGTGTTTTTTTTTCAATTAAAACTGCAATGGAAATGGTGTAGACGATTAATAAAAAAATTGGAGGATACATTCAGTAAATGGCAAAGAATTTACTGCAAAAATTCAAATCAAATGGTAATCTGTTGTCAATTGCCCCGAAATTTCTTAAACTTAAATCGTTCGTTGAAACATTGCTGCGAAGTAAATCCTGTTTGCCTTTCGATCTCTCGTCGACCATAATTGTCTACCATTACATTCGAATATGCCATTTTTTCCCTACAACCCCTACTTGGGCAGTAATTATTGCCATTTGATATCCTGCATGAAATGGTCGAGCATGATTTTTTATTTCAAAGATTACTCGAATCCCGATCTTGAGCCTGATGTCATTAATGTAAGTGCGATCGTTTATAATCAATGCGTAGCAGCGTCATTATTTGCAAGACCGCAGAATATTTCGTCGCATACGCGGTGTAAATAATGAAATATGGCAATGAAAACTGCACGAGAGGACCACCCCTCGATATCGTTTGTCCGTTTAGTTTTCGATTGAACAAACAGTGCAGCATACGTTCATTTGTATGCAACGATACAGCCTAAAATCCATAAATTGAGTTACGAATTAAAATTGATATAAAGTTTCGATGAAATTAATTCTACGATTTTTCTTCTTCTTAAAATCACGGTTTTCTAAACCTTCCATCATTTATGCAAGAACCATTCACATTTTTCTTACAGACACTAAAGCAATATGAGTGTTTCATCGGTTTTGTATCTTACGTCTGTTAAAGTTGACATAAAGTTTCGATCAAATTAATTCTACAGTTTTCGGTCGCTTGTAAACTAAACTCGAAGAGTTTTCCTGCTTCATAATATCCCTTTTTCCACACCTTCCATCATGTATGCAAAAACCATTCACATTTTTTTCAGACAATGAAGCAATATGAGTGGTGGTGTTTCATCGGTTTCGTAACTTACGTCTGATAAGTTTGCTATCGATTGTTTTCGAAAAAGGAGAAAAACAGTGGTGACCCTAAAGCCTCTTGAAGAAGACACTTAGCGACTTCTGGACTACTTGTCCTGGTTTTCAGCTTCGTTTACCCCTTGCTGTCCTGACTTGCGACAATTCTCCCGACCGTTACAGCAAACTTTGTTCTCTCGGTAGCAAGTATATATATATATATATATATATGTATACTGCTTGAACACAGGTTCGAGAGCTGGTAATATGTCATCTCGTAGAAGATCTTACACCGTCTTACATTTCCCAGCAACTAGGTTTAAACTTTTGTGAACAAACGTGCACGTGTGCGTGTGCACGTACGTGTATGTCGACGTGTGACCACCTTGAAACGAAGAGGCGTAACTTGTGTCAGCCAAGAGACGAAGCTACAAGGTTTGACCCGTTCTGCCTGTCTGGAGCAGTTTCGCTCATGCATGCAAACGATGAACACCTGAACCTGTAGGTACGGTCGAAAACGCGTTGACGACCCGAGTAAGTGTGACGAATCTTCTCTCTCTCTCTTTTTCTCTCTCTCACTCTCCCCCTTTCTATTCCTTGCTAACTTCCTCCGTACCAACTGAGTACTTAATTTCAGACTTAAGGTGATTGTTCTTCGTTAAGTATCCGACCAAGTAGGATTACGAATGACAACAGGATGAGGGACATCTGGTGCAACACTTTCCTAGTCCTTCGTTCTGGTTTTCATTCTCTCGGCGTTTTCACCGCAGAGCTATCTCATTTGTAAATATAATATGGCACACACTCGAGGAAACGACGAGAAATAAACGAGGGTAGAGCAGACAAGAGCCTTCATTGAAGCGAACAACCTTTTGGGCGACTGTGGTAACGCATAACCCCGCCCTTTTCTCCATCCGTGATATATATCATATACATTACGCTCAGGCTAGCCGTCCGGTAATCGGACGAATAAGTATATGTTATTCGTCCGGACTGCGGCTAAGTTCACGCGATTCACGCTGTACAACGCCCCAAACAAACAATACCAAACACACAAACTCAAACAAAACAACCCAAACCCAAACATGCAAACCCGAAATGAAAAACGGAAACAAGCCACTCCAAAAAACAACCCCACATCCAAACAAAACTAACCAACCCAAACCAAACAAACACCCAAACAAACCAACACAAACGCAAACAAACCCAAACAACACTAACCCCAAAACCAACCAACCCAAACCAAAACAAAGATATAAAGATTTTCTTCGGATGACTACGTGTAAATTATTCTTCCGGATAGTTTCTTTAACAATTTAACACATTCTATCGTATAGTATGAACTATCGTATGAACTATCATTTCCCGCGTGAGATGATCGTCCCCATTAAAAATCAGAAGGAGCAGATTCTGAAGAATGATGTTTCCGGAAAAACCGATTTAAGGGGTAACGCCACTGTAAACGTCTAAAATTAAGATTTTTCGCGACTGTTTTTTGGGTGGAAAGGCAATTTAGAGGATAATAATATTCGATTTTTTAATAATTTTTTTTTAAATCTATTAATTTAAATGTCTACAGCCAGAGAAATACGCCGGAGATTTAAAAAATTTAAATTTTTCTGTCATTGGCGGTCTTTTTTACAGGTACCAAATTTATTTACCCTTATTCCAGATGGTTCAAAGCATCTCTTCAGCCGATTTTAAAAGTTCATTTTCTGAAAATTCTACAGTGCTCCTGAAAAAAACACCAAACCCACGTGTTCTGAACACTTCAAGGATGCAAATTATGTGAAAAAAATCGAATTTCCCATCGTCACGAACGGTACCCTGTCAAATGTTTCCCTCATGCAAACCATTTGAAACATTCACCCCTGATCCTTGCACCGCATTCAGTCACCCTCTCCGATGTTAACGATTCCGTGTATCCTCTTCGAAATAAGCATCTCCACGGCACCAAATACTTATTTAAGGGGGGAAATCACAGTAAAATTTTCAATTTTTCGAAAAAAAAAATTTTCGCTTAAAAGGTGCTTTAGGGTCTTAAAAATAATATACCAAATGATGGAATACGGCAAAAGTGTCCGAGTGCCCAAATTTTCCATCCTGCGGTAACACCTCTCAGGTATGCTCCGAGCGCCTTTTGTGATCCCGGCGCGCGCTGTAATTTATGACTATGGGTGCAGGTATAACGGCAGTCCATAGAGAACAAAGTGCCCTCCGAATAGTCTAGAATTTTAAGAATGCCTATAGGGGTCACTATATGTAATAGACATACGAACAAAACAGATTAGAGGTATATGAAATTTTCATATGGTTTCTCAGTACTTAAAACTTTAAACGCGTTTTTCTCGAAACCACTTTTTTTGAGCTCGCCGAAGACATAACTCGAGCTAATCTTTACCGGTCGACTTGAAATTTTGACAGTAGCTTCGAAACATCTTTCTCCACGGAGCTACGTAGGATTTTTTATTTTATATGGCTTAGTTTTTTTTTATCGACGATTTTATGGCGTTTTTGTTTGTTAAAAATTTAACTTTATTTTCAAACATGCACCATTTTGCGAAAAATCAATATATCGAAAAAATCCTACGTAGCTCGCTAGCTGTTGTTATATGGAAACTAAAAAATTTTGGTTTTTTCTTCCAGGTCAAAAATTAAGGAGTCTACGTCTTCGGCCATCGACACGCTTTCAAAAATAGGCGCCTTGGGGCATATGCTGCGCAGCCGCCATTTTAAAATATTTTTTATTGAAAAAATTACATTTTGTACTTTTTTAGTATTGATATAAATCCTACTTTACAGATTTTCGATTGATACTTTTATTCAGCCAAAATTAATTCCCGAAAATATGCCTATTTTTTTATGTGCTACTGTGATTTCCCCCCTTAAAGTCCGTGGAGAGGGCACGTGTGGCCTCTGCAAAATGAATCAGGAAAATGCCATTGCGAAAAAAGCGGACTTCGAGGTGGTAAGTGTTGGCTTCGAAGTTCGCTGACCGTGTAACGAGATTATCCTCTTTGCATTTGGATTATTCGGAAATTCCGATCTCCGACGATTCGGCAAGGTAAAAGGGCGCGATAGTGCGTTTGTACTAATCCGACGTTATAGAAATTGTCCGAGTTATTCGTGTTGTCTATGGTTCGCGGTGTACAGAGGGCCAGTGGAAATGGACGTAACTCAACAGACGGACAGGCCGAATGACAAGGAGTGAGCCATACACGCGTATATGCATATGTGTACACGTACTGTATTATACATCATGTGTACTCGATGATGCAGGTAGCCTCCCTCACTACGCTGAGTGCATCCTGTCCGCACGGATTTCCCTGATCCTCCATGTACATTCTAACGTATATACACACACACACACCAACACACACTGAAACATATTTATACACGTATGTGGGTAAAACGTACGTGTTTATAACCATAATATCGATCGCCGTGTTTACACGCTGTTCGCTTACGACAATTTACGTACTACCTGCTCATCCCCGTGCACAAATCATATACGAGGCAGAGTGAAACGAAACGCGAAACACCCCACCGAAATTCTGGCCCAAAAAGTTTCGTGTGCGCGTACGTGATATACTCGCGTTACTCCCGTGTCGCGTACAGTATTTACGGCGGCACGATAATGCAGTGCAGAGGAATAAAAGAAATTGTACGACGGTGAATCAAAAAGTTTTTAGAAGCTAGTTTGATATTTAATTTTTGTTTAAATAGAGAAAATATGCTTTTTTGGCTTTAAACCCACGTAAGGATTTAAACCCACGTAACCCCTTCAAGAGTGTCAATCACATAATATTTATGCAAAGTTTCAGTCGATTTTATCGTTTTTTAGATATTAATTATTTTGGGCGAACAGTTGTTAATTTATATGTAAAAAAAAATATTTGAAAAAAAAACCAAGATGTTTCATGTACTAGAAAAGTAAAAAAAGCTTGGGCTGCTTCAATTGTTAAATGTTTAACAAATTTGGTCGATTCAGTTTCAAAACGCATTTAATTTCGTTTCAGTCGATTCTATCGTTTTTTTTAGATATTAATTATTTTGGGCAAACAGTTGTTAATTTATATGTAAAAAAAAATATTTGAAAAAAAAACAAGATGTTATTTCATGTACTAAAAAGTAGAAAATATCTTTTCTTACCGAGTCACCTATAGGTGACTACAAATAAAAGCGTGGGGTGTTTAACTTGTTAAATGTTTAACAAATTTGGTCGATTCAGTTTCAAAACGTATTTAATTTTACACAATAGTAGTTAGAGAAAAAAATATTATCACACGTTTATACTCAGTTTCAGGATTATTATTGAAGAAATCTAAGGCTACTTTGCATTGAATTAAATACAGACGATATGTTAACGGATTTATGTAAATTAAGGATTATATATCTAAATTTTGAACGCCCCAAGCTTTTATTTATAGTCCCATATAGGTGTCTTGGTTAAAAAAATTATTTTATACTTTTTGGTACATTAAATAAAAGCTTGTTTTTTAACAATGCTTACATATAACTTATTTTCTACTTTGTAGTCTTTAATTGATTTTACTAGTTAGCTGTTACTAGTAGTCTACTACTTTAAGAGTTTGTACGTTAGGGACATGGAATGCTTGTAAGAAGCAACATACTGTAATTGGGACTGAACTTAGACTAATTGCTGCATATAAACTTTCCACATACAATCACAGTCGGCTACGAATTATGTGTTAGTGAGATTTTATGTGGATGATTAGATATCGCTAATTTTGCATGAAATGTTGATAATTTTATAGATATTTTTTTTTTTAAGTTGGATCATACATTATGACCTTTTAGAAGCATGTCTGCAAAATTTCAGAGCTTTAAGTAGTCGGGAAAATCAAGTTAAATAAAAGCTTGTAAAACACTCAAATAGGAAAGAAAAGTGAGTTACGTGCAGTGACAAAATACCTGTGCCTATAAAACAGCTCATGACTTCAAAATCCTTGACCACCCCCGTATTATCCGGATTTAGCCCCCAGTTATTTTCACTTATATCCAAAGTTAAAAGAGAATATCGGAGGGAAAACATTTGACGATGATGACGCGTTTATAGCTGCCGTGGAAAAGTTTTTGAGAGTCAAGAAAATTCCTTTTTTCAAGGGATAAGAAAGTTTGAAAATCGGTATTCTAAATGTATAGAAATAGAACGAGATTATATAAAAAATGAAATATTTTTGTTTGTATTTTTCGTATATTTTTATAGTGATTCCAAAAACTTTTTGATTCACCCTCGTGCACCCTCCTCGTCGGCGCGTATAACCAGATGATTAGCTGCGTTTTTTACCTTTGTTCTCGACCAATTGCACAATATTTCCGGTTAACTATGAAGCCAATGTCGCTCGAAGGGACCTGGAATTTTCGGGTGGTTATTTTTTTTAAGGTTATTCAACCACATGGTCATCGTGAATGCGATGTGGCAATGAAATTATGAAACAATATGCCAATAGTTTGAATTGATAGTATTAAAACGCAGTACGAGTACGAGAAACGAAAATAACGAAGAAGAAGAGCGCAGATAATACAAAAAATTATTTTCGGTTTCTTGCGGAAGCTAAGGCGAGTAAGAGTCTGACGGCCATTCGAATGGTGAAAACCTCTTGGATTTTTAAATACCTACTTGACAAGCATTTTCAATTGTCGGCTTTGAACCCTCTTTATCATCTCTTCCCTTGGTCTCCGCTCCTGTCTTTTGTGTTATTTTTCTGTTTCTTTCTATGAATCGGCGAGGCAAAATCAGCGTCTCATGGATAGTGGGTTCTCCGAAGAGCGTTTTGTTTCTGATTGTTCTCGAGCAAGACGAACAAAGACCCCTATACGTATCCACGCGGCAACTCACCGACCATTGTCAGACGAATGCGAGATCCCAACGAGCGGTATTCTTTTCTTTTTCTCCCTTTTTTCGTTTGCAAGCAAATTCCGTTCTAAAAATTTTGACTCGCGTGCGAAAGGAAACTGAGAGGGAGTTTTACAAAGAAGTGAGAGCGTGAGAAAGAGAGAGAGAGAGACAGAGAGAAAGAAAGAGAGAGAGAGAGAGGGATGGAGATGATGCTAATGATTTATTATTACACTAGATCTGATTGTCCTCCGGCATACAATACAAAATCCAAAAAATACAAAATCAAATACAAAATCCAAAAAATCGAAAATCAAATACGAAATCCAAAAAATACGAAATCCAAAAAATACGAAATCAAATATAAAATCCAAAAAATACAAAATCAAATACGAAATCCAAAAAATACGAAATCAAATACTAAATCCAAAAAATAGAAAATCCAAAAAATAGAAAATATTTGACTTTGTATTTTTCGGATTTTGTATTTGATTTTGTATTTTTTGGATTTCGAATACAAAATCAAATACAAAGTCAAATGAATAAATACAAAATCCAAAAAATATTTGACTTTGTATTTTTTTAATTTTGTATTTTTTGGATTTCGAATACAAAATCAAATACAAAATAAAAAAAATAAATACAAAATCCAAAAATACAAAATCAAATACAAAATCCAAGAATTTGGATGTATATGTATTTTGGATTATATTATAGAAAAGAAGAGCGAGAGAGAGAGAGGGGGAGAGAGAGAGAGAGAGAGAGAGAGAGAGAGAGAGAGAGAGAGAGGGGCTAGCGATAAAACATAGAGTAACTATTCCACGGCATCTCACGTTGCGTGGGAGAGAACGAACGTTGCGGCGCGGGATGTCTGATCCAACTCGGGGCTTTTCTACTAGCTCTATCGTCGCGTGGCTAGCGGAAATAGCTCAGCCCGGTGATAGTCTTTTGCAGCTTGAAACGCCTGTGCAACAAGTACATAAGCCCGGCGCCTTTGTTATTCGTGTACGTACGTACACTCCTACTTTCTTCCGACAGCGCTTTCTCTCTCTTGGTCTTGGAAAGATGCGGATAATGAAGGTCATCGGATACAATCGAGATGGTACGGTGATTTTGTTCGTACACAAAGTTTCCATCAAGATAAATATCTCCTAGTGTTCCTTTGACAATGGAAGGGAATCGTTTCGATCCCGTATCTTCGAGATGCGATTTTTTTGCTAGTTTCCCCTCTCACTCCTGCGGAAAGCAAGCCGAGTCTTCTACATTCTTGCATGTAACAATATATAATGATGCGTATTATTAAACAGTATACAGGGTATTCTGTTATGAATGCTTAATGTTATTGATGTTATTTTTTTTTAAATCGTCTACTTTTGCTTTTTTGCAGGCCATTTCTACAAATGATATGAATCGACAATAAGTAAGCAACTTTTTAAAGTAATTGGCACGATATGCATAGTACATTTTTTTTACACCGCAGGCTATCAAAGTCAGATGTTCGAATTGGTTTGTATGAAAATTCTGCATAAGATCTTTTTTCGTAAAGTTTCCTTGACATTTAAGGTTAAAAAGAAGACTTTTCTGGATAAAACACGTAACCAAGAGTTTTTTTTTAACCGGGTGAAAATTGTTATGATTTGTAGAAATGGTATGCGGAAACCAAATGCAGATGATTTTTATCTCGAAAGGCGTGGGACTTTTACTGAACGGAAATTCCAGCATATAGTGGGACATTATCTGACCTATCGACAGATTTTCAAAAATATTGAAATTCGACCTCCCTTTTGGACCCCAAACCTCAGCAGAGTCGTCCAGCCAGACACACACCTTCATCCAGCTATGCGTAACCGTAACGTTTTGCCCAATAGCATCGTCGGAACAACGCCATTAGAGTAACATGATTCGTCGAAAACTGCCCGGCGCAAACCACGATAAAAAGGTGACCGATGTACCAAACGCTTAGCTCTCATGAGATGAAGCATTGGCTTTACATATTGGGATTACTCACAGGCCACCTTATTTTAGTGAAAAGCGGTATCGGTATTGCTATGGAGTAACGTACCTATTTATAAAAAACGGCGAAGTTTCATGTTTCATCCCTCATTATGTTTGGCTCACTCAAGTAACAGAGCTGGCCTATCAACAAACCTAATTACCAAAATCGTATTCTGTCACGTCGAGATCGAAAGGCTTCAGGACTTTGCGTCACAACTTTAATAAACTTTACCCTCACGAAGGCCACGCTAAAAAAATGGCCAAAACGATACTTTCAACACTCGTCGTGTATCGCGTGTTCATGTAGATGCATTGTTCATATAGATATCATGGTTCAAATCAAATGGAAAAAGGAAAATTATGTGAAAGATAAATTCAAAAAAATTGTAAATTCAAGATGGCGTGAGTCGTAGACGCGAAAAAGTATCCAGACATACTCGATGTTGTGAAAATGTAGAATTTTTCTGTAGTTATGACTTATGACATAGTGCTCCTTTTTTGTTTTTTATATCATTAGACTCTGGCGGTTGGGGTTTCATCGTCAATTATTGCCGCGAAACCCGCTCCCTGAGCCACCCCATATCCCGAGCCTTTCGTTTTCAGTTTAACCCTTTTTAATCGTGTTTTTTTTACGTATTTGATTTTATTTATCGTTTACAATTGTTTAAACCCTTACGCAAGGAGACGCAATTCAGCGTTAACCTGCGAATTTAAAGAAAATTGAGTTTGTGGCTCTGCATACGGATTATTCACAGGAACTACATTTTCAGAACTCATCTTATTTTTTATTGTTACTATTTTTTTAAATATTATTCTTTCGGGGAGTCCCTCTATTGGCCGCAAACAAAGATTACATGTCATCTGATGAAATCAATCGATCACCACCCGAAGGTAATTCCGAATGTTTTTTTTCGGTTTATTCCCGATACAAATGATTCTTGTGCATACACCTATACGGGACTTTCAACGAATGCGCGGGTATGCGATTTTTACCGTATATAGTGGTTGACAGGAATTAACAGCGTAGAGGATCGCTTCGGACGAAAACGGCCCATAATTCTACTAGCTAAATCTACCGGGACACATACGAGTCTCGTTTTTGACGCCGTTGCTGTGAATAATCCTCCGCTCGGCTCACTTGCCATTATTTTCAACGAGCGATAAAGGTCCGAGTAAATAATGGCTTTTTTCGTTTTCAGTCACGCGAAGGACATATATTTTCTTCTCTCAACGAGCTGCCGTTCGGCCCAACGAAAGCTCGAAATATTCCGAGTAGCCTGTATGCTTCGATACGAAATTATAATAACTGGAGAGTTATGCGAGGGCCATTTCATTTTTCCATCGTAATGGAAGAACGAAGATCGCAGCAAATTTATTATAGATATCGTGAAGGAGATAGATAGAGAGCGGGCATCGGGCAAGGTGTTGAGGTGGCCCGCAGTACGGGGGGGGCCTGACGTCTCACGACGCGATTAATTATTCCATTAATATTATTAATGACCGCTCTCGCAACGCGCAACCATTATTATTTATTATTTTCGTGTATCATCGTTATCATCATTATTATGATCGGTACTGGCGTCACGATGGTTTCGGTGTAGGGTGATAAACTCCTATATTATTAAATATGCGAAAAAAACATTTGAGCGATCTTAACTATTTTCGGTCGGGGAGCAGCAACTAGTAATTAAAGGCAGCGTTGAAGACGAACTATGACAACGTCGATATCGGCTATCTCACGGAAACAGGTGCCTCAAACCATCAAACACATTTGCTTGGGTTTGCTTTGTGCTGAAGCTTGCATCCTTGGAGTACTACCAGCATTATTTAAATAAAAATGTATTATGTTTGTTATCCAGAATTTATTTTTGCGTAGGTTGTAGATCTTCCATGATGGCAAATGAAAAAGAAACACTCACGCGAGCATCGGCGTCAAAATCTACGAAAAAAATTATACTCGGACGATTGAAATGATTTTTATTGCAATTCGACGATGCAAACTCCAATAGCAGCCGTTTTTTTGCCTGACCAATTTTTTATGGTCGTATCCAAACTCAAACGTTTGGATACGCCAGTCGATATTTGTTGGCGCATTAAATGTTAGATAGCATCGTAAAAAAGGAAAATAACCGAATTTATCGGCGTTTTGAAGGGAACAGAATCAGATTTGTTTTGCTTTTTTGAAATATTTTTTATGATTTTTTATTGACCCGGTATCCACTTTTATACGTGACTATTTTTCGGTTATTTTTCGACAATCGAGAATTGGGCGCATATATTATGGAATTTTTTTGTCATTTTTATTCATGATAAACTTAAAAAGGGTAGCAGAAGTGCCAATTTCCGTTTTTTTTAGTTTCGTGCGATTTTTTTCGCAAAACTATTTCATTTTTGGCTAAACAAGATACATTTTGGAAAATTGAAAATAACTCAAGAACTATAGGGTTTAAAAGGAAATGTCAAGGTTGTGAAAAATTGCGTAGGTTTATACTGGATCGCCTGAATTTTTTTCATAATTTTCCTTTGAGATTTTTTTTTTCGACTATTTTCACTCGAACCTCTGATGAGTAGGATGGCTTAACTCGAAAAGTATGGCGTTTAGGACAAAATATCAAGAGGAGAAACTTTTTGAATTTTTAATTCTAAAATCGCTTGAATTTCGTTAAAAAAAGTTTTCGACATTTTTCTGGCTGAACTTCGGAGAATTGTCCACCAATCGATTGGCGTGTCTCGAAAACTATTGAGTTGAAGACAAAATATCAAGAGGGAAAAAAGCTGCAGTGTTTCATTTTGGATTCGTTAACATTTTTCCAGATTATTTTCAAAAAATGTTTCACGATGTTTTTCTTCCACGTCGTCTAGGTGCTTTTGACATATTAAACAAAATTTTTGAAAAAAATCTGTTAAAATTTCAACCTGTTTAAAACGAACAACTTTAATATTTTCTCCCCCTGATATTTTGTCTCTCACTCAATAGTTTTCGAGATACGGCAATAAATTTTTTGGACGATTCTACGACTTTCGGTAAAAAAAATACGAGAAAAATGTTGAAGAAAATTCAGAACAAATTCAAGCAAATTTACGTATAACGAGCAAATTTACGTATATACGAAGACTGAAAAATAAGAAATTCTCTGATAAGAAAAACACATTCTCTGCTGAGCATCATGAAGAAACATTTTTCCACACCAGAAAATAAACTAAAATGATCCGAGATTAATGAGGGACTCAAAGTATCGACGTATATTGCCTGTGGGCGACTACATGCATTTTCATTGTTGATACTCTCGCAATTTGCAATTTCCGAGAAATGCGAGCCCCTCCCGTCGTCTGGGGATAAAAGGAGAGAGCGATCGAGAGAGGTAGGGTAAATTTTGCCATAAGCTCCTTGCGTATACGTACACGTGAGTATATAGTGGTACCGAGGTCTATTCGCCGCGCCATTAGGACGTCTAATCCCCTGGGAGATGATGCAGTCGCTAATTATACCTGCCCAGCTGGGCACTTCTGATTCGAAGGCCCTGTACGCGCGATTGCTTCGAGCTGACATGAAAGATGGCATGTCTCGACTCACGCTTGCTTAATACCGAAATCAGCATTGTCATTTTGGCGCTTATCTCGACAATTTAGTATCGTGAAATAATTATAATTCCAATCCCTTCAGAGCAAACCCGAGCATTTGAAACTTCGAAAACAATTCATGCTCAACACTTTGACAGCATTTTCCCGAAACCTCTTCTCTGTTTTTCAATATGGCCGCAGTAATAATGATCGAAAAATCTATATTTTGTTGTTGTCTACGTATCGATGTGCTTTTATTAGCGGTGGCAAATGGTTTGAGGCTCACGATTTCAATTGTTTATTAAGTATGCATATACTTAGGTATATTCAGATACGTATACACAGGTCATCCCCTATAAAATGTTACGAACTCATGTGTCGCAAAATACGAATTTTAATATCAAATGCTTTAGATAAAAGTTGCTTCGCTTCGAAAGAAGACAAAGAGGGAAATATCGTCAAGGTCACACGACACTCAGCTACAAATTTGTAAATTAAAACCATGATTTTTATTGCATATTCTTATAGCTCGATTCGAGAGCTTTTCGTACACGAAGAATAAGTATTTTGTTGATCGATAACTTTTTCCATAACGCGATTTAAAAGTTTCAATATCCCCAGACAGTCCAAATGGACCATGAAAAAAAGCCAAGGGGTCCCAAAATCATCACACCGCCCCCCTGCCCGTGCCCCATCCCCTAAGAAAAAATTGTGGCTCCGCCCTTGCCCCCAGTACTTTCAAATAAGGCATTTTCAACGGATTATAATAATAATGAGGCATTCAATTAAAAATTTCGAAGTTGAACTTTACACGATCTTTGCGTTTATACCCAACCTCAAATTGATATTCCCATATTTTTCACACCTTAAAACGGAAGAACTTTTATGTTTCAAAGATAATAATAAAAAAATACCCATCATGATCGGCACTTTCTGAGAAATAAGCTTGTAACATTTTATGTGCGATACCCTGTATATATGTTCGTGTACATCCATATATACAGAGAGGGAAAGTATATTCTGCTCTATGCAGAATTTGATTATCGAATCTTAACGAGTTCGCTGCCGATAATCAGTAGTTGCTGCATGATGCCGTTATTAATGTAGGTATTTAAACAGGAGGACGAATAAAGTAATGAATATCTCGCCTAAACCGAAATCATCGTAGTAAGTTTCACGAGCGAGTGCGGCTTAAATAATTATAGGATGCTTGCGAAAATGCCAAAACGGCCTGGCAAGAGTCATGTGGCGTTTCCGCAAACACCTTACGATTAATATTAGTCAATTAACAGATATGTGTATGCATATATATATATTGCAATAATGTGGTCACAAATATATGAGCTGTACACACATATATTTGTGGACGTATGTACTTTGCCCAGTAAAGTACTCAGTGCGGATGTGTGTGGGTGACACGAGAAGAATTAACGTTGGAAGTTGAAATGTGCCAATATCAGAGGATTTAAAGGGACATCGATGCTGCTTTACTCGTTGTCATATCGAGGAAAATCTCTTTGTCTATCGTTTATCAATGACCAAGCCAATTTCCGGAGTACGATCAAGGAGCAAGATTACGAAAAGTCTGAGGATATACAATAGTGTGCAGCCGACGTGGGAAATCCCCCCTTCAGCTAAGCACACTTGTAGACATATCACTGCATTTGGTATACGTGTATGTGCGAAACGTATTATAAATATATTAGACGGGCCCAAAAAAATGGAATTAAAAACATTGTTAAAAATGTTATTGAGAATGACAAATAATAAGTGCTGATCGACTTTTAGCCCTTTATATTAATTTTTAGAGGTCCCTCATCGCGATTTCCTATTTTCTATTCATTTGACATGGTGAAAGGTTCGTTCGTCGCTTCTCAGCTTTATAACTCGCCTACGGGTAAACGCACGAAAGCACCCAAACAATTTCTTATAGGAAATTTAACGCTCTACAAAAAAGGTCCTTAACCTTCACACGATATATTTACTCGTTTGAATTTTATTCAACGTTGAAGTTGAACTTACAATAAATTACACGATTTCGTGAGATTTTTGGACCTTTGTGACAAAATTATTGATTTTTTTTGTCGTTTATTCTGATTCATGTTAAAAAGCATTGTATCCTTTTGAATTCGTTTTAAGAATAGATTTTTGCATTAATGTACTTTTGAATAAGAATAAATTTAAATCTATTGGGAATTTCAGAAACTATTTCGGAAATAATTTGCAAAAGATGCAATACTTTTCCAAATGATTCAGAAAAAAAAACAAAAAATCGACAATTTCGTCGTAAAAGTCCAAAAATCTCACAAAATCATGAACTTTATCATAAATTCAACTTTGACGTTGAATAAAATTCGAACGGGTGAATTTATCGTATGAAGACTGAGGATCTTTTTTGTTGAGCGTTAAATTTCCTATGAAAAATAATTCAGGCATTTCCGTGTGTTTATCCGTAGGCGAGTTATAAAGCTGGAAAGCGGCAAACAAAATTTTTACCATGTTAAATGAATGGGAAATAGTAAATTCCCATGAGGGACCTCTAAATATTAATATAAAGGGCTGATATTTGGTCAGCACTTATTTTTTATTATTCTCAACAACATTGTCAACAAAAATTTCAATTTAAACAATACATTTTTTCGGCCGTTCTCAAATATATATATATATATATATATATATATATATATATATATGCATAAAACATGTAAAACGCACATATCCACTGATTGCAGTCATACGTATGTATGTGTATCTATGCGAGGGAAAATCCGATCGGTACGCAGAATTACCCGGAGAGAGTACTACGTAACCTCACTCCCGAGCCTACCGAGTAATTAGGCAACGGCTCTGAATTAGCTCACGCAGTTAATTACTAATTAGGCCATCGTTAACTCTCCAACGTTGTCCCCACCACCGTAGTCATCGACGTCCGTTCGTACACGGTCTCGATACGCTCTCAATTCAAGTCATAAGAGACTTTCGAACTACCACGAGGCCAGCTTCGGAAGGAATTTTCCAGCAGCCCCGAAGGGTCTGTGTATCGTATGCGCGCGTGCAGTCGAATATATATATATATATATAAAGTCCACTTCAAAACGAATCGTATATCGAATGTCGGAATCCACGCTCGAGATAATGTTTTTTCTCTCTCTGTCTCTTTCGTTTTTCGAGCAAAACGAAAGGATCATGGAAAAAACCGATGCTGGTCTTTTGGTCGTACTTATTTTACTCTGAAATCCTCTGTGCAAGCTTTCGATTATCCAAGTATTACCCGTATCTAATAACGTACTTGGGACTCTACGTAATATCTACAAATGAAGACGTATGTACGGGAAAGAAAAGACAAAAAAAGTAAAGAAATCAATATCGAACGACAAATGATACGCTACTGTAACGATCTATCGAGAAAAAAAGTCGTTTATCGATCATGATAAAATCAATAATCAACGAAATAGCAATTTTGGTAATAATAATGTCGAGTTCGTTAACTCTGCTCGGTAATACGTCTAGCTAAAAAATGTGAAAAAAATATACATATGAACATGCACATCTCTCGGGGCACTCGATTAATCAATGTACACATATATAAGAGAGATTCGTGTCTATGTATGTATGTACGATACTAATACTTTTGTAGTAAGATGCGAAGCAACATTGGAAAATGGTTTACGTACCGTTGTTTTTTTTCTTTTTTTTTTTCATTTCTTTTATATGCACGATATTTTAATCTCGATTTTTGGCTTCGCAGTGAAAAAAACACCGCATCAATTTTTTCGATTCAACGAAACGCGCGGCTAGATTCGTTTTTTTTTCTTGTCTCCCTGCTAGGTTATTTTTTGTTTCGTTTATATCGTGCCTGACTTGCGACAGTTTCGGAGCTGTCGTATTGGGCCAGATCGAGTCTCGACACACGTAATTACAGCGCTGCTGCTCGAGAAACTCTTCTGAAACATTCTAAATCTCATGACAGGTACGGAAATTTCGCGGTCGTGAAAAACACAAAATAAAGTGTAAAATGCAAATCACGATGCGATACGTATTCGCGCAGTGGCTTTTTATCTCTTTGCGAGTCACCGACGACGAAACTCCTCGAATGTATTATTAGTAGTTTTCTTTCTACTTTTTTTTTTTATCATACGTCACGTCTATTCTTCCGGCTCGGAAGCAGGATATTTTTTTTTTGTTTACGATATGTCCACGCGGATTTTTCTCCTCGCGAAATACCGATACAACGGATTCAAAGTGTTTTTCTGTCATTTCTTTTTAGTTATTCTTTTAAGTCGGAAAAAACGCGGTTTTAGATACGCGATCGCTTTTTTATGTATACTCTAAATCCGTCTCGCGATTCGCGTACTCACCCGAGAATATATGGAGGATCCGCGGTGCAGATATTATTCGAACGGGAATGTCGTATTCCCTATTTGTACATATATGCAATAAACGTGGATCTTTTTTTTTTTCGATGTATCAAAAGTCGCGATGGATTATACGGACGTATAGTTTTACCTGCTCCATTTCACGGAGGATCAAATTCGTCGATCGATTTTGCTCGCGTATATTTCCACCTTTCCTCGCTTTATCAGCTTGTTGAAGCGGACAAGGCGCGGGGATGCAAGCGGGAGCGTTGCAATTCTGACGCGATTCGCATGCGTTGCATACAGGGTGTCCTGCAACGAACTGACAATCCTGCAACTGTCGATAGGCCAGATCAGGCCTGACTATATGCTCGAATTTCCGGTTAGTGAAAGTCCCACGGTTTTCGAGATTTTGGGCCTCATGTTATTTTTTGCAAAAAAATCATCTGCTTTTGGTTTTTCCCGCGTTATTTCTACGAGTGATATGAATCGACAATAACTAAGCAATTTTTTTAAGTAATTGGCACGGTATGCGTAGTACGTTTTTTTTACACCGCGGGCTATCAAAGTCAGATGTTCGAATTGGTTTGTATGAAAATTTAAGGTTGAAAAGAAGATTTTTCTGGATAAAACAAATAACCGAGATTTTTTTTTTGAAAACTGGGTTAAAAAAGTTATCATTTGTAGAAATGGCATGCGAAAAACCAAAAGCAGATGATTTTTACCTCGAAAACCGTGAGACTTTTACTAAACAAATTCCAAGATATATTAGGACATGATTTGACCTATCGACAGTTGCAGGATTATCTATTCATAAGGGGGCGTACATAAATTACATAACGCAATTGAGGGGGGGGGGGGTCGAGGTTTGCGTGACGTCACGATCTTAGAACTACCAAAAATAGCTAAATTTCTGCATGTTCAAGTTTTTTAAATTTTAAACTCATCGTTCAGAATAGATGAAGTGTAAGCTCTTAATATTTTGAGAAATATAATGAAGATGGAGAACCGTTATATCGCCCGCGACTTGATACTTTAATGTAAGTATCAATATTCTAGAAAAAAAACATAACTTTATATCAAGAAAAACGGAACGAAAACTTTCATCGCGATTTTCTCGAAACTACTTTTTTCGACCTTGTCTCAGCGAATACTTAAAAACTTATCGACCGATTTTTAATTAAAAAAAAACATATTTGTAATCGCAGTGACTAAGTTTGTACGTGCCAGATTTTTTAAATTTTGATCATTATTATTTTTAACGATTGCTTGCGTACAAAAAAAAGCCTTCAAAAGTTACGCATAACGACAGCTACATTTGTATAGATATCGCTAAATTGTTGACGTTTCATTTACAGATAACCTTTCATAAAGATATCGATGGGACAATGAACAGATTTTTTTTCGTCACCAAATCAGGGTTCATTTAAAAAAGAAATTTCTAAAAAATTGGTAGAAAACTAGATGAATATATACTTCATAAAATGAGTATAAACCCGATGTTTCCATAATTAGTTATTTCTTTGAAAAAAAAACGCAATTATTGACGCTAAAGCACCCGTTACGTAGCGGAATAAGGAGGGAGGTTCACGCCAGGCGTTACCGTTCTGTTACGTAGGGGGGGGGGGCCAAAAATTGGGAAATGTTGCGATACATAATTTATATACGCCCCCTAATAGGACACCCTTTATATATATAAATACGCAATAAATCGTACTGTATCGAAAATGAAATATCCGCGATAAAAACCGTCAAACCAACTTCGATACGTACGAAGTCTCCACTAATTAATCGCGTTTTTCATTAGCCTCCTCCGCCGCTTCTTCCCGCACCGACTGGTTCCAGCGTTTGAAAGAAAAAGTAGGATTCCTCCGGAAAATGAAGTTCTTCGAGTATGTATGGTCAAATACAGGTAATTGGAGTTTTTTATATTTGTCAGATATTATTACACCGTTTGTTATAAATATAGCTATTTGGAAACGAGTTTTTTTTCTCTCAAAAATGGAGTCAACGAAAAGCGACAGACATTAATAGAACGGCAATTGTTATTCGTTAAATTTGTTGCACTCCGCGGATGAATTAATTTTCCAATTGTTAACTCGCGTTTTTTGTTTGGTCGGATTTTTAAATACCGTGGCCGTGGCTGCTGCTTAGGAACTTTGCATTTTTTCGTTAGTATTTATGACTCGATTCCAGCATCAGAGGTATAATGTCGTTGGATAATTATTTGAGTAGATACATGAGTGATGAATGGCCTTATCGAGCGTTTGGAATGATAAGACTCGAGATCCGAATGACATGCCATTATGGATGGAGGTTTTTTTTATACTATGGCGATAAAACCAGAATGGGGGAAAAATGAGCTCGAAAAAGAGAGAATTGTAATGGATAAAGGAATCCTGTGAAAAATTATCCATCCACGACATATATTTTAAACTGATAAAAGCTTCAAAGCGAGGAAAGCTGATTTTATCACATAGGGAATATTACATTTCCCGAGGGATGTGGTGACGATGTCTCGTCTTGCATTGTTGAATGTGGAGCACACGAATAAAATGGAAATCGTTGACGAGTTCCATCCAGATTTTCCGTTAGCTTTTATTTCGTTAACACAATTATTATTATTCTTTTATTCTTTTTCATTGGGGAAATATTCAAACGTTAAAAACCGTCGCGATGATTTAACCGGTTTGTCGTTGTGTTTTTATTTGTTGCTGACTTTAAATTCATACCGGGGTATCGTTAACTTTAGCCGGAAATTGCTTCGCCCCGATTTTTCTCGATCAACCGATGATTGCGCTATGAGGAGTCAAGAATATTTCGAATTTTACGCAATGGCTAATTATTAATCGCACACTTTCCAAAACGAAGGCTTCGCTAATGGAGTTCATCGAAGGGTCACGAGGATAGTCATTGTGCATCCTTAATTAGCTGTTTGATTCAGTAAGTCATTATGGATTCGAGATAACCTATGGATTCTACTATTTGTCGAATGGACGTTACCAAACCCGCCTGGAAACAAAGTTACCTGTTGTACATGAGGACATCCGGTTTCCAAAGCCTGTTCGGCGTTATTCTGAGCCCCTTAATGCCTCCGTACTCCGTCTCGTTCCATTGCAAATTGTAGTCATTCCATTCCTGAAAAATAAACGTAAATGCGTTTTATGGTTTTTTTTCCAACAAATAAGATGCCCACCCCCAATATAGGGGAATGGTGGGGGAGATGGCATAGTCAGATAAGATAACACATCCTTAATATCTTTTCAAATATTCACGGTATACGAGTAGCGACGACGTTCTATGGTCGGCCAATAGATGTTGCTACTAGCGAAATCTAGTATATGCATCAGTAAACGCGAGCTTTTACGTGGTAAATATTTTAGTGAATCTTAGAATGAAGTTTGTCGTCTTACACACATCAACCTTCTTGTGGTTTTTAATTTTTCTATTTTTTATTTAAGTTACTAATGTCACGAAGCTGGTTCTGTTTCATTATAATAATAAATCTTGATGGATATACGCTTGGCTTTGAATTCATAAGACGTCATTTAATATATATTTATCGTAAACGAAGAAGCATGTCATTTTAAGGACAACTCCCCCACGTACACTCTTCCATTAGTCATCTCTCCGCAAATACTGGTTGCCCACAGGAGGCATAAAATTAACCCTCAATCCGTAAACCTGGGTCGTTTTCGTCCTGCCGAAAATAATTTTTTTCGCAGGTTGCTTAATATTTGATAAAAAAAAAATATATTAAAAATAAGAGAAAAAAAAACTAATTTTTCCTTGAGAAGTACGGCCTAAAGATTGACCATGAATACTTTTTGATTTTTTCATTGACGATTATCGGTTTGGTGGTGCGAAGACGAAAACGACCCTGGTTCACGGAACTAAGCTGCCTCAAATACCTTCACGGATTGAGGGTTAATTCCATTTTAATAATGAAGCCTGCAAACAATTACGATGTTGAAGTTTACACCGTTCGAACGAAAAATATAAAAACAGGTTTAATCGCCCATTTTTTTAGCAGATTTAGCACTCAAGTGTTGTTCAAACCCATTTTAGGTCACAACTTTTTTTAGTTAGACATCTACAAACTAAATTAGCATGAAAACACTTTGGATAATAATAAAAATAACAAAATAAACCAAAATCGAATAAGTACCTTTCTAGCATTTTAACGATGCAAACTTCAACATCGTAGATAATTCTGCTTTTTCGAAGGCGAGACGATCGTCAGTGTGAATAGAAAAGGTATAAAAAAAATAAATATTTACGTTGCCGCCTCCAAGAATTGAAAGGCCTACAAACGAGTCGATAATCGAGCAATTATTTATATTCACAAAGAATCAATCGTTTCTCTTTCTTTATGAAAAAAGAAGTAGTAAGTATGATTATCGCAAGACTGTAATTTACTCTCAGAAGCTCTTACGCATTGCACCCTCGTCCACACGTACGTATTCTTAGCAACTATACCTCTCGACCCATATTGCCTTGCTAGGCCCGTAGATTTCGGTGCTTTCATCGACGAGTAAAGCTTGCGCATTATTTCAACTACGCATTCGATCTCTCCAAACTTGTGCCAACTACGATTCGCCAGGTAAGTACCGTGGAACAGGGTTCAACTGACATTAAGGGTAGCTTTGACAGTTTTTGGGGTTAATTTGACAGAACGCCAAAATACGGTTTACGTGTGTGTACGCTTTTTAACTTTTTTTTATTGTTGCTTAAATTTGTTGTTCAAGTTTATTATAATATTGCTAAAGTTGATTGTAATGTTGCCCAAGTTGATTTTGATCTCAATGACAATTATAAGACTGATTAAGTGCCTATAATAGTACGCTAGGTACTTGATATTTTGACGTGAAATGTTTCCTTGACAAAAATGACAATTTGATTGTAAAAATCGTTCTTTTTTATTTAATTCCATGTAAAATGCATAAAATTTTCATTTTTTTCTCACAATGGTGTCAAAGTACCCCTCAATCTTTGACATAAGTCGTATTTCAATGCCTTTTGGAACAAATCCCACACTCGAGGTTTTTTTGACAAAAAAAAAATAAACTTGTAGCAGGTGGTGGGACTTAACTTTCTTATACATTTGGTAGCCAAACGACACATTGTTCTATTGAAGCAGAAAAAGTTGAAGTAAATATTCGGAAGCGGGACTCCTGCTAGAATCATGCTAATTTTTGTTTGGGTTTGTTTGGGTTTGTTTGAACCCTTGAAGGAAATTAACCTGATTCCAGCAGGAGCCCCACTTCCGAATATTTACTAAAGTTGGAATTTACGATGTTCAAAAATGTTATCTGCAACAACATCCAAAACATGTTCAATGTAAGCCATTTTCGGCCAAACCGGATATAATTACTGACAGCTATACAGAGGCTTCGCGACACGAGGCGAACTTGTTATTGCTTCCGTTACGATTCACGTTCGAAGGAAAATCTGGCGAATAACGATTATCCCGGAACAAAAAGGGAACATAAAAGAGGGAAAGAGAAAAGAGATAGAGAGAGAGAGAGAGAGAGAGCGAGAGAGAGAGAGAGAGAGAGAGAGAGAGAGAGAGAGAGAGAGAGAGAGAGAGAGGGAGGGGGAGAGAGATAGAGAGAGAAAGAAAGAAAGAAAGTTATTCTCGTATCCAAGGCGGAGAAAGAATGATAACTTTTTCACTCTAAATTAAAAAAGTGCAGAAGATTAAACGGTCGCTGCCAGTAGCGGACTTTAAAACAATGGTCCTCGATTAACGCCTGATTAATGAACGATATTGAGGCCCAATATTCCCGCTGCTCCAGTAATTTATATTTTAAGGTAAGCGAAGGTATTACCGGGAAGCACTACAGCAGATACGTGATTTTTTTAAACTTGCACATGTCCAATAAATGTTCGACTTCGAAATTTCCATCAGTTCCACTGTCCTATTTGCAGCGAAAATAAGAAGTGAAATTGCATGCATTCAACACAGATTCACACAAAAAATCGAAACAATAGCACAATTTTGAAGCCAACGAAACTAGGCAATATGTCTGCGCAAATTTAGACGCAAACTGCGGCTTAATCCACGATTTTTCATATAAAAATTTGTTGATTATTATTTCATTTGTCTTTCGAAAATAAAGCAGCAAAACTGATGAACCGATAAAAATTTATTTGTAATCACTTTTATTTATCTGAACCACCTTTACTTAATTTATTTACTAGAGCCACTTTCATACGGAATATCTGCGAATGAATAAAAATCAGTACACCCCAACCCATATAACTCTTACGTTCGACCCTTCTTGATAGCTGGTGAATAAGAAAAATCGAAAGTCTCCAGCCCCTGATGTACAGCATATCGACGAGCGACGTGTCACAAATTGCAAGGACCATTCGCGCAGAAATGAGCAAGTTCTATAGTCGGCTGCGTTGAATGTAAATTGAGTATGAGATGGCAAAGGTAAAATGTACTTGCGGCAACTTCGTTAATGCGAACACGAGGGACGTTTCATACTCGAGAACCGTTCGTCCAACGGACGCATCTATCGGATCGATATTCGTAAAGGACGGAGGAGCAAATGTAGCATGGAACCGCACGTTGCAGCGTCGCTGATTTTCGTTCTGACAATAATTGCATTTTCGTACACCATTAACGCCCCGTAATGGAGTTCAAAAAACAGCGACGCGTTTCGATTACATGTACGGCTAGATGCATATATGTAAATTCATGTCAATAGGTATCTTTCTGTATTAAAGTTGTTAAATTGGTATTTATTTGTTAAATCCGGCAGCCCTCAGGCGTAAAGATGGAAATTATATTTTACGGCGTTTGGCTCATTGAAAGTATTTCGTTGGCGTTAATATTACAATATAACTGCATGCGAATAAAATACTAACTCTTGTCGAATTTTCCAACACGCTTTTTTATGCATAACGGACTGCCGTTATATATATATATATATATATATATATATATGGCGTTCTGTTATAAATGGGTAATCTTGCAACTGACGAATCTTATCACAAGATTCAAGATATCACATATTGATTATCTTATTACAATGTTTAACGTATCATGTCCTACTGTATGCTGGAATTTCAGTTTATTAAACATCCCACAGTTGTCCAGACAAAAATCATCTGTTTTTGAACACTCTCGGTTATTAGTTTTGTCTACAAAATGGTTCTTTTTAACTTTAAATGTTAACGAGTTACACCTAGTTAGCGGCCGGAGAAAAGACTTGTTTTCATGATTTTTTTTTGGAACATTGGTGCAGGTTTTTAACTTTTTTTTTTCATCGTAAAGCGTATTATTTCAAGTATCTTTGACGATTTTTTTATTGGGAAACATTTATCAACGACGAAGATACAGTAAATTGCATAGACCGCTGTGCAAAAAAGGTCGTTCGCGGTGACCACTCCTGCTCGGGAACAAATCATCTAAAATAAAAAAAAAACAAATGACTAGTTTTTGTACCGTATTATCTAGTATTTAATCGAAGGATTCAATAAAACGATGGCTTTTGAAAAAACTGTCGCTGATCGAAAGTCATCGTCGAAATTTCGGTGGAAAAAAGACTCTATTTTCTTTGATATAAAAAAAGTATGCACTTAAAAAAAATCCTTCGATTAAGGACTGCCTTTTGATATACGAAAAATGTCTGTGAAATTTGAAACAGATCGGTTTAGTTGTTTTTGAGATATTTTGGTCACCGATTCTGAAAAAGTCATTCCGAGAAAAATTCGTTTCAAGTTTTACGTCAGGTATATACGTAGGTTCACTGGACCTACCTGTAAACGTTCAAAACGCCCCCAATTTTTAACGGACCGACTTGAAATTTTCAGAGAATATATTTTTGAAAGATTATATTATAAGAATCCGTCGAAAACGCAAAATCGTTTTTTTCAAAAATTTCCTTAAGGAAACTTTATGAAAACAGATCTAATGCTTATCCAATACTTACCTTAGTCAGTCAGACTACCACCGTGCCTGAGAAATATGACACTCTGCCTTCTTTTCAATTTTCCAACCTTTTCCCCTCTTTGTTTACCTTCTCTCTGCATCAAATCATGGGTCCACGCGAACGAAGTCGCGGGCAACACCTAGATATTATATAAATGGTATTAAAAGATGGGGTCATTAACAAAATTAAGCTTTTTTACTTGGATGAAAAGTATCCTATGTGTTATTCCAGGGCATTCTCTACCTCCGTATCAAATTTCATCCAAATCCGTTCAGCCGTTTCGGTGTGGTGAGAGTAAATAACTGTCTGTAAGTTATCCCAAGGGAACCTTTTACTGGGATAAAAAGTGTCCTATGTGTTATTCCAGGACATCCTCTACCCGCGTGCCAAATTTCATCCAAATCCGTTTAGCCATTTAGACGTGAGTGAGTAACACACGTCCAAACAAACAAACAAACAAACATCCAAACTTTCGCATTTATATCAGTTCGATACATATATACATAATTCGTTGATAACTATGGGAAACTGGGGAAGATAAATAACTTTTTTAAATGCAGCAGGTTTGAAGTATTTTGCCGTATCCCAATCTGACAGCTGATCGATTATCTGCTATTTACATTGGAATATTTGTAGCAGCTAACGTCGCACCTAACTGTCGCGCACCACAGCCGAAACTTGTACATTATTTGAAAAATGTCATTTGGTTTGTATGTATCTTTAATTGAAAAAGTTATTCATATTTAATAAAAAAAAAGAAGAAACGTTCGTTCAAGAATGATTTACTATACATGCAAAGTATCATTTTCAGTTTCGTATTGATTAAAGATGTTACGAAAAAGTGTCTACTTGAAAAAGAATGAAATAAAACTGCAGATCTGGAAAAGAAGACTTTCAACTGCATAACATTTCAGAGCTTGCAAAAATGTTCAACATTTACGCATTTTTATTAAAATTTTTAAAACATTATTATTTAAAAATCATCAGAAAAATATATAAGAGAGAACTTACGAATCTTCAAACGGTTAATACTTAAAGTTGAATTTATAAAACGTTATGAAAACCATAATAAATTTGAACCTTATAACAAATTTGAATAATTTCTTTATCAGGTTATTTTTGTAAGGTTCTCATCAGGTTCTTTATAATCATTTTAAATTATATATTTTATAATTGAAGGTTGAATAAGAACTTTATAAAAAAAATAAGGTTCTTAAGAACTTTCGAACCTTCAAACGGTTAGGCCTTAAGATTGATTTGCTTTTCACAATGTTTAACGTATATCAATGATCAGTATTCCTCTCAAGATATAATTTTACGCGATCGGGACAAGAAGATGGCAAACGAACCCGAGTCGAAATTTTACATATACATATCTATATGCGTAATAGAGTGTGTGCGTGTGCGTGTATACGTGTGCCATTCGACGTCCTCCTTAGCACCTGCAAGTGGAGAAAACGGAAATTTGTTCCCGTTCTAGACGTTAAGTAGGAGCTCATTTTATATTGAATGCGAAGCTACTTTACTGCCTTTATCTCCTACCACTGTGAGAATCTAGAGGGGAAAAATAGGCTGAAAATTTCGACTCGGGAATATAGCCCAAACGAGGGGTAGTCTCTTCTAAAAATGATACCGAAAAATGACGATGTATCAGAACCATACTGCACAACTGCGCTGTTCAAACGACCGCCGACATGGGCTATACTATCTGTCGTCGTTTTGGCTCGTGTCGTGTGAAATTACATCTTTGGCATGATCGACAATATGCGTTTAAATTATATCAATCAAATAAATCGTCAGGCGTTGGACCAATCATTTGATATTTCGTTACCTATTCCATTCTTTGACACATTTTTCTTAAGGTTTTTGAAAGCTTCTACCGAACAATTATTAAGTGCAGCACCTTTTTACCTTTTTTGTCATTCTTCATAATCAAAAAACTATCAAGCTTTGCACGTCTATGAAAACGTCTATGACGTTTAGTACGCTAGGAAACGCGGACGATAATTAACGATAACATATTAATTTCACTATAGTAATTCATTAAAAAAAAAAAAGAATAAATTTCAACGCGGTGCGACCACGTTCAGGCGCACGCGCTATAAAACACTATGCTGCCTCATATACATACTGCCGGACATTACCGAGTGGCGCGGGAAACACAAAAACGTGGGAGTGAGATAATACGAGGGTGCATACGTGAATTTTCGTTCCGCGTGACGTGCTATGAGGGGGCAACGAGAGGGGGAGAAAGAGGTGGCCACGGCTAGAAACGCATCGAGTGTTATATATACACACACATACCGGGTGTCCCATTTTAATCGTACACCTGATTTTTCTCGGAAAATACTGCTCGGATCAAATATTGTGTATAACAAAAGTTGTAAGGGTTGAAGGGTGTTTGAGAAAAAATGTTGGTCGATCCAAAATTCAAAATGCCGGCGTTCAAATGGCCGACACGTTTTTTTCAAATGGAAACATACCTTTTTTTATTACCAAAAAAATTGTCAGCACAAAACCAACAACTTTTTTTTTTAGTTTTAAGGCTTTCACGGCTCTTTATGTAATTTGAAGAGTATGTGGCTTCCGGATGGAGGCCGTGTTGAGAATCAGCGTTGTGCCGACGTTTCGCAAACGTTACAGTTTGCATCATCAGGGCTGAGAGCTCCGATACTGAAGCTCCCGTGTCTCAGGCATTCCTTATATACTTGCAGTCATCGTTCCAGATCACTGCACCAGCCAATCAGATGTTTTAATTGATCGGCCGGTCAATTAAAAAATACAACTTTTGTTGGAAATTTTTTTTGATAAAGTTCATAATTTTCAAGTTAGAGCATCATTCGTAAGTTTTTTTTATTTTTATTTTTTTAAATGTGTTCCTCAGAAGTACGGGGTCTTACCCCTTTTACCAGTTGTATTACCTGATGGTAATTCAACTGAAACTTAGCCAAATATAGCCGCCTGTATCGGTCTAGGTTTTCCGCAGTTTCCCTGGGCGCTCGTGCAAATGGGATACAGTAGTGCATTAGGAAAGAGTGGCTGCGGTCAACACTCTGAGGGGGACCTCTCGAAGGAATGTAGGGAACTCTGGAAAGATTGTGAATGCCGGAAGGAATGGAAGGAATAAAGGAGGGTATGGTAAAAGGGGAAGGACCCCGTACCTCTGAGGAATACATATAAAAAAAGTTAAAAATGATGTTCTAACTTGAAAATTATGAACTTTTTCAGAAAAAATTTTTTTTAAGAAAGGTATCTTTCCATTTGAAAAAACCTGTCGGCCATTTTGTGTGCGTGAGTGCGTGTTTGTGTGTGTGTGTGCGTACGTGGGTGCGTGCACGCGGGTGTGTGCATATGCAGTTTTTTAAAATCCCACACGATTTGCTTTGAGTGAGTCTCAAGTGCGGAATACTTATAAAATTGTTGATCTGAGAGTTGATGGATTGAAATGAAATGAAATCTAATCGAGAGTAAAAAAATAACATTCCACTAATGAAATCCCATTAAATTTTCCGTTTGTCTGTACTTTTTCACAGAACGTCGATTTGTAATTTTAACGTGCGAAATAAACGATCGAATTATTCTATAACAAGGCATCTTGTTATAGAAGATGCCATGTTCAGATGTAACTGAGAGTGTCGAAATTTACCACTCTCCTATATTATTTCCGAAGATAATATTAGCGAGTCTAACTAATCAATATTAATCAGTTAAGAGAATCAGAGTTAAATCGATGTAGTTATTAATGAATCCTGAGTTCATGGGAATTAAACAGATTATTCAATCCTTTACACGAGTTTCTCCAAAGTCGAGATACATTTCAATTAATATTGGCACCCCCCCCCCCCCCAAGCGGTAGATTCGCCTCATTTAATCAAAATCCATAAGCCGATCGTAAAAGATAAATTTAAAAATATTAAGAGGGACGCAACAATGGCTTGTTTACGAGGACATTAAAAATTATTTTTTTGTCGGCCGGTTGTCAAGTGAGATTACGCGAAGATATGCCGGGAGCAGAATCGCTTTCAATGTCCATTTCTTGAACATCGACTATTCCATACGTTCTTTCATAATTATGAAATATCTTGTTATTGTGCTCAGAAGTAGTTTCATCGTCGGGAGTGTTATGATTGTAAAAAAATTCTTTTAAAGCGGTGTTCAGAAAAACATGTAACTTTCGCAGTGTCAGACGGTTAGAGCTAATTTTCCCCATTCATTGAATTTATAAAAAAGCTTAAGCTTAATAGAATTGAAATGGTAGGATAGGAGGAAAAATAAAATTAGGCTAAAAAATATTTGTCGATCATGGAATCCTGACAAGTGAACAGGAAGCACATGAAAACTGTTTATTTTTTTCGGTCTGATATATTTATAAAAGTCGTTTAAAGAAAAGAAATTACGAAAAAGGTGAAATCGCATCAGCCAAAATGTGCGAAATGATAAAATGTTGGAGTAGTTTTTTTCGCGATTCCTTTCGTGCACGGTTCATCGAAATAATTGAAGGAATGTAGACAACTTCGAGTCCCCTAATTTAAAAATGATGAGGTACCTTGCTAGTTAAACATTTTGTTACTCCAAGATCACAAGATTCGAAGCCCATGAAAAATCTGGGGAGATTCCAAAAACAGAATTCACACCGAAATATCAAAAGAGTACTCGACTCTTTGAATTAATAATAATTGCAGGAACGTGCCCTATAAAGTTATTTATCAGTCGAGTAGTGGTTTTATTCATTGCGGATCAGGGCCAGGTAGCTTTCTTCCCCTTTAGTTGTGATTATTTCAACCATTCGTGTACACAGCAGCTATTAAGGGAAAAATCCAGCACGTCGAATTTTTTAAATCTCATAATGCTTACTAGTTGCCGCGAGGTATTCCATTTACTTCTAATTCGTTTTTTGAAGTGCCCCGAACAAAAAAATCGATGTACGTCAAGCATATCTTTTAACTTTTTTATTTTATAAAAATATAGAAAAAATGCTTACTCAATTGTATAAAATACGTGCTTAATTTGTTGAAATTTCCTCTTTCAATTCTTGACGTCAAAACGCTATAATGTATCTTAAGGGAAACTGTCAGTCTCGAGCCCGTGACCAGGTTGAATTTCGACAATTTTTTATGGCTACCCTGTTAAGAGGATGAAAATTCCGTTTGATGGACTTTATTATAACCATCTTCAAGGAGCTTTAGAATTTTTCAGACAAGATCTTGTAACAAAATGGCGGCACGGAAAGTGGATTACGCGAGTCATCTTTATCTGGTGACGTCTTGCAGTCGGCAACATTACATCGCCAATTGTTTACCAGTAAACTTAACACTTTTTTACACCTTATAGCAATACTTAACATGAAAGTCCGTAGGGTATTTATGATGAGTTGAAAACTGTATACAAAAATAAATATTGTGCGCGATTTTTTTTCCGAAACCAATAGTTTTCTCTTCTAACATGTACCATTTTATTCAAAATCGATATTTTCCAATTTCATAAATCGAAACTTTCGAAATTTTTATGCCAGGTAAAAAAATGGACGATAACTCTCGCCGGCCACAGGACTCTATCAGACAAGAGTTCTTTTATCCAGATTCAGGGTCGCTATTTTGTTGAAAAATCACAAAATCACATTAAAAAATGTATCGAGATACTTGATGATATGTACAATAAAGGCTCCTCAATAGAATTTAAATTCTATCAACTGGGTATCTTTCATGGCTCTAGACTGGTAGTCTCTCTTAATGCTAAAGTCTCGTATCGGGACCCAAGACGCGAGCAAGTTTCTCATTGTTAGTGGAGTCAAGAGTAATGACAAGGTGTAGGTGAGCTATACCCACAATGGTAGGCTACACAAGAGTTAACTCAAAGTTTAGTTTTGTGTTGTAACAAAGTTCTGGTGCGGTAGATCGGACTACTTGTACGCATACATATATATGTGGGTAAAGAAGATAAACGGCAGTAACAATAGATGGAGGTAAATGGTCAACCTTTGCAGATCAAATGATTACATAAGCCAATGAGCATGGGTGCACTTGAAAGGGACTAGAACAAATAAAGGATAAGTAGAGAATTGTTTCTACAGCATCGATTACCATTTGTGACCTAACCAAATGTACGCAGCGAAGTGGAAGATAAGAGCTTACGCGAACACGTAACTACAAACGTGAATGACTATAAATCGATCATTATGCCACTTTAATGTTCCATCGTAGCTAGGGACGTCCTTTTTACGAGCGTGAATGTTTCACGAAGACAAGAAGGATCATACAGTGGCTTAGTCCGTTCATCGCAACCCAAAGCCCATCCGCATATCCATTAAGAGTTGCGGTAATCCACACGTGGTTAGGGCTTATCGGCACGTGATATCGCTCGTGAAAGTCTCGATGCAGTCTGGTATCCCCGATTATTTCATTAGTACGTCATTGTGTTATGGTACATTTGTGTGCATGCATATTCGTGAATGTATGCCAAAGTTAGGGTAGGATGAAGTGGAACTTTGATATTTTTTCTAGGATGAAGTGGAACTCGGATACTAAATCGATTACTTGACCTAGACGTGACACCGGTTATTCTTCTTATAATATAGTTACTTATAATGCTTGGCCATCGTGACCCTCAGAATCTCAGAAATTAGAATCGGCAAAATGATCGAGCGTACTTTTATAAGAATCAAAACCAAACATCCGACGATCAATATCTGCAGACGCTTCTACGCAATGACCGATGAGCAACAATAAACCTCCAACATATTGGCCTCGCAAGGACATCATGAAGATCGATACTTGCGACCACCAATGACGGGTTTTCGATGGTGAAACATGTTGCCACGTTTTGGACAAATGGTGACCCTCGTGGGTCCAATTGACAACGTGACCTGACGTCTCGTATGTGACGTCTAGCTTATTTGTTCGATTATCTTTCGCTGAGTAGAAAGGGGTTTGATTCAGGAAGTTTCCTCGTGCAATACCAAGACTTTGTGGTCAGAACCGGTGGAAATTATTTCGGCCAGAGGAAGCTTTGCCTGCGAGTGAGCCAGGGTCACAAAGAGCCGCGTGATAAAGGTCTACGAGCTCGTAGTCGCAGAGGAAAAGATGCCTTCCGGGTATTACCATCTGTCTTGTCCCTGAGAACAACCCTCGTAGCTCGTGCTTCACACCCGAAAACAGAAGCGCACCCCGTAAGCGTAGGGTGGTTTAACCGAGGGATATCTCGCACGTCCGGTGGCATTAATGGGTGTTGGCAGCAAGCGTGTCTTGAGGTTACCACGTCCCTGGTGGGCTGATCCTCTATGACGGAGACGTGAGTGGGTCTGCTTGACGTTATATCCATGGGTGAACACATCTTACGATATGCCTATGTTGCATTCGAAGATGTGCGTTGCGAGGTACCCTGGGAGCACTATCAGACTGGCAAGGCCTCGACCAGTGAACCATGAGCGGCGACTCCGTTGGTGTAGTTATAGGTACGCAATTTTCTGACATTCTACTACCACGTCGCATCCACAAGTAGCGAAGTGACAATGCTGTTGATCAAACGTGATTGATACTTGATCAGGTTAATCCAGTGCACCGGTCTATGTAGTTTGGCCACAAGAGTTAACAGTAACTGTCATCAGCAATGACATTTGTCATGAATCATAATATCGGTCTGTTCTGGTAACCTTCGATATCTGACAATTTTAACTAGCTCGTTGGACGTGCGTTATACCCTCGAAGGCATATTGGCTTCTGTGAGCGTTTGAATGTTTGCAGAAGTCAGCCGGGGAACGTCGGTTAAGCGGTGAGAATAGTTGAGGATCGAAGGCAAGAACCAGGCGCATGTATTATGCGGGAAACGAGGCTGCCGATGTCACGTGGGTTCGTACAGGATTTCGAGTAATGCCCGCATGCTCCAATCGCATTCTCGCAATCGGCACGAGATAGGAGCTTGCGGCTCGGGAGAGGTCACAAGCTACGCATATGTCAGGACTTATGGGCAATCCTGGTCACAAGGCGATAATTAAATTTATCGAGGGTTGCGGGGATCGAGGATGAAAGCTGGCTGGAAGATTGGCTATTATCTAACGGTACACTCAAATATAAACGCAGGTACATCCGTTCGATCTGAGATGGTGAAATTCCATGGGTTGAGCTGGATATCAGAGAGAGAGAGAGAGTGATTCGGGTCGATAAACCTTTGAATCCTTAACATCTCTTTTCTTAATTAAGATCCTTCGGAACTAGAAAAGGTCAGCGACCATCAGTGCAGACCTTCTTCGAATCTTTGGCTAATGATTCCAGCTCTCATTTGGCGGAATAGAGAACGATATTCTTTGTCATATAATTAGATCAAGGTTACTCATTATACGTTGAGTTGGCCGGTCAGATTAGCAGCCGAAGGAGACAAAGCTCAGAGATGGAGAAGGCGAAGTAGAGAGAGTGTGTATACTGAGTAGAGAGAGGGTGCCGTTTCGCACATTCGGGAAACAAGCGGGTAGTCGATTTAGCTCTCAAGCTGGTCGGGGCTAGAGACCTAATTAATTAGTAAATCGGTCGAAATCGGGCATGTTGATTTGGTAGGTTCCACGATTATTCATCGCTTACCGCATGTATGGAATGTATACTATATATGATGCATGGGTGGTAGGGCAGAGAACGCTCTCGTAATGATTTGCGGTCAAGCATTGCTTCCTGTAACGGCTGGATAAATGCTGACAATAGCATGACGTTGATGGTAATAGATGACGAAATGGGGGTTGGAACTCTCATAAAACCACGTTCCGTAGTTGTGTCTTACTACAATAATTTGGAGAATCAACATTCGTTTATTGCATACACGGAGAGAATTTTTAAGTAATTTTTACTGTGAAATCACAGTAACTCGGTGACAAATGTGCAATTCTTCAGGTTTTTAGGAAATAAATTATAAACTTTCATGGAAATGAAACAAAATTTACTTTTGCGTAACAGAAATTTAAAATATTTTCCAGAATTTTGACTGAAATTAATAGTAAAATTTCATGAAACGTAAAGATTACGACAATAAGTTAAAAAAGTGCTAATATAAATGAAATTTTTCAGTGGAACATTGAGAAATTTGCGTGTTTTCCATAAAAATTTAAAAAAGGAAGCCGAAATTTTCCATGCGTCCACCGAAATTTTACATTCTTTATAGTAAAATCAGTTAGGGCTAGGTCGCCTGACCGTACGCGTGAGCTCTGAGTGCGAGCGTGCGTATACGTGAACGCAAGCTGTGAGACTGTGCTTGTGTATGACGCAGTATGACGAGCACGAACGACGCCGACCCGCGTTGCTTAGCAACAGCGGTACCGCGCATGCGCATTATAGTACGAAGCATCGGCCAAGAAAGCCTCGTGGTCTCGTGCAGTCTAACGTGTTCTACGCAGTTCTACGCAAGAAAACAAAGAAACGTGAAAAGAAACTTCGATAAAGGACGTCTACAATGGTACGGAAAGATGATATGCTAAAATAAGTAGCAATCAAGAACACAAATGTTCAGAAACGCCGATGAAAAAAGTATTTATTTAATCATAGGGAATTAATTTTTCGCTAGGGATTTTAGAAATTTCAAGTTTGTCCAGGTTATTTTTACTGTAGAAACTTGGAATTTTTGAGGCAGCCCATTGTTAAAATTCTACATGAGAATGTGTCAGAATTTTTACTGAAAGAAATGTAAAAAATTATGCTACTTGCTTAAATTTTTCATGAGTGAAAGCAAAATATTAAAAGCTAGTGTCAATTTTTGACTATGTGCACAATTGTCACCGGTTTCAAATTTTTAATGTAATTTTTACGGAGATTTCACCGTAAAAAATACTTAAAAATTCTCTCCGTGTACCCATTTCGATTTCATTCAACAACCCGTAATAATAATAGTCTAATAGTACAGGCGGGGTGAAGAGGACTAGGGGGGCGGGGTTTATTTGATACTTTATCAGCGGGGCTTTAAACGTACGATAATCCCATATAGAAATGTGATCGGGAACTCCCTACTTTGTGTCGGGCCCTGACCAGACTTGCTTTAGCTGATTTGCCTGACCGGGCCCTCTCATGGAACAAATCAGGATGATTGCAAAATCGTTTTTACGGCTGACTCTCTATGTTCGAAAATTACAATATTCTGGCTGGGATACATTGCGAGCAAGTACATCTTCAAGTAATATCTACCCGGTCCGAACATTGACATGTCCTGAAAAATTGAGCCTGTCTTTAAGAACTGTGTAAAGCTGCATCGCATTTTACCTCATCAAAGATATTTATAATTGATTACGATGAAACTCATACATCTGTTGTAATTCTATTCGCTGTTAAGGTCTTAGGCCACAGTAACGGGTATAGAATCGTGTGCAAATTTAAAAAAAAATTTCGTATGAAAAAGTGATTCACTTATGAAATTAATTACACATCTATTTAGTATGAATATCAAGCTGTTCGAAAATATATATTTTTTTTTTCGATGTACAAAATGGCCGACTACTAACATTTTCTTTTGTTATCTTTTTTTTAGGCGCTCCGCGGCGTGACATTTAGCATCCATAATTTTTAACCTAGAACGAAAAATAAAAATTCTCGTCAATCGACATTGGAATATCCTAGAGAAGTACGTACGGAATTGAAAAAAAATTGTTTTATGCAAAAGTTGTAGGTATTTGAACTTAAGAAATGAATTTTCAGTGAAAAATTTCGTTATAACTGCTCATCAGCTGCTTATAAAATGAAAAGTTTTCGATTAGTCCGCAATTCCGTACGTACTTCTCTGCGAAATGCAATTAGGAGCATAACTTTTAAACTTGAAGTAAATCGAGTGAAACTTGTTGACGTTATTTGTCATTCCAATTGGGAAAAAGCTGTTTCGAGAAGTTACGAGTTACAATACACTTGAGAACTATGTGACAACTTATCGAATACTATAGATTCTCAAGAATTTCCCATATGCATCAGATCAGTCGCATATGGAAACGGAAACGATAGTGGTCGTCTCTATCTTGAATTCCATAAAGAGATTTCAGTCGAGTTTCCACTTCAATACGAAATCACTGGTATTCCCCAATATGGTAGTCCGGTATTTAACCGCGGTTCCGATATAGGGATACATAGATATATCAATTGGATATTATACTAGATCCGCGACGACGTATAGGTGGACTAAGGGAATCGGATGTTTTGATCGTGTAATTGCGATAGACAATGGCGATCGTTGCACAGCGTTGCACACCGGAAGGAATTTGGAAATTGAACGCCTCTCCGGACTATCTTCGGCTCCACTGTAACATGCTAAAGCCTTGGTGGTTCCTCTAGCTGTCGCGGTTCATACCGGCGAACAGACCGAACGTCGTGAGGCAAGGGAAACGCTGATATGCATGTAGGAGAATGAGGTGAACCACTGCCGCGTAGCAAGCCGGGAGTAAAATTATTTGACTAAATATACGGCTACATACCACGTATATTTATCGGTTACCCCTATTAAAAGGGATGATCTTCTCCATGACATCATTCCATAAGGTTCGAAAATATTTATCATTAAATCTATGTACTTTGATCTGGTCGTAGTACTCTCAACTTTGCGAACCGCAACATTTTCACATTTATCACTCGTAACACCTTTGACATCAAATACTGCAACGTTCGAGGTTACATATTAAATTTGCTGCATGTTGCAGCGCATAGTCTGAATTTGCCCAGTAACATTCCTATCCAGCGGAATAACTCCAGAAACAGCATCGGCATTACCTTCAATTTCATCAAGTTTTTGATTCAACGTATATGTAGGATGAATATTTTATGAATCTTTGTTTGCGAACCTAAGCAGCTGTATGCCCGTTTGAAACTCACAAACTAGACTGAAACATTGCATAGAATGTTCGTATACATATTTTAAAGTAGCCAGCGACCGAGCAAACTCCTCTCATGGAATCCGCGCACTCTGCAGATATTGACTCTAAACTATGAAAACGGACTATTCGACAACGTGGATATACATGCGATCATAAACGTACGTAAATCAAATAATATATATCGAGCAGCCCATACCGAATCACCATCGCCAGTTTTCGCACGATGTCGCCACCATTGCAGATTCGTAATGGTTTGTTTTGAAGCGTATGGCCTTCTAGGCATCGTTGTGATAACTGAACATTACACTGTTCTGATTACGAGTTGATAGACGAAGCATCAAGGCATTGAGGTTGTGGCTCAATCATTTTTTGGAGGGTGGAGCGAGACATGAAGTTCCTATGCTAATTCATTGTGTGATGTCACCAGTGCCAACTGATTCTAGCAAAATATTAATGACATGTACGAATGAATATCGCGAAATTTTTCAAACGAATGGTAGATAATCATAAGATCATTTACATTCATGGCAATTTGAAGGAGTTAGGATTATCAGAAAATTATATTGCGATGTTTAAAAATCCTATTAAAATAGGCCCGAGCTTTGGCAACGTCACACGGTTCCCTCCTAATTCGGAGCTGTCAGGCGCGTTTCGTGCCAGCCGGCGTTTTCAGAGGTTATGGCAAAGCAGAAGGTGCGCCGAATGATTTGGAAAAAAACGATTAGTGCGCCGGAAACATTCGGATGGAAAATACGATTTGTCAGTGCTCGTGCCCACAAGCATAGTACTATGCTTACCGAAGCTAGAAGAAAGGGATTACATGATAATAAAGTAATTAATAACTTCTTACTCGCATTTAACTGTAGCGTATTTCAAATTATACATTTGGGGAATGTAATAACGGGAAGTACCCTTTTCACGCAAGCTACGATAGGCAAAGCGTTCGCCGTAGCAGAGACAATAAAATAAATAAATATACCATATCGACTAGTAAAATTTTCATCAATCTGTATGGCTCCAATATTTTTCAGCAGCTAGCTTAAAAAAAGATACTATCTAAACGATATTGAAGTGAAAATTCGGTTTTTCGATTTGACCATATTAGGCGATAAAAATGATCCGTCAATTCGGAAAAACGAACTTTTGTTACGTTCCAACGATACACACTTCAATATCGTTGCTTTCTATGGAGCAATGTTAATTGCTCAAACGTTTTGTTCACGGTTCTTATTAGGAATCTACAATATGAATTGAGAAAAAAATATTTTCGATAATGATGGAAATGGAGAAATAAAAGAATAAAAAAGAATTTTCCGTGCAAACTCTAACACTGTCCATCGAATCTATGTGAAAAATGTAGAAAACTTAAAAAAACAAGCAAGCTCTCGGAAGACATTGATGCAGCCCAATACATGCCAGCAAAGACCTAATTATTCAGGCGCTACATCAAAGGCGTTTCAAACTGGTGAACATCCAAACATCATTAAGATAGCAGCGTGTTGGCCCGAAAAATTAAAGATTTTTGTAGTATTTTATAATAAAGTCATTGAATCTGATAAAAAAAAACACATTGCTATTATGTTGTCCCAGTGAGCAAAATATTTGTCCTTAGAAAAATTACGGAATTATTTTTCTCAAGTCTCGAATCAACGTTTTGGGTGTTTTATAATTATAAAGGCGGCCTACTAGAATAAACGGGATTGTACGATTGAAAATCAATACTACTGCGGAATTACAATTAGCTTAAGAAAAGTTTGGGCACAGAACTTTGCGGGCTCAAGCTACTTAGATGGGTGAAAAATTCCATTTTCCAAAAATATTTTTATTCAATAGTATCACCTTTTAGCTATATTCTGAATTTACAGGAGATACGACGAGAAAAATTTAAAGGTCATTGAAGATCTCACTTTCTGACATTCAATTTTCATTTTTTGATAGTTACGTAGAAATGAAGACTTTTACATAGATTTTGTATGCTCGAGTTTCAATTCGTCGCCAGGTTGTTAAAAGAAAATCATCTCAAAAACTGATGATCATCAACGACTCGTATTTATTTTTAACGTGAATAACCCGTTTGTTTTTAGATTTCAGATGGACCGTTCAAGCTGGGGTGTATCCACCGTCAAACGTCGAGAAAAAATTTCATCATCTGCCGGCGGTCGTGCTTCTGTTGTGTCATTTTTAAAAACACTTTTGTGTTTTAAAAAATGCGTTTTTTTCACTAACCATTTGTCGGAAAAAAAAAATCGAAATTTGGCCATTTTTTTCAGGCCTCTAAGTGGATGGGGCCCTTTATAATTGGTTCGGCTCCATAATTCGGTATCAAGCTAAAAAGTCTTTGTTCGATTTTTTGCTCAAAGGGATTGAGTAAAATTTTCTTCGATACAAACGCGTTGGGTGGCCATATATGACTTCGTCCCATTGCAGCCCATCCCTCATTTAATTCAGGAGAGCGATTTTTGGGTAAAAACGATTGTTCAACCAAAAGTATTGGTCCCATTGAGGTGGAACTGGGAAATTCGTTATCAGCGGACGATACTGCATCGATAAGGGTGTTATCGACAAAATAGAACTACAGAATAAAAACTGTCGCTAATGAATTGGACTAAGAAACGATAACTGGTCCAGGTACATTCAGGGATTTCAGACTAGAGGAATTATTTTTTTATCTTTGTGCTTAAATTTATTGGAGAAAGTCCTATTCAATGCCAAATCGTAAGTTGGTCACGAAATTCATAATCCCATCATAATCCGTCCATCGTACGGTGATGACATTTCTGGAGTATGGCGTTTCTAAAGTCATTTTTGGAGTATGACGTTTTTGAAACTTGACAGCCTATACTGTTTACCAGATACACTCAGGTTTCCTGGCCATTTTCTTGCTTGCCATTTTCGCCAACCTTTTTGGATGTTTTAGTCACAGCGGAAGCGTTGCATATTAGAGCCATCATGACTGCTGGAGTAACCGAATAGTAAGGTTCGCATAGATGGCGAGGCTGATTAAAACCACGTTGCCATCCAGGAAAAGTGGTATCCGTTGCTTTTATCCGCAAATGTTGCCTTTTATCGAAGTTGTGACGAAAGTTGTCATGCCGAGAATGATGTTTACGACTAAAGCGGATGGAAGGCAGTTTACACACTCTTACGACTACGTTAAGTTATTCAACTCACACGGATATTATGCAGGCTATTTGTTGAATAACTTCCATCAAGGGGGTTCAAAGTGCCGGGGGCACGTTGTTCCCGTACGCATAGCTTCGCGAAGAATAGAGATAGCAATAAGTGTCAAGTGCGTCGCAAAACGTCATACCATCGCGCTGTTTTGACATCAATTTTAGTGCCGCTGGGACTACGAGTAAGAGTTGTTGTCGCTTGAAATGACAACTTATCCCCAGCCCTTTGAACCCCAGCCTCCCCTAATCCAGTTTATTGCGTTGACTACGGTGACCTAACAATAGACAAGGAATAAAAATGTTCCAAGCAATATATCTGCTACATCGTGGAATTCCCGAATCGTGCTTCCGCACGTACAACGCACGTTTGACAACAGCAACAGGTTACCAGGACGATAAAGCCAATGTAGTTCGGTTGGGCTGCAGGCATAGGGAGAAGCCGAGCATCCGAGACTCGAGTGCAGCGAATGAAATTCTCGTTAGTCCAAGGAAGACCGTATCCATCTCAGCATAGGAAAATAACAAAGTTCGCGTCAGCATTTCTCAACTAGCTTCCTCTATGTAAATCATGGCTTGTGTGAACTTCCGAAATTCCCATACAGTCAAGTTTGTAAGGTTTACGGGGCTGACATTTAGAACACTCTTCAACTTAAACGAATACGTGGCTTGAGTACCACTGGCCTCATCGTTCCGTTAATGACTTAACTTGGCTTCCAGTGCGATAATTACTTCGGAAGTTCGTTCCGTTGACGTTTAATTAGGACAGCTCGCCGCGAAATGCATCGTGGATTCTGCAATCGATCGATCCTTTCATTTTGCCCAGCTCTAGAGGACACGAATGGTAGAAAACAGGATAAGCGAAAAACCGCTTCCCCTCTAGCTTATCAGGACTTCATGGTTCGTATCCATTGATATCTCGCTTTTTGAAGCGCATTGACGGTCGCGACTCAACACCGGGACGATACCTTCACTGGCAAAAAATATAGCCAGCAGAGTGTAGAAACTTCGACGAACGATGACTTCCAATTGCCAAGCGCACGAAATCCCACAGAGTCGGAAAACGAAACCTGTAGCAGCGTGGAATGAAGAATCCGCGTTTGCAGAGGAAATTCACTTAATTCCAGACTTGGCGCTTCGTACGTTACGAGCAAAAAAGTGTCGAGTGAGATGCCTCGGTGTATCTGATTCCCTTCGGTTGCTCTTTTTAGGATGACCAACGTTTTCGGAATTCACAAGTATGTCCGTACGTAAGCGAGTCAGCTTACACACGAGAGTCATTCCTATGTTGGTAATGCTTCCTTGCAGCAAGATCAGTCGGATTTGAAAAAAAAGCAAGATACCAGCTTTAGTAAAACCTTTTACTTTCCTTCTGCTATTTACAATGGGGCACGGAAAATTTAAGAGGGACGGAGCGAGAGGAGGCGATAGACCCGGGTAGAATCGTGATTTACCCAGCTGGAATAGTGGTTCCGTTAACAGTTACGCAAAGAGGTACCTTCTTCCATTTTCCGAGGTCTGGTGGTTGAACTCAGTGGAACATCCCTGTGGAATTAACGGAAGAACGAATATAGCTGAGACGTGTCGGGTAATCGAGTTCGCCAAACGCATATGTATACACATACACTTTCTTGCACTACCATGAATTCTCGTGTTCTCTTTCCATTTCGAACAGGTTGAAGTCGTTAGGGACCTCGGTTAAATATAGATGCGAAGCGGCACGGTATTTTGTGCCAATGGAGGCATAACAGAATGTAGGAGAAAGGAAGGAAGATGGTCGCAAACAACATTGTCGATCACCTCTCCACATCGTTAAAAAATCGTTTATCTAATCTAAGCCAAGGGAGCGTTCATTCGAGCAAAATATACGTTGAATTCGTCCAACTGTCCACGATTGGACTATTTGAAAGAATACTTTCAGCTTTTCACGACCGCTGTAGACCGCATGGTGGTGGCATAAGCTCACCCTCCAACGATCCGAAAATCGCGTAATACGCTCCTGGCCAAGACGTCACATCAATTCGCAACAACGTTGATGCCCCTGATGAAGCGTTATTTTCAAGTTGTGCGTAAGATAACGCATGGGTAGCCACGAGGCCGCGACAAAAACAAATATTCTCGTTTAAAGATGAGATCGCCTATATTTTTATCCATACTATCGCTCGAAATACAAAAAAAACTTGGTTAATCGGCTGCTTGTAAAACAATATCCATTTCGTAATATGTTATCCTTATGCTGCAGTATTGATTGATCTGTACATAAGTTTAATTCATTTGTTAAGGGGCTACATCTACCTAGAGGCCCGGGAAAAATGACCAAATTCCGATTTCTTTTTTTTTTTGGAAAACGGTTGATGAAAAAGAAACGCATTTTTTTAAACACAAAGGTACATATGAGGTATTCCAAGTGTTTTCGAACGACCTAAAAGCCTAGCCTTCTTCAATCTTTTTCAAAGTTGGTGATGTTTTTGTATCATATATTTTCAGTTCGTGGCTTTTCTTCTGATTTTCATCGGGTCGCTAACTCGGCTAACTCGGAGATAAAATTTTACCCGTGATAAAATTTCAAACGTTCGTATCGTAGTGATCTTCTCGATGTACAAAATAATGCCCTCTACAAAAAAAATATGCGTTTTTCTATTAAATATTGTGAAAAAAAATTGCAAAATTGTCCAAGTAATACAACATTAAAAAAAAAGAAAAATCTTTCATTTTTTAATTTTTTGACCCCAATGATTAGGTTAGTCCTACTGAAATTTACACTGAATTTTCTTTCATTAGTGTAAAACAACATGTGTAAGTTTCATTCTGGGCTGGGCTTGTGTTCAGTTAATATCGTCGTCTTAAATTTACTTGGAAATTGTTTTTGTTGAATAACTCGGCGATTTACAATTTTTAAGTAAAAATGGTAATGACTAAACTTATAGGAAATCGAGTGCTCCACAACTTTGGTTATTATAGTTTTTCCTCTACCATTGATATTTTTCGAATTAAGCCTGAAAAACGCGGCTATTGCATTATCTCGTTCATTTTTTACTTTAGGGCATAAACGAACATAAACAAACTCGTAGAGAATAATATTCTCGACAATTCTGGTCTCTAATTTTTTTGTCTTAGAACCAATATTGAAGGTTGTACGCCAACGGTAAAAAAACGAGAAGCGTGAAAATATTATTTCGCGAACCATTCGCTCTTTTCTGTTACCGTTGGTGTACGACCTTAAATATTGGCCTTACATCGTCAAAATTTTTCTTTTCTATAGGACTGCAGAATTAAATAGGGCTCGCTAGAGCTGCAGCATCCAAATTAACCCCAATAGTACAAAAGGGATTACAGAATTGAAACCTAACTGGACTGCAGAATCCTGTACAACCTTTTAGATGCAATATTGTCGGCTGATCACGAATTCCCGAGTCCCGACTCACTCAGTACTTTTTGTCCAGCGTTCTCTTTTGCCGAAAAATCGCTCTGATGACTTGCATGGTAGCCGTAATGAAATTCGTGATCACGTGAAGACTTGGTATTTATTGCCTATGGAAACGCCCTAAGGCATAATGTGTTAGGGCGGGTTGCAATAACGTTGACTGGAGAGAAAAGTATTGGAGTCAGAAATAAATTATATTATACTGATAATTCTCGCCGCGCCAAACATTTTAGAGGGTGGAACTTTTTATATCCTCGTTCGGCAGGCCACTGGTAGCATATATATATATATATATATATATATATATATATATATATATATATATATATATATATATATATATATATATATATATTCCTTCAACGTTTCCTTACTCCAAATGTTAGTATCGAGAGCCCAAGGAGCTTACAAATTCCAGTCTCGCACTCACGCGAGAACCTCACACCGAGTCTTTCGATGGTAGTAAATTCAATTTTCAGTATACATCCCCGACCCCAAGATCTCTACTACTATAAGTGATCGAACAAGAATTTTTATTCTACGCTAGTACATTTCGGCGGCTCCGCCGATAGCCACTGTATAACGAATACTCTCATGTAAATTCGTTTTACATTACCTGTCACAAACTGGAGCACCTGTGAAAACTTCAATAAAAACCGATACCTATCCTTATAAAACACTCATCCTTATCAAATAGTGGAATGTTTGTCGGGGCAACAGTGACGATCGACATTTTCTAGAAATTTATACACAAATTTTTTGACAGACGAATGGTACATGGATTCTTCCTGCGCAAATGGAGTTTTCAGCTGATCACGGCAATCGGCTCGGCCAACATAGTGAGAATTATAATTTATCAAACGCTCGTTAGAATGATTCTTCAATCATCTGAGTGAACTAGTAGGTTAGAGTTTCTTGGCGTAGCAGTTTCTTCTCACTCGAAGCCAGGGTATACTGTCCACGGTAAGCTGTCTGAATCCACAAACGTCATACTCCTGAAATGGCACACTTCCGGAAAGTCATAACCTAGAAGCGCTATATTCTGGAAGTGTCGCCATACGGGAAAATTGCGGTATATTAACGCCTCGGCGGGTTTTGCTATTCGCAGATGGCATTAATATCTCCACCGCACAGAAACGTGGCCACTGCTCAAAATCGTTTTTTCCCCTTTAGTGGAACTCTATGACCTATGCGTGGCCTTTATCTCAATTCCCTGTACATTCGTTGCCTCATTTTTGCGATATGACATGCGATTTTTCATTCAAACAGAATATACGGTGCGACGAATTCCCCGTGATTTAACGTTTGTAGCCTCGTTTTTTATTTTTCACGTAGCGAACGCTATGCTTGCTGCTTCAGCAAGCGCCAATCACGACCAATCGCTGAAGGCCTGACGATGACACGTGAACAATTGTCGTCAACTGTTGAATCAACAATTGTCCTCAACTGAATTGCGACTGAATCAGATTTGAAAGAAAGGAGGAAAAAACGCATGCCATCCTGCTTTCGAAAAGACAACAGCAAACGTTTTGCAAAATCGATCATCAATCAAATGATTGCGTTCCAATTTTCACGGATACTCAGACACGGATACCCGGCAATATCTGTCTAGTGGTGATCAAAGCTTTGAGGGAACATCCCTGCACACCCTTCTACGTTATCCGAGTGTCCTCGTAGATTCATTGAACACATCGAAGCTTTGGCTGGCCATGTGCCTCGATCTCTCTTGCAGGCTCGATCAATCGCGCATACCGCTTCTGGACCTAGATCCAATGGTGTTGCTCCACAAGTTTCTCTTTGCTGGCGGTAACACGCAGATGGGTCTTAAGAGCGGAGCGCGTCAGTCAAGGGAAATGGCTTCCATCTCGTGTCTGTCGTGCTTCTAGTAGTGGCCGCGGGGCTCGAGCTCACAGCGAAGGATAATTTCTACGCTCCACCGTGAAATTACTTTCTCCCGGTACGCGAGTAACGAGACTTCCATCCCGCTGGCCCCGGATTATACCATCTTCCGATTTAAACGTGATTCCGGGGATCATTGTCGTTTTGCGCATCACCCTATTTCTCTTCTTTCGTTGAACTTTAATAAAGCATCCGGCTCCGGATCACTCGTACTGAGGATCGGGCAAATATTATAAATGGTTGTACGAAATGAAGAATAACGGATTGGAAAACAGTGGAAACGACGACGGCTTATCTGTTTGCTTCAATGGTGGGTAAAAGAGGATATAAACTTTGCGAGTGAGAGAGAGAGAGAGAGAGAGAGAGAGAGAGAGATGCAGCAGCATCGGAGAACTTTACGGATCGGATCGGATTACTCAAGAAAGTGATACGCTGTTGTTCAATGGCTTGAAGTTACCATAAGGATTATCTAACCATCTATGTTGCGAGCGAGCCCCGCCCCTTAGGAATTGAAGATGCGCACAAACAGCTCGCCACTCTTGAATGTTTCAGAAAACACGGAGACACCTCGATTCTCCGTTGTTCGTCAAACCACTATTTTTTTCGTAACCCTGAGAGTAGTCATATTTCATCGTCAACTAACACCACATCGAGTCGGCTTATGTTCAACGATAATACCGATAAGAAACAGTGAGCCGCCCTCACAGCGACTCTCTAATCACAGAGAGCGCTCTGCAATTCAAACGCGAGCATGCGGAAAGGGTTGTCTGTTTGAAGACACGGTACAACTCAGCAATCAAGAGGCTCCATAGGGTCTGACGTCAAGTGATTTTAAATACATTTTTGAGCCTCGAAGATTTTCTTTTACCCAATAGCTTCTCGTTTTAGTATAATGTTAACCTTTGTTATATAAATACCTAGCAAGGGCGAATGAGTCGGAGGCAAGAGGGGAAACCCTTTGTGGGGAGGGGAAACCACCCAATACCTTTGTCAATATGTGACAAAGTTATTTGTGCAGTTCCCTTAGGGAGTTTCCATAAAGTCCACTTAGTGATCACGTGGTGGTCTATAACTTGTTGATTCGACTGGAAGGAAAAAAATGTTCGAAAGTTCTTATGAAATGCTAGTACCTAGAATTCTCCAGATTTTCAAAATCGATGGGTGAAAAAGAAGACTAAAAGATGAGAAATGGGAAGTGAAAGCTCAATTTTATTTCGAAAGACGTGTCCAGTGAGTCTCCACTGGATGGAGAGGGTGAAAAAAAGTTTCGCCCCTCTTCCCACACAAAGGAAAAAACCTAGAAATAATTTTTTTTACACATCCCGCAACCTAATTAATTGAGGTTCCCATCTGCAGCATCTACTAGCAAAATTTCAATTACGTAGGTTTCAAACTGTAGAAGCTGTGAGGCTGTGATGTACAGACATGACGAAGGTATAAGAATTCTTTGCTTGACTTTGGAACCCTGAAAACATGTAATTCTTTAAGCATTTAGCCTTGAAGAAAAATGCATTTTGTACGATAAACATGCATACTTTTTTTTCTCAGAAATTGCACAGATTTCGCGGGATTATAAGTTAAAGAGAGATTATAACCGAGCGCTGTGAGATTCTCTAGGGACGTGTATACTCTAATCTAAGGGTTGCCGTGCCGTTTCGTGGTGCACCTGTACGGACACCAGAAACGCCAGTACTCAAGCCAAACTAGCTCTTCCCTAAGCCTCTCAGCCCTCGAATCTGATTTCCTATAGCTATAGTACCATCCGCTACACATGTACTGATGTAGGCTGTGTCGTTGGGTGATTGCAGCAAGCAACGAGTTTATGCGATACCCAGGAGATACCCAGGAGGGAGTCGCTCCGCGTACACGGTACATCGAAGATCGCCGTGGTCGTACATCCTCACGGTACGAGAATAGAACGATGAGAATCATAGCTGTGCAGTGTGTACGCAATTGCATCATGTCATTGGGCGACTGTGGGCTCGTTGTGCAAGCCTGCTTCAAAATGCTAGTTGAGTACGTGTTTATAATGCACGTTGCGCACGTTGATGCACTTCTCCACAGTGAAAGTGTACGCGTGAGGTCGTACCAGGCCTGACAATTTTCTCCATTGAGATGACGATATGAATTACTCACGGTGGAACGAAATTGGAGATTTGCAAATGAAAGTTTCAACACTTTGGTGGGTTCATTGTCGTCGCAGCAAAATTCAACGAATGCCGCAGTACAGCGTCACACTACGGGATGCAACGAGTTCTCTCCGTACACGCCATTTTTCACGACACTTCTGTGGCCGTCAGCAGCATAGGCGTGTAAAATTGCGTGAATGGATTGATGGGAAACCGTGTTTACGGGGTTGGGTCGCTCTAGAATTTAGGAAAAGCCAAATAAAAATGTCTCGTCGTAAGAGGTAGGTATAGGTACTTAGGGTCTCAAAAATGATGTACGAAAATAAAGGGTGTTGCAAAATGACTTGACGTCCTAAATTGCGCGCTATTTTTTTTGGTGGCGAACATAGATTACTAATCTTCGACAAGTGGCATCGGAAAGTATTGAGGTTTTGTCATGGAGAATTACACGATGCCAAAACGTTATGGAAAATTTCGTCAAAAGAGCGAATGTTTGCAAACAGGGACGAGGCGGCAATTTTCAGGATATTGTGTTCCACACATAACCTCCATGGTGGCACCTCATATTAAAATTAAAATATTCATACTTTTCAAATAGATATTACGTTATGTTACTAAATTGAAATGTCAGGTCATTTTGTGACACCCTATATTATGGGCAGTCAAAATCTCAAAATACCCTAAACAACTATAATCTGTGCCCGAAGGCGGGCGTGCAGCGTAGCAAGAAATTCGAAAAATCGCTGCCTGAAGCTGCGAAAGAGGCACGGATCAGCTTCAGAGCGCTTAGAAAGAAAACAGGAGCAGGATGTCAATGTGGAAGACCAATTGTATGGTGCAGGCATCGCGGATTAGTGGTATGTAAGAATTTTCTATGATTTTGAAATAATGAAAACTGTTTTACGCGTTTTGAACTGGGCGGGAACATAACGCGAACAAATCTTCACCAACCGATTTGAAAATTTCACTGTGCATTCAAAACTAGATTCTCTACCGAAGTCCGTAGAATTTTTTGTTATATTGCATAGTTATTTTGTTATTAACAAGCATCTGATGATTTGTTCCTAAAGTTTCTACCTTCGTTTCTAAAATGGGCCATTCTGGCGAAAATTAATATATAAAAAGAATCCTACGTACTTCTTTAGCTGTTATATATAATTGAAAACAAAATGGTTTTTCGTTCCAGTTTAAAAATGGCACGAGCTACCTTTTCACCCGCGGACCCTCCCTAAAGGCGTTAACGGAGAAATGCTGTGCAGTCACGATTTTTATTATAAATCACTGCAAAAAAATTATTTTGTACAGTCGATTAATAATATTGGGTCTGCATAATTCCGTAGCGAAAATCGAATAAATTTTAAACGCAACATCTTCATCGAAACAAGCGATTTTAATCAACTGAATATGTTCCATCCCATTCAATGACTTTCTGCCATCTCTCCACGACCTTCATTCTTCCTCTTTCATAGAAATCCTGAGCTCTTTGGGCAAATGAGCCATCCAAGTGGTTTTAGAGAACGTCCGGGGAACAGAAGGTTATAGTATCCAAATTGGCCTGTAGCGTCCGGAAGAAGTGAGAACCTGAAGGTGCAACGTCCGGAATTAACGCCGAATGCACCGAATCATCCCACCCAAGCTGCAATAATTTTTTCCGGGTCTCCAGAAAAACATGTAGTCGAGCGTTGCTCTGGTGAAACAGAACGCCCTTCCTGTGAATCGATACGGACTGCTTCTGATCGATTGCTCGCTTTAATTTGGTTAGTCGTAAGCAGTACTTGATTGAATCAATCGTTTTGTTGGGTGGCAGCGCCCCATGATAGATTATTCCTTTCCACTCCCACCAGATATAGAGCATGACTTCTTCGGGTGCAAGCCAGCCTTTGCGACCGTCTAAGTAGCCTCCCCGTCCTTTGCCCATGATCTTTTTCGACTGACATTGTTGCAGACAATCCACTTTTCATCGCCAATAATTATTCGCTTTAGAGATAGTTCATTTTGATGGCGTTTGGGCAGCAAATCGCAAGTTAAAATTCGGTTCATTAAATCCTTGTCGTTCAGTTCGTGCGACATCCAAACATCAAGCTTTACCATCTGAAACTTTCGTAAACATCTCGAAACTGTTGATTAGTCAATGTTGAGGTTATGTCCAATGTTAGTCGGTTAAATAATTATTATATTATTTCGCTAAAACAAATCCTAAAGTATGTTTGTTTTTTCTTGCTCTAGTAGTTTCGACCTGATAAAAGAACACCCATCTTCTTTAATGTTGAGAGAATTTATTGTACATTTTATGGATAGAAAAAAGTATTTTCATTGAAAACGATTTTTCATTATTTTTATCTTGTATACCAAAGTAAGAAGAATCGTTACATGTATCGGATTATTTTCTATCCAAATGTGTTAAATCAAAAAAAAGAAATTCGAAATGCTTGCATTTCGACAAAACTGTACGATTTTGACGCAAAAAATTCCACATGGTAATGCCAAAATTGTTGAAACTATTTTTTTCCAAAAATTAGGTTTATATAGTCGATGATAAGGGGGTAATAAAATTGAATTAGCCCTCATGTATGGCTGCAGGTCGATTTCAATCCAAACAAACCTGAAAAAGGGGCAATAAATTTAATATCGGAATTCTTTACGTACTCGTCCGCAGTCCATCCGTATATGTTTATCATAATTCATTCATAATCAGTGCGAATGAAGGACCATGTTGGAAATTGCCTCGTCGTCGATGAAGGATGAGGAGCAACATTTTTTCACGAGAAATACAACGCTAGAATTTTCTTGTGCAAGCAAAGTACTCAGCGTTGCAGGAGCACCGTTCTCATCGCCAAAAAGTATTCTCCCGTGGAGTTTGAATCTTCGAATATGAAATTAATGTTCTATGAAACGAGGGGAGTGGAGTGGATTTTTTTCGGTCAAACAATGCGACCGTGCCTGCGAATAAAGCGGAAGGAAGGTTCGTCGCATGTCGTCTTTGAATTGCGACAGAAATGAATAGCTTTTTGATCGTCGTCGATGTGACCGGAACGCTGGCTGGTGATTGAATGTGAAGTCAAAATGGATCGTTCCGCTTGCCTCTTGCACGCTATAAAAGTGTCCTTTTACGATGAAACGTCACAACAGTTTTACCATCATAATTTGTTTTAGTGCGTTCGACACTGTATACTGAGCAATTTGATTGACTGTATACAGGTGTGTGTATATATATATATATATATAAATACATATATTGTATATAAATAGTATATATATATATATATGTGTGTGTGTATGTATATAGGCCGGAATTCGAAACTGCGACCAATCGATTGTAGGTCGAATGGCCTGACTACTGAGCTACGCCAGCCCTCTTACCATACCTTTCTCGAATAGTCTCAATATTTAAAACGCAACGTTAAAACTCCCCCCTGCAAGAGTTGATCCGACTCTGGGGGGTCGACTCGAAATTTTCGTTATATATAATTAACCTCAATATGCTCAACGGGTGATACAGGCACGGGGAATGTCGGAGGAACAGAAGGGAGAACAATTACAACAGGCCGTTCTGATCTGCGGGGAAGAGAGGGGCTTAGCTCAATGAGACTCTTAGCTGAGGGAGAGGATTCTTTTCCACGGCTATTTGTAACCCTCGAAAAAATTCGAAGAGAACTTTCCGAAAAAAATGCGGTGCGCTTCTGGCCGGAACCTTTCGATTGCCGGTCGAATGCCCTGACCACTGAGCTATGCCAGCCCGCTTACCACACCTTTCTCGGGTAGCCTCGATATTTGTAACGCAACGTTACAATATATATATGTACATCAAATATATGTACATCAAGAAACGCAAGTGGATTTTTATCGTGATGGAAAAAAACACGGATAGAACGGAATAAGATGAAGGAAGAAACGCAATTGCTTCATTCCTATTTCTCTCAACGTGAACGGCACGGACTCCTTCGTTTTCGTTTTAGCTCTCTTTCCCTCCTGCTTTTCCGCTACCGATCGCTTTCTACGTTTATTCTTGAGGGACGGGGATAAGCAAGCAGAAACTTGGAGGAGTGGATATTCACTCCTCCACTTTGCTCGTCCTCTCATCAGTTTGCTAACGTTCTACCAAGGTCCCTGTGGGTATGTGTTTGCACCGTCCATCCTTCTTTTCAATCTATCCTCGTCTCTCACTTTCCTTCATTTCTCTTTGCGCCGATCTATTCGTTTTCCTCTGCCCTCTCCGTCACTGTTCGTCTTCGGTCTCTCTTTCTCCTTGTCTTTTTCTTTTGCGCGCTCACGCTTTTCACTAACCTTTCTTTTTCCTCCCTCGTTTGCATGCATCACAGATAGCCTCGAAACGGCACTCCTGATACACGCCACTCGCAATACACGGGGCTATAACTCACCCCCTGCTCCTCGGGGCACTTCTACGTTTCCTTGCAGTGCACCACCACTTTCTTTCGGTTCGTTTCTCTCGTACAACCGTTATAATGCAGGAAACGAATAGTAACGGAGTTTGGTGAGACTTTTTACGAAATTACTTTAATCCGTCACGATTTTGCCTGTGGATTTAAAGTAGTCGAGCCCCATTGCGATGCGACTCGCATGTGTCTCAAATTCTTCCGGTATTTCATTCGTTTATGTTCTGTTTCTGTGATGAACAGTTGCAACAATGTTAGCTATCAGACAGCCCGTGATAATAAAAAAAACGAACATATTAAATTTCCATAATTATGTGGTGGTCACCCATTATCTTGTCGAATAACTTGTGGTTAGACTGATGTAATCAGTTTACTATTTTAAAAAAAATGTCTCAATATTACATAAGCTTCTACAAAATTCTCTACATCAAGACACTTCTTCGTTCTTAAGATATCGTCCATCATTTTCTAAATTGCAATGTCGGAAAAAATGTTACAATTTAATACGTCAACTCGTGGTTCACAGCTTGCGGGTAAAATAACAATAAGAAGACAAGCACCGCGGTCTGACAAAAGCGAAATATTTTTTATGGCAAGGCAGGATTATTTGAAACCTTTTTCGCTGTACCGGAGCATGCATATGTACTTCGGTGGAAGAGCGTGCTCTCAAGTTATTGATATTTATGGCAGCCACGCAGGTACGACACTGGTGAAATGTTCCGCTTCGTACGTGATTCTCGTGGCGTGTGAGCCTGCATAGAACGCCCGTTTCGATCTCACACCGAGCGCTCACGCATGTAGGAGCCTCTTTGCGGCATAGATGCACAACAGGTAAACGTACCCCGCTTCTTTACTCTTGCGTGAGGAAAAGGAAAATCCGCTCATCCGCGCACGTCTCCCACGCGCTGTTTTTCACAAAAGCGGAAAAAGTCAGTGATTCCAAGCGTGACAAAAGCGACGCATCACGTGGGCGTGCTGATAACGAGAAAGAGAGGAGGAGAGCGAGATAGAGTGATGTCAAGATTAAGGTGATGTAAGGGTAGGTTGGAAGGTTGCCGATCTCATCGAGAAGGAGCAAGATTTCAGTCGACTCTCAATACTTTTCCGATATATGGGCAGTTAAAAAAGAACAAAGAGCTAAATCATAATATTCGGAAGTGACACTTTGGCAACAACGGGTAGAATTGGAGTATAATAGCGTGATAAAATGTCTACATTCGAGAAAGACAACCCTAACGATAATCAAAGCTTACTTACAAGGAACATCACTTAAGGATGTTGAGTCCCAAATCGCAAACGATGATAAAATTCTGAAAATTTGGTATGTTTTTGTATGAAGTATTTCAGAGGTCGTGTAAAAATTTCACGACAATTAGGAAGCTCGTTATTGAACAATTAACATTCACAAATTAAATGTTGTTTTATGGAAACTGATGTAACTTTGCAATGTGTTTTTTTTTGACCTCTCAATTTTATAATATCTACAATATACTGAAAGCAACGGAAACAAAACGAAGTTTATTGATACATTTTTTTTATTTCTTTTAAAAATTGTTCCTATCAAAATGTTAATTTTTTAATAACGAGCTTCCAAATCATCGAGAAATTTTGACACGACCTCTTAAATACTTCATACAAAAACATACCAAATTTTCAGAATTTTCTTATCATTTTTTATTTCAACCCTTAAGGAGGTTGAAGTAATGATGATAGAATTCTGAAAATTTGGTATGTTTTTACATGAAGTATTCGGGAGGTCGTGTAAAAATTTCATGACGATTAAGAAGCTATTTATTGAACAATTAACATTAACATGTTTCATAGGGACTCAACATCCTTAAGTGTCCGCCTTCGATTTTGTTAAAACTCGAATATAGCATTGAAAACTATTAAACACGTATTTTTTTATCCGCGAAAAACGGTTTTAGGGGGAAACCACCCCTCAAAGAAATACGGTAGTTTTGCAGTTTCACCCATAAGGAGTCCACCAATTTGGATGAAACAAAAACCAAAATGATTCTAATGTAAAGTGATGCAAAATCCACTATAGAATTATTGAAAAATATTGAATTAGGGGGTGACAAGCTTTTCTTTGAGGGGTCGGGTATCCCGTAAAAAAATGTTTTCCACCTATAAAAAAATACGTGCCTAATATGTTTAATGCTCCATCACAATCAGTTTCAACAAGATGGGAGGTGGACACTTGAGTGATGTTCCTTGTTAGATTCAGCACCCGAAGATGCTGATCCTTACAACGGTGAAAGCTTGGGCTGTCAAGTTCAAATTTGACGAACGAGTATTTTCGATGAGGATCGCTTTGGGCGAGCAAGAACCGGAACGATGTAGGTCGATTACGTTCTACCAATCCTGATGGAGGATCGCCGATTAAGTTTTATCCCCCTCAAGCTGCAGACATCTTTTGTGAACGGGCGTACATTATTTTACATGGAAAACTGGCTATGAGAAAGCCGACCGCGCGTTCCGTGTCACATTTGCTTCTCGTTCATCAAAAAAATTAGAGTAGTTGGACGTTTCACGATCGTATCTTGAGTGTTTTAAGCGGAGTAAAAATAATTTTCTTCGACATTGAAGTACTGTCGAGGAAATCGGAGACCATCGCTACACTGCGGAGACAAAACAACAGCTGAAGCAATCAACTGCAGAAGATGAACGAACTTGGAAAAAGGCGGAAACAACTCCGTCGGACTTGCGTGGGATAATCCTTAATAAGTTACTGCGGAAAAAGGCAGAAAAAATCATCACAGGAGAATTTCATCCTGGATTATTGCAACCTTCAGACGAGGAACTGAAGAAGAAACCCCCTCATATGGTGAAAAAGAAAATCCTCTTTGACCAAGGCAATCCATCTGAACACAAATTGGGAATTACGATGGCAAAATTACACGAACCGAAGTACAAATGAATTCCTCATAAGCCGTAATCTATATGTTCAGCCCAGGGCGACTTTCTTCTCTACCAAAATTTGGAAAAATTACTATCCAACAAGAAATTTTCAGCAACGGCAGAAGTGATGAAGCTATGACTATTTGTGTGGCTTGGACCAACATCATTATAAGATAACTACGTTGAAAAATAAATTTCGTTTAACATCTTGACGGTTCTAATATCTTGACTGAAAATATGTGAAACTGCAAAAGTCACTCTGAGGTCGTCCAACTTCAAGGATAACTTTCACCCCTTAAAAACGTTTTTCCGGCGATAAAAGAAAACACCTGTTTCTCAGATTTCGATAACAAATAACATATCAAAAATTGACCGAAATTGGTGGGGTCACCGGAAACGGTTTCCTTGTTAGAAGTAATGGTAGTAAAGGAAAAGAAAATGTGAGTCATTTTTGTCACACTCTGTTCTGTTTACCGGGTTGATTTTCTGACTTAGGCGAGGGTTCTTCCTTTTCTTCGTTGCTACACGGGATAGTAGACGGCGTTGCGTTAGGGTCCGTCCATGAGTGGTACGTTGTATGGTTCGAGACACTGTTTAGTTTTTTGTTTACGACTTTTCGTGGAGTATGCGCCTGAGGCCGTGTTCTTGTTAAAAGCCAAGAGAATAAGAAAGTTCGATAGTTGAAGGTTCTGCTGTTGACCATATATCGCTGTGCTTTGAGTATGCGCGAGAAACCTAAGCACAACGTTTCCACAAGGATGGACTATTTAACGTTACCTACGAACAACGTGACCACCCCACATATCTCCATTGCCTTTAGAGTGACGAAAAAAATGTCGCGAGGTAATTTGATTGATTTCAAAGGGCTGAAGGCTGAACGGTGATGAAAAATTCATTTTTGTCGAGGTCATAATTTTTGCATTCTCAAGGCCATCAATTGGTTTTCATGTTTCTTTATTATTAAGATGTTGTAGCTGATATTAAGACGATTTGGTTAGGTTTGTTTGGGTTTGTTGGATTTGTTTAGGTTTGTTCGGGTTTGTTTCAGTCACTTTAAAGGCAACGGCCATATTCGGGGTGGTCACGTTAAATGGTCCACCCTGTATACTGGAATTTCAGCTTAGTAGAAGTCTCACGGTTTTCGAGATAAAATACATCTGCTTTTGATTTTTCACTTGCCATTTCTACGAAAGATAACTTTTTTGGGCCAGTTTTTTAAAAAATACTCCTGGTTGTTTGTTTCATCTAGAAAAGTATGCTTTTTAACCTTAAATGTCAAAGAAACTTTATGAAGTTTGAAATTTTACATATACGTGTGCGAAACTTTAAAACGTTGCTAAAAAAAAATGAAACTTGAAAAATTTGCTTAGTTTTTGTCAATTCATATCATTTGTAGAAATGGAATGGGCAAAACCAAATGCAGATGATTTTTAAAAAACCCAAAATCTCGAAAACCATGGGACTTTTACTAAACTGAAATTCCAAGAGTATCAAAAACTAAGAGACAGGTATTTTTTTATCTGCGGGAAACGGTTTTAAGGGGTGAAACACACCCTCGAAAATAGGGGTGTTTTTCGTTTTTCGTCGATGTTCCTTGTCAGTAAGACATGATCTTACCTATCGACAGTTACAGGATTATCGGCATATACAGGATGTGTTGGCAAATGAGGATACTGGGAATAACCGACGAAGGAGTGTTTATGGTATATCGGCTAGGATGTTACACAATTAAAGATATTTCATTAAAAAACTACGTTTAATTGTCTAGCTAAGCGCAGAACGGGACTTTTGTCCGAAATCCAGCCGACATCGCAAAAGTGCGAAATGGATTTTCAATCGTCTCTTTCATACTGGTGAAGCATGTGGTCCGTCTTTCAGTTGGCCTTAAAACGAAACAAAACTCTCGAGACACTAAGGCATCTCGAGGATAAAAAAACGAGAAAAAGAAATAAAGTATGAGAAAAAGGAATAAAATATGAGAAAAAGGAATAAAGTATGAGAAAAAGGAATAAAATGTGAGAACAAGGAAAAGAGTATGAGAAAAGGGAATAAAATATGAGAAAAAGGAACAAACATGAGAAAACGGAATAAAATATGAGGAAAATTGACAGTCATATATGCTACTGGTAATTCAAATGGGAGGAATTGACGAATTGTGCAGTTAATATGTAAGATTTGTCTTATTTCTCCGTACTGCAGCACCCTCCGCTCTTTGAATGAGATCACTTCCTCTGTTTCGGTTATCTTCAAATTCCACGTATAGTGCGGAGCTCGATCCAAACCTTGAAAGTGACGTGTTCGGCATTCTTGCAATGGAATTTTCTACCGCTTGATGTTCATTAGCATATTTCGGCAAGCGGAACGCGAAATCACAAAGGAAATTCGAAAATGTGAGAGCCAATTACGCGTGTACGGAAAGACTGGCGTTAACGAACTTTGCCATGGAAACCGCATTCATAAATTTCCATCCCGCAGTTTGTACTCCCTTACCGAACCACGAATTTGTATTTTTTTTTTCACGAACAAATTAACGAGGTCAATATAAAAATGTATGCAAATAGGAGCGCGAGAACTTAGGACGAGCGAAGGGAAATTTAAACAAAGCAAACTAACGAGTAAGTAAACATTTGTAAATGTACTCACCAATTTCAGCCAGGCATTCGTAGTCAGTATTTGGTTCTTCTCATCCTGGAAAAGAAAGGGAAGTAGATCGTGTGATGTATTCATATTTGGCCAATGTGTGTTGGCAGAGTAAAATGTGATATTTCTTTATTCGCATATTCATGAGAGCAGAAATATGAGTTTCACACCCGGCGAGAGCGTGCCTCGCATGCATACGCATCGCATTAGACATGTGCATACTGTATGTCTGTGTGCGCGTGTTAATTTTAATTACAAGCTGTTCGTCGGCTCGCACAGCATAACTGCAATTCCTATCCCACCTCCCAACCTCGACTTTCGCAAGCTTCCGGCTAATGTCTCGTGGTAAAATCTTTTTTCCGCGGCTATCTGCTGAACGCATCTCAAATGCCTTCATTGCCAGTACTTCCTCTCACAATGAGTTCCAAAGTGTTCACTTTTTGTATACTTAGACCGATCGTTCAATTTTAATGCACGATCGAATATCGTATTAACTACCGTTTCTAAACGTCGTCTGACTGACTTTTCGTCAAAATGAAACAATATGAACGAATAATATGAATGAAATAATATGAACTTTGAAAAATTCGTCTTTCACAGTGTCCCATATCTATATACCCTATATTGGGAATGTCACATCGATTCAATTTCTTTTTTAAATTCACCGAAATTTCGGATATTTTTCGCTCGATATTTGGGTTAAGATGATGCCGAGCGTAAAAGAGAAGCTTTTAGACAAAACTTTCCGACAAACCGTAATTTGAAGACATACGGATTCGAAGACCATGCTTTTAAGTAGGCGGCAAACCCCACACTGAAAAAAAAATTCGTTCGTCCGTCCAAAATTCAGTTGGTTTAACAAAATGTATATTTAAATACGTTCAACTTGATTTTTGGTTGGCATAACAAAACAGTATAGTTGGTGGTAAAACAGTATAGTGATGTGAACTGTAGCTTATTTAGCATGTCTGAGCAACTGTTAAAACAACAAAATTTTGATACAACAAAATGCATTTTGCACATTCGACGATTTCTTTGAGCAACGTTATGTAAAGCCTCACATCTTCAAAGTCCCCTCTAGATGAATGGTAGAATATTTATGTCAATGGCATGCCAAGCACCGCCCTTTCCCGATGAGTTACGAAAAGATTGAGGACCGTCCTTAAGACAGCCAGATGTTCTGATAGTCAGCATTACATGATATTCAAGTTTATATCGTTGGAACGTGATGAAAATTATGTTTTTTTAATCGACAACATTTTAGCTCACGTTTTGTTTTTAATTTTAGGCAGGTTTAGGCCACGAGAATCACTAAAACATTTTTCTAGTAGCTTTATTGAACATCTACAACCTCAATCTGCGAAAAAAATCTACGATGATAATAGAAATGAATAAATAAATGAGTAATAAAGATTTTTTGTTGCTTTTCAAGTACGCAAGCTTGTATGTTATGATATTACGTACATGTGAATAGTATTTGTACCATTAAAACATTAGAACACAATAAAAATTGGTTTTTAATTTTTTTAATTATTTAATCTTTTATATTATCCAGAATCTGGTTGTTTTCTGTAGATTACCGATTTCTAATAAGAATTCTTTAAAATCCGAAATGATTTTCGTATTTGGAAACTACTGAAAAAATATGGGCTTTTATGGAGGTTGAAACGTTAGCCACAATCCAAGATTTAAAAAAGTTATATATATATATGTTATTGTCAAGACATAGTCTTGTGAGTCTTTGCGAATTAAAATTTTTTTATCACCACAACACACCACAGATAAAAATAGTTTAAACCATGTAGTTTTACGTGCGGTTAGATGGGCAAGATGTTCGCGCTACGGGTGATGTAATTTATTTGGCTATTTAGCACCATCATAAATAATTTCTAACAACGGATTAACGCGAACTAAACCTTCGTAAATATTTCGAAAAAAAACCATTTTGCCTATCGTAAACCATATATAGGGTGTCGCAGAACTGAATGCGTTCCCTGAAATAAGGGGTTAGGGGTGAAATTCTGAGTCAATTGATATAGGCATGTGTGGGTCTCAAGTCAAACCCTGAATCATTATTAATTTTTAAAGGTGGGCCAATCAGGTGCGCCCGAGCACCATGTATATACAATATTGAACCATTAAGCTTTTATGAAAGATTACGAATCTTGGCTAGCGAATGAAAAGCATTGCCGCCAATCTTAAGGTCCGCGAAGTTACCGTATTTTAGCAACACTTGATATTAATTAATGGTAATAACAAATAATCTCGTGACATAAATATGAATAGGCACAACTATATATGACTCAAAATTTCATTCTAAATTGTATAAAACATTTACTGATGCAATTTTTCCACAATAATCCTCCATAATGTTTTGCTTTTTCAAGCTGGTAGTAACAGAAACGTTTTCCTTATTCGCGTAATAAAAATATATAAATGGGAAATTTTGCCCTTTAAGCAGTGAGGTCACAGTAGAATTTTCAGAAAATCGATTTTTTCCGCTAAAACGGTATCATCATAAGAATAAGTTACTATTCGATTTATAGCTAGAACATTTTTTTTCACCCAGTTTGAGCGTGTAACGTAAGCCCACCTCTGGCATGGCCATAGAATACTTGAAACTTTAAACGCGTTTTTCTCGAAACAGCTTTTTTCCAATTAGGGTGACAAATAACTTTAACAATTTTCACTCGATTTACTTCGAATTTAAAAGTTTTGTTCCTAATTGCATTTCGCAGAGAACTACGTACGGAATTTCTAATTAATCGAAAACTGTTCACGTTGTGAGCAGTTTTATACGAAATTTTTCACTAAAAATTCAGTTCTCAAGTTCAAATACCTACAACTCTTGAATAAAACATTATTTTTTAAAATTCCCTACGTACATCTCTAGGTATTCTAATGCAGATTGACGAGAATTTTTGTTTTTTGTTCTAGATAAAAAATTGTGGATGCTAAATGTCACGCCGAGGAGCGCCTAAAAAAAGAGGGTAAATATTCGGAAGTGGGTCTCCTGCTAGAATTAGGCTAATTTTCTTGAACGGTTCAAACAAACCCAAACAACCTGAAACAAACCCAAACAAAAATTAGCCTGATTCTTGCAGGAGCCCCACTTCCGAATAATTACAAAAAAAAGATAATAAAAGAAAATATGAGTAATCGGCCATTTTGTACGTCGAAAAAAGCAATATATATTTTCTAACAGCTTGATATTTATACTAAATCGATGCGTAATTCATTTTATGAGTGAATCACTTTTTCGTACGAAAAAAAATTGTTAAATTCGGACATGAATTTAAACCCGTTACTGTGATCTATCCCGTTAATTGTATATTTTATGGAAAATTAGCACCTACAAAATTAATCTATACCCCGTGTGCATTCTTTTGAGGTTCGTTGAAAAAAAATTGACGAACCATCATTTGACTCAAACGAATCGCTCCAACCTCCTTAAAAAAATGTCATTGCTTCTAAAGGTGCAAGTTTCATCAGCGTCGATACGACGGATTGAAATTACCTTTCTCCATATATACACGAACAGTAGGGGTCTGTGGGTGTTTTTATGCTATGTGTATACCGTTAAAAGCTCCGAGATCAATTGAAATTTTACCCGCCGCCGTGAGGTAAACGATCGATTGCGTAGTCAATGTGACAGACAGGCAAGGAAATAATGGCTGACGGTGGGCGCAGATGTATTGTTCCATTGTTTCCGTATACGATAATTTATCGGATCGATAACCTCAACAGCCGATGGGCCAAGCGAATTACCGAGAACTTCGAGAACAACAAAATGTTCGGCGTTTTGAAAAATTGGTAAATATTCGGAAGTGGGGCTCCTGCTAGAATCGGGCTAATTTTTGTTTGGGTTTGTTTGAGGTTGTTTGGGGTTGTTTGGGGTTGTTTGAGGTTGTTCAGGGTTGTTTAGGTTTGTTTGGGTTTGTTTGAACCTTTGAAGGAAATTAGTCTGACTCTAGCTGGAGCCCCACTTCCGAATATTCACCGAAAACTTTAAAAGAAATTTCAACTGACTGGTCCAGCAATTCGAATATTGCCACAGACGTTTTTACAATAATGCTAGGAAGTAAAAAAAAATGATAAGTTGGTACATATTGTTGGCTCAGTAGATATTTGAAAGTACGTGAAAAAGGAAAAAACAGCAAATTCGATTTCTTCCTCACATTCGCAATATTATTCGTTATCATCCACTTGGCCACAATTCTGCGACTAATTTCCTTCAACCTTGCAATTATTTGGTAAAGCACTCAACGGTTGTCGAAGTACGAGGGCGCTCTCTCGAGTCTCGAGTGCTCCGCGCACTCGTATTTTTCTGCGTAGGAAATATTCGGACCTAAGGAAAGTCGAGGTAAGATCGAGTTCCGCAGACGGTAACGAAAAAAAAAAAAAAGAAAAATCGATAACAAGAAGTACTCACCACGTCGATAATCTGTTGGAGTGTAATTCCGAACTTAACCTCGAGGGGTTCACTCTCGTTGGCCACTGGACGCTCCAGGATGTTGTAATTAGTTAGTAAATGATTGAGTAGCCGTTTCTCGTGGCGACCACAATGAATTTCTGTAAAAGAGAAAAACAGAGGCGCAATATTAATTAAGGGCTTGCACCACTGTAAACGTCTAAAATTGAGTGATTTTTCGCAATGTTTTTCTTTTGGTGGAAGGACAAGTAAGAGGATAATAATATTCAAGGACGTTATTTGTCATTTCTTCGCATAAGGTTCCGAGCCCCCCCCCCCCTGCCGATCGAGCTGGAATTTTGCACAAACCTCCCTTTTAATATTTTAAGACAACCCCTTAAGGGATTTTAGGCTACTCGAAATAGTTTTCAAGGTATTGGATTCTTAAGTTCTCTTTAAGGGTAAGGTTCCGAAACTCCAGCCCCCCCCAAAATCCCCTCCGATCGAGCTGAATCTTTGCACAAACCTCCCTTTTCAGATTTTGAGACAACCCCTTGCGGAATTTTTGGGGACTCGCAATAGTTTTCGAGATATTGAATTTTTAGTTTTTTTTTTAACGCGCGCCCAGTACACTATGTATATATATATCTGCTACGTTTCCGTTCATACCTATATATAATATGTTATCACGCTCTCCGTTTTGTTAAAATAAAAATAAACAAAAAAACCGAAAGAAACAATTCTAAACAAACCCAAACAAAGCTAAACAAACCCAAACCCAAAATCTATTGCGCGTCGTCAATCCCCTTAAGGGTTGTCTTTAAATATTAAAACGAAGGTTTATGGAAAATTCCAGCTTGATTCGAAGGGGGGACTGGAACCTTACCCATATATTCAAGTAAACAAAAAAAATTATTGTATATTAAAAAATTATACAGAATGGTGACGCTGGAGCCATTCTCGCGAGGCATGGCTGAATTTGAAGCGCTCTGCGGCAGTATAACTGACGCAAATTTGAATTTGATTTTTTTTTAATTCTGTCAATTTACCCGAGTATAGCTTGAGAATTACGTAGGGGATTTTCAAAATATGAATTTTCGTGTAATTGGCAAGCGTTTAGAGTAAAAACTCAATTTTCGACAGCAAAAAAGACAATCATTTGTTAATAACTAATGTTATAATTAACTCGTGGAAAATCCCGTATGTTTTTCTCTTCGGAATGTTATTTTGAAGATGTGCTCAAAATTTGGAGTGAAAAGAATGAAAATTGGCGGAGTCACGCCGCGTGCCGTTTTGAAAAATTGTGTTCCGAAAAAAACGGACGTTCGTTTCACAGTACCAAACGTTTTTCCTCTTATTCCAGATGGTTCACAGCATCTCTTAAGCCAATTAAAAGAAAAATCAATTTTTTGAAAATTCTTCAGCGGCGTTGCCCTTTAATGCCACTGTTCGTAAATGGCTGCTCGAAAAATTTGGAAAATGCGTCATTTCTTCGAGTCACATGTGTCGATGTAACATGTACAGCGCGTTCGCGAGAGGCTCGTATCGCCGATTGCGAGACGAGGTCTCGTCAAATCCAATAATTGCGTCCCCTCGCTAACATACGTGCGGTTTAACCGACTTTGGAATCCAACGTCGGCCGAGAGGAGCGGGCCGGGGGCGACGGGCAAGGTAAGCTTCCCAAGCTCTGGTTACGGTGTTGCAGATATAGCTACAGCATCCGGAATGCAACAGGATTCTATCGGAGAATAATGGCTACGGCGGTTGGCCTCGATGACCGGCGACACACGTACCTTTCGCACACGGAACATGTAACGCATGTTTACCCGTATGGATGGTTGTCATCGGAACGAGAATGCTGGCACGGCCGTTATTTCGCCAAGTTGCCCGCAACCATTCGTTTCACACAAAAATAGCCAACAAGCGAATCGAAACTTGCTCATCTTTCCATTACAGTTTTCAAAGAATCGCGCCCAACTTTCCGTTGCAATAAATCGAGGCTTCCGGTTTCTGTTTTTCCGTTACGGAAGCCTCGTGCGAATTGTTCAAAAGACACAAAGTCACAGGATGCGACATACCAGTCCAAATTCCCATCTTGATTTTCTCTTCTCTCCGCGTACACAATTCACGATTTGATTCGGATCAATGGATTTGAGGACATATCCGTACATACATTGCCAGCTGAAAGTTTCAGTCGATCATAATTCTATTCGAGATGTTCCAAACATCGATTTTGAATAATAAACTTCGGGAAATGATCGGCGAAATGTTTTGACGACAACTCGTTTGAAGAATTTCTCGAAAAATAATCAGGTAACAAATGTCTTCGTGGGAATCTAGTTGCTTTTTGCACATAACTTTTAATTTACTTTCGAATTTTCGTTCTTTTGTTTAATTGTTTTCTTTTCGACTTCTGGTGAAATTTTTGTTTCTGAAAGTATGCGTTTATTTACTTGGAAACTTCTTGAGAGAAATTGGCGATACTTGAGTCATTATGCGGAGTTTGAACGATATTTAAGGAAGATGGAGTATAGAAAAGAATGTGAAAAGCATTCAGAATGATCATCGACTATTGCGTATAAAGAAATTTCGCTAGACTCATTATGTTCCAATGAATGTTAACGTCAAACTAAGTAACTATCGTTATAATGTCGTGTGCATTTTTGAAGATTTTTACCGAGTTGCAAAGTACTCAAACTCGATCAAATCAAACTTCAGACTGGCAATGTAAGTGAGATAAAGCATTGATATTTATAAAGTAAAGAAACCTCATCAATTTTATTCCGTTCTGTCACGGTATTGAATAGAACAAATCTTCGTTAACGCCTCTATAAGAAATGTATTCGTCCCTCGGTTTATCCATTCGAAAGTTTGACACCAATAAATACTAAAAAAATGTACGATACAAATCGACGTAATTTTGCCCTTAATCGTCCGATACCACCATGCTTATACAGATAAAAAGAGCACGTAAAATAGTGCAAAGAGAGTGAAAATGGATTTCCTCCCGTGTACCAAGTTCGGCATCGGCCATACTCTCGAGAGTTTATACACATCCGATAATTACGCTGGCCTACATACATTTAGCGCGCGCGCGCATGGAACTTATTTTGTTTCACGGTAGACTATGTACTTCGTAAACCAAATGGTTCTTTCGTGAGGGGATGAGTCTGCGAGCCGTAAGCACCGGTACTCGAGGCTTATGGGAGAATGATGAGAAGAAAGAGAAGAGGGAAGTGGAGGCTCTATGTGCGGATAAAAAAAAATCAATAAAAGCCAGAGCTGCAGTGGTTTTGCTCGGCGAAACTCACGGAATTTCCATTCGTTTGAGAGATGGAAGAACGAGGGAGTCGAGAAAGCGTGTCTTACGATCCATGACGAATCGCATTTTCGTTTTGTTCAACAGCTTGCTCGACCTCACCAAAAAGTGTACATCCGGCAGCAGCTACTACAGACGTTTAGCGAGGGAGAAAAAGGAAGGGATAAAGCAAAGCCTCAAGTGAACTTCTTTTTCTCTTGCAGTCTAGAAGGCAAAGCAGCTGGGATGACATGTGGTGGAGCATTGAGGTCTCTTTGTTGTTTTATGAATGGCAAACAGGACGGTTTCAATCATGCTACGTAGGCCCACGTGTGCTGAAGATGAAAAACAATAGCAATGAGGCAGCAAGCAAGAAAATGAGTGAGTGAGAAACTCTCAAGAATATAAACCCGTGCGGAAAATTGTTAGGGCGACCCCAATGAAACTTGGGCTCTTTGAAGCCAACTACTTTATATTTGGACATAAGTATCTCCCATAGGTGACGCATAAGCGTGAGAGAAATAGCTAAGATTATCGAACAGGCATTTCCCCCATAGGGATGATGTTTAGTGCAGAAAAATGGTGAAGCTTTGCGTGCGCCAGTTGTACGGCCCTTCGTGTTTTATTTTTCGTAAAAACCCTAACCATCTATGAAACGGCTCATACGGAAAATTAATAGGGCTATGTTGACCTTGCGCATACCCTTAAGGCCAAGAAGATCTATCGCGTGAAATATAACCACGAGGGAGACGTAGGAATCGATTTTTTCTTTCTCCCTGAAACGACTGGTATTTGAAGAAAAAAATACGTCTCGGTTCGCGCTTTATGAAGAGGAGAACAAAGATAGAGGCCTTGTTTTTCTAGAATGGTAATCGTCTTTAGGAAAATTACGTAAAAAAATGTTCACTGACCGAATGCTTTTCTCTGCACATTTGAGCCTTAAATGTGGCTGCTTTGATGGACATCATTGCAAAAATTGAAGCGGGGCGAGGCGCCACATTTATTAACTCTCAAGAGCTGTGGCCTAATTGTGTTAAATATTAGCGAATAAAGGTAAAACAAACATGAAAAAAGAACTTTTTACTGATGCTGGTTCATACGATTGATTTTATTATATATCCAAGGCATGCATTTAGTATTTAGCATATCAATACATTTAGTATTTAGTATTTCAAATTGCACTATATTTGCCTATGATCGTATCTCCCATACATCCTGCAGAATCTTAATTGCACATTATTAGGGCACTGTGGCAAAAACTTGAAAAACTTTGGACATTAGCAAGTGAACGGTGCGTCGTATACGTACCCTCAGATTCCTAAAGTCTTCGGTTGATATTACGTGTTGCAAATTCAAAATGGCAAATACAAAATTGATCCATATATTTATTTAACCTCTACTCCGCCATATTGACTCTTCGAAATATAATATCGCATCCAAATTCAATAACTGTCCGCGCTATAAATTTGAATTACCCTTGTACTCCTCAGCCTGCTCATTTCCTCGAAACCCTACGGATTCCCGAACTTGAACAACTCCAGTTAAATAATTTAGTAACGGGGCTAACTTATGGAGCCTTCGACTGCCCCCGGTGAAAAAGTGTTACCGCTGTTCGAGGGTTCACATGGTGAGCCGTCCAAACTAGAACCACGATAAAGTTATGAAAAATGTACGATGGCCAGACCGAAACCCTGAATCAACTTGCGCTCGCAAAGTTTCTTTTGCGAACAGACGTGAGTTATAAGACCGAACGAACAGTCCGTGAGGTTTGATATACATGAAAATCCATAGGTCATTTCCCGTGGCCCTCGATTTGCGCAGGCAGCGCGAGTGGTTGATTGCTCTGCCAAAGCGCATACACAAAGCTCACTCCGCAGTACCTTGCGCAAACATCAAAGTACAACATTCTCGCTCCTTATGCAAATTGCGCATTTAAGTTGGTCGGAAAATTATTTAACAGGCGTAGTCTTCGGCGTAAACCCTGGAGGCGCGCATGCGCTCGACATAATCTCAGGGGAGAAGCGGCTGATCCTGGGCGCGTATCCGTCGGTCCGTAGAAGGGGCGGAAAGTTTTAATACCGCAAGGAAAAGAGAACGCGTATAGGGAGAAGGAATGAAACGAACGCGGGTAGGATAAAGCGCAAAGTTTGAGAGGGGACAGCACTGTGGAGACAATCTGGCTTGCCGTGTACTAAGAGACAATGGAGAGACGTGTCAACGTTACACCTGACATGAAGTGCAGCAGGGCCACAGATGCAGTATTCTCTGTTTCGAACAGAGACATAAAGGCTGAAACCTGTCGAGCCTGCACATGTACACGCGTGCGCGTGTGTTTGTGGGTATCGAGCAAGTGTCCGGGAGAGTCGATGTAGCTTCAAAAGATTGAGAGAGCGCGCGCTGCTAAGAGGAGTGACGAGGAGGAGCAAAGAAACAGAGACACCCTGCAAGATCAGGTGGATAACGAGCAGGAAAAAGGAAAAAACGATACCTCTTTTTCGCCCTTTGTCCGAGCGAGCAATTAGGCAGCGAGGACAAAGTTGATGGATAAAAAAAGCTCGCTAGTCAACCGACATTCCGACTTGGCTAGCTCGACGCCGACGTTTGCGCGAGGGGCGCTTTTTCGCACGAGAGATTTTCTCGCTTCGTTCTCTCTTCTTGATTTCTCGTATGAAAACGCGTTTGGAGGAGTAAGCACCGGACTTCGATACGTCGACGAATCGACGCTCGTGTTCGGTATCGAATATCCGCATCTGAGAATTCCAATATGCGGCGATGCGGCATGAGACATCGGGGATGAAAAAATAGATATAGGTGTGACAACGATGAAGCAGGGTGTAACCGATCCCAGACTCTTTCGACATTCGCGACACATTGCTCTGTTTCCGCTCGATTCCATTCTCCGCGAAAACTCTTTGTGTCACCAATTCACCATTGGTAATCGGCGTATTCGGAAAAATGTGAAGATAAAATTGCAGGCTGAAAGTAGGATAAAGATCATTGATTTTGTCGCTAGACAGACGACGACGAAAAGGAATGAGGACGAGAAAATGTTCTAGTCGTTCTTGTGGAGAGCCTAGTGGAAACGATATACAAGGTCCTGGTATGAGCGGATAGTCGTGCAACTGTCGATAGGTCAAATCATGTCGTACTATATGCTGGAATTTCAATTGAGTAAAAGTCCTATGGTTTTCGTAATAAAAACCATCTTGGACTTTCGCTTGCCATTTCTACAAATGATCACTTTTCTCACCCAGTTCCTTAAAAAATACTCTTGGCCATTTGTTTTATCTAGAAAAGTCTTCTTTCTGACCTTAAATGTTAAGGTAACGGGTGGAGGTCAAAATGTTGAATGACCTAATATAGAGCGACAAAGATTTCGAAACGACAGAATTATGAACTCCCAAATAAATAACGAAGGTTAAAGTATTCGAAATTATTCGAAAAATTCGAAACATATATTCAGATAGTCTGCAGTTTGAGTCACATAAAAACAGATTCGAACAATCTACAACATTCATATCTCCGAAATAGAAAAAAGTGACTATCTAATATTCGTAATACCATCTATAGCAAAATGCCATAAATCGAGACTACGGACTTCGAATGTGTAGATCTCAGAACCGCAAGTGATCGATAGTCCAAAATGGCGAATGCCTAAATGGGGAATACCTAAATGGCGAACATGGCGTGGCTGCCCGACCCGACTGACCACCAGCGTCATCTGCCAACTTCACTCCGAAGCACAAGTAACGTACTTCCTGATCCATTGTTCCATTGTTTTCGCTTACGGGACTGTTCGCCTTTTTGACCCCTCGCCATTTTAACCGATCGACTTTTTGGCCCTTCGCTTAGATAAATTCGAAATTGTAAACTGTCGTAATATTTACAATTCGACGATTTAACGTCTCGAATTGTTTGGTGTATATACAAGGCGAGTCGATACTATATGTCTCGTTATTTTGTTAAATCTGATATTTGTTTTCGCTATAAATCAATTTCGAGATTTTTGTAATCACAATTTCAATTTATTTTACAGGCTATCGTGAGATTGATCTATCTATATTCTAACGTTCGTCATTAGTGAATTCGACATATCGGTCCTTCTGAATATTGATCGTTCGGATTTTCGATTCCCACCCAAGGTAACTTTATGAAAGAAGATCTTATGCAAACTTTTCATACGAACCAATTCGAACGTCTGACTTTGATAGCCTGCGGTGTAAAAAAAATGTACTTCGCATATTGTGCCAGTTACTTTAAAAAGTTGCTTAACGAGTAAGGCCACTGTAACGGCCCAAAAAAAAAGGTTTTTTCACTAATTTTTTGCTCCCGAAATTGAAGGTATTTGAAAAAAAACTTTTAATGGTGTTATCGGGCATACATTAAACTTTATTATAACATTTTTTTACAGGAAAAAAAAACAACATGGCGGTTCCACAGCTATCTTCCCGGGACATGTTTTGCTTCCAGGGCTCCGCGGCACGCAGCACCACTGGTGCACTTTTGAATCTAGAACAAAAAAAAAACCATTAATCTAGAGGGCTATAGCTAGAGAATGTCGATCGGATTTTAAAAAGTATCAATTTTTGTGGATTTGGCGTGCGTTTGAAAAAAAAATTGATTTTTGACGAAAAAAACGGCAAGTTTTTTGTTAATAAAAAATCAATAAATAAAGTTCTTGAAAATTCCGATCGACATTCTCAAGATAATGTAAATGTTCACATCTGGTTAAAATTTCAAGTAAAAAAAATGAAAATTGTTCGAGTTATGCTGCGTGCCATTTTGAAAAACCATGTTTCGAGAAAAACGCGTTTAAAGTTTTGCGAATAGTTTTTTATTGGAAAAAATTAAAAAAAGAAGTTAAAAAAAAATTTTACCGTTAGTCTGCAATCCCAGCACCATACATTTGTCCTTCGATAGCCAAATTTTCGTCTTCTTCGTCTTTCCTGGTTGATTTTTGGAGCGCGCGCGCACTTTTGGCCGCGTCGCTCAGAGATGTCTCCGCGTGCGTGATGCGTTTGGCGTCGGCTTCGATGCAGAAATTATATAACTGTACACCAATTTCCACCTCCAACATCTTGAATATTTGCAAGACGTTGGTAAGAAGGCCGCCATTGAATATGCAAACAGCGATATCCGTCGCAATATCTAGTACAGTTTTTCCGCTTGAGGATGATTTGGGGGCCAAACTCCAAACGGTAGCGTTGAAACTTTCGTTATTGTTTTGAGTATAGGCCCCCAAGCAACGCTCCAGCAACTCGCCCGGCTCAATTCCATGTAGATGGGTTTGATGGCTTGATAAACCTCCTCACTCATTGGCTGATTGTGATGATACGCATCCAAGGCATTTTCTGCTTTCGCTTTCTTCCAACTGCACCAATTCTCCGAACATTTTTCGTGCTGAGGCTTTTCATCCGTTGACATTTTGTGAAAAAGGGTTGCCCAGATCTCATTTTTCATATTTTTGATGGAATCGGAATTTCGACGGATTGCTAAGCCGTAATAAATGCTTAGTTCGTCAATCAATTTGGCAGTGAGTTTTCCTCTTCCCCCGAGACCTTTTGTTCCTTTTTTTAAGTTTCTCAATCGAGTGCCCATTCTTTTTTGCATGTGATCTATGCACTCTTTTTTTTTAACATCAACATTTTCATAAGGCTTCGAATCCACGATGCCTTTGAAAGTTTTGGAATCGCCATCTCCGATATAATTGCAGTCGTTTCGGAGCAAGTTTTGACAGGCTTGGCGGCGACCTTCATTTCCTAAGGACAACAAATTTTTTTTCGCACAGGACCTTTTTTTCTTATTCTAGAGGGTTTAAACTATTTTTTAAGCCAATAAAAAAAAATCGATTTTTCAAAAAATTTACAGTGGCCTTACCCCTTAATTATAGTCGATTCATATAATTGTAGAAACGGCATGCGTGAAACCAAAACTAAACTGAAATTCCTGCATATAGTAGGGCATGGGCTGATCCATTGACAGTTGCAGGACTATCCATTCATAACAGGACACCCTGTATAAGTGAAAAAGATAATTTTATTCATCTTCGTGTAGTTGGAGAAGATAATTAACCACGAGAATAATAAACGGACTGTGAACAAGTTGCGAGGGCTATTTCGTTTTTTTCTGCTTTGTTGGAACCCAATAGGTAGGTAGGTACGAGAAATTTGAATAGCAAGAATGGAACGGGCACTGGTGGATGGGCGGTCGGGAGTCAGCTCCGGCGGTCCGTTGCATTAAGCAGCATTGTGCACGGGTAATACTCGGAGGGGTGACCGCTCAGCCGTACACCGGCTGACGTATCGACCAGTCAGCGGGAGGCCAATACTTCTGTGGCCTTGATGTAGACACTTGACTCGAAAGTCTGTGCGTTAAAGAATTAGAAGAATATGGGGTCGCCTATACCGGTACGGGTTTTCCACAGTCTTCCTGTACCCACGTCAAATGGGCTGCAGTGTAGCTTGAGACGGCTGTAGACGCAACGGACGTTAAATTACCGAACTGTGGGGACGAACTGATGCGAAAGGGGTCAATCGGAAACGAGCAATACGCAAAAACCCGCACGGGTGTACATGTGGAACTCAGGAAATAGAAACACAAAGTACTAAGAATGACATTTTTTGGCCAACGTGCAACGCTCACAGTTTTAAAAGTTAATGTTCCCTAATTAGATAAAAATCAGAAGGAAACTCTCCTCGAGATAGGCGATATGCTGTCATTTCAAAGAAAAAAAACCATTCGCAACCATCAACCGTAAAAACATCCAACGTTCAGCCATTAGTCATTTACCCATTTTGACTGCAATATTGAATTTGGTCTGGGTACTCGAGCACGGCTGTTAACAGTGCTCTTCGTCGTTGATCCGGTCGAACCCACTTCCGTCTTCGTCACGGTGGAAAAAAGAAAAGCTAAATAAGAAGAAAAGTAGTTGGGCCGAGCTCGAGATTGGTCCTTTTAACGTAAATTCACGTCGACGTACCAGTCAGCGAGCCAGCACTCGTTTTTTCGACCCCAGTAATCGAAGGCAGCCTTGACAGCCCGTCTACCCATAACGGCCTGACGGAAAAGGAAGTTTAATTAGGTTTCTCAGCGAGGAGGAGGGCGCCATGCGAAATACGGGCCGAATGAGGATAGACGGCCAGGAACGAATTAAAGTACGCGCGGGTGAATAAAAGCGGCGGAAGAGAACGGCATAGAGAGAGGGAGAGAGAGAATGAGTATAAGAACGTGGTGAACTAAGAGTGACACGTTTCTTTTGGTGAAAGGGTTTTTTTTAAATCCCCCTACTGTATCCTATTCATTATATGGAGAATTGAATATTCATCAGTCGTGAATCCCAATTCTTCCTCATCCAGGCAGTCGTTGGTCTATTTACCGTGTGACACGATTGAAAGCGAACGCCAAAGAGAGATAGAAATATAGGCAAAAAAGGAGTGCCGACAGGCCGTTATATCCATCCACCAGCCCAAGTTTCGCACTTCTCCACAAAAACTTTGTAGCTGACTTTGCAAGTTCTCTAAAGAGCAAAGTTTCTCTTCTCTACGGTAAAGAAGTTTCACACGTCGCGCACACACGTAGGAACCTACTCGAAAACAGGTGCATACAAAATAGACGTTACCATCAAGCCGAAATCGTTTACTAGCTACGTACGAATCTGAGCTCTCTTCTTCTGCCAACACGAAACAAACAATTCTCGCCGTATTCCAGCCATTTATCGTAGGACTCTCTCTACGGGCTGCGAGCTGAATACTTCCTTTCAATACCCCATACACACGCTCGATATGAGCAAGCTGTCACCTGTATTGCCAAAGGAAGGAACAAGGCAAAGTTTCATTCAACTTTGCACTCCGGAAGTAGAAAATAGCGAACCTTCATCACATTGCTATTCAAATCTCCAACGCACCAAACCGTTTGTGGTTGCACAAATGTATCTCAAGGACTTTTCCACAATCGCGCAACAATCTTCGTAAATCCATGGATCTGCACTTGGAGGACTTTGATCCCCGGCGTTGGCTCAGGTGAGGGAATGAAAAAATTCACATGCAATTCATGCGTTCGATTGGTATACGTGAACATATCGCGATGGCGGATCGAATTGCGAAACGTAAGCTCGTTTTCTCGCGTTCTCTTTCATCTCCGGAGTTTCCGCCTCGTGCGTACAGCCACTCGATACAAGCGAGTGGGGTATACGTATACATCGAGTAATATACCACAGGACTACTCGGCTGATGTCTTTTTGAGGCGAAGCTCTTGCGGATCTGAAGGAAAATATAGCAGCTTGCACGTATTCCTCGATGAGAACACTCAGCCCGCTAACTAGCCTGTCGAAGCGCCGAGATGGAAAAGCGCATCCTTGGGGCGCACCCCAAGGGTAGGGGTGCGGAGTAACAGAGAAAACCAGAAGAAGAATACGACGCGAGAAGGAGAAACGCATACATATATATATGCTTCCGGAAAAGATTTTCTGCTCGGCAGCTTTTCAGCATTAGCCCACTTTATATAGCCGTCGGCAGGAAAAAGGGGGGGGGCGAGTGAGAAAGCGGTGAGACGGGTTGGGGGTTAGAAATAGAGAAAGCTCGTGACAGAGCGGATTGCCGGCGCGTCGCGGAGTGCACCGGTCCGTGAATGCCTGGGAACTGAAATAAGCACTTCATACCGACACTCGGCTATGCATGTATATATAATCCCGTTATGTAGGTATATACAGATACTTTATGTTGATACGCGGTGGAATGAGTCGACGAGCGAAACGGGAGGGAATTTTGGTAGCCATCGGATTATGCGATGGAGGAAAAAAAGCGTCGTCGAAATAGCTGTTGCACGAGACTCGCGTGCGTTTTCCTTTTTTATCTTCGCACCACATTCTACAACTATATATTTCGTTTCGAAGCCGGTAAGATCGTTATCTAATCGTACCTGAAGTTATGCAAGACTGCCTATAGTGGGAAAATGATGGAGAACTCATATGTGACTTCGATTTTAATTACACATTTTTTCATACAGTCACGCGACACCTAACATTGATTTATTCAATCCAGCAACTCGGACGTCGTAATTAGGTAAAGAGCGGAATGGTTATAAATTGAACAGACAACCAAAGTGAAAGAAAGTTCCGGTGTTCGTGCTTATTGCACTTCTTTCCTCTATTTCCTTTTCTCCTTTCCTTCCTTCGGTTGAAGTCTACAATGGACGGTACGAAAAGCTTTCTAGCCTTAAAGCAAGACCGAGAAGTGTCTCCAATCGTTTCCATGTTTGCCATCTATAGATCGCTGAAGAGCCTCCTGTTTCATACTCGAGGGTCTTCACTTTTTTTTGGATATATGAATATTCCGTACAGCTTCGCTACCCTTCCCCGAAGAATGCGCGAGGCTTCATTTTTTACCAATGTTGAGAGCACAAAAAACCAGTTGTGTATCGACCCCCCCCCCCCCCCCCCCCCACAGGCCCGCCCATACCCCTGCCGCGCTTCCATACGCTCTCTGGATCTTCCGCTCTACAGCAACTGAACAATTCCAACACCGGCGAAAAGAGCACATCAAACAGCAAGTAGCGAAGCCATTCGAGACCCCTCTCGAGTTCTACCATGGTATTGAGTCCGAGCCTAAAAGTGCTGCATCAGTAATATCGCAGAGTTTCTTATCACTCCCGTTGGAAAACACGACACTCGTTTACCTTGGTGAATTCTTCGACATACACGATAGACTCGGATGAGGAGGGGAGCGGGCATTAATTAACTTTTGCTACAAAACAAGGAGTTCTTGGGTTCGCCTTTGGTATAGCGGAAGCCGTCGCCATGACTGCGAAATACCGATGGAAGAAGATCATGAAGGAAAGGAGGAACGACAGATGCAAAACCCTCGAGCTTCCGCCGTTTCGAGGCAATGCGGAAAAACGTGCATTTGGTTTCAGGAGTTTTACAAATGTGGAATTTCTTGTCCAGAATTCTTGCTGCACTGATGGAAAGACGAATAACTGTTTATATATTCACGTTGTAAAATGTACATTTTTCAAATAAATGTTTGCCAGTCATGTTTCAATTCCCCGCAATGCACTTCCGTCAGATATCACAACAAAAGTGTGTCCTTTTTTAGGCACGATTCCGTGCACCGAGATTTTCGTCCAAGCCAAATGGTGAATATCGTCGGAACAAAAGATTTCGACCACTCGGCCCACCAGAACCGCATCTATTCGATATATGATAATCGACGGAGCTTTTAACCCTAGAACGTTTAAGCAGCGGGGCAGTCATCTCTGACGAATCAATAGAAACCCAAGTTCCGCTGATTCCCTACATCTTCAACGGTCTGTAAGTAGGTCCATTGTTCACCGAACGTCAATGAAATTACATTTCGCGCGTACCGTATTCTATATTATCTAAAAAATGAAGAAATTCACGTAATCTTGAACTCCTTCATCTCTGTAAGCACCATTTCACAAACAAAAAAACGTAGTGTCCATATTAACCCGGGTGATGGTCCAGAAAGTGAAACATGGCTCGAGAGATCTAGGCTGAAAACTCTATTTCCGCATTCAATACACAAGCTAGGAAACCAAATTAAAAACCTCACGCCATAGATACTTTTGGGCGTTACATTTGGGGTTCTTTTTTAGAGGATACCTGTATTGATGCACCAAAAATCTATACCGATGACGTAAAAAAACGGATACTCCTTCACGAGGAAACAAGGCAGGCGATACATTGCGAAACGCTGGTAGGGTATGAATTGTGTGTTACATGACAGACCACTCGGCAGGGCTGCGTTGCTGCATGACGCCGGGAATTTCGAAGAGCGTAAATCCATTCCGACAGGGACATGGAACGACATCGCACGAATGATAATCGACCAACATATATCCATGTTGGATACGAACATCAATGAGGATTCTATCTCTCCCTGCCTTCCCTCTCTCTCTCTCTCTCCCTCTCTCTCTCTCTCTCTCTCTCTCCCTCCCTCTCTCTGTCTCTCTCATTTCAATAGTCGAGTAGTTGAGTTAGTAGCCGCGGACGAGGCTGGCTGACTGACGATACACACAGAGAGGATTTCACAGAGCGAGGAAGAGCATTGGGTCAAACCTTCAGTCTTCTAGCTCTTATATGCCCGATGAGGTGTCCCTCAAGACGCGAGAGCGTTACTAATGAATGTCTACTGTTGGTACTAAGCGATAGGATCAGAGTGCTGCTTGTAATATGTTCTGGAACGAGGAACATTTGCAATAGTGCAGAACCACAAGCATCCACATATGAGCTTGCATACATGCATGTCCATGAACGTAGGACTGTTAACCTGGAGCTTCAGAATGCGATGAAATTCCCATGTCGGGTTTACCCACGCATTGGATTCAACTATTTTCCAGTACACATTGGACTTAAGGCGTTAGGCCACAGTAACGAGTATAAAATCATGTGGGAATTCAACAATTTTTTTTCGTATGAAAAAGTCTTTCACACATAAAATTAATTACACATCTATTTAGTATGAATATCAAGCTGTTAGAAAATATATATATATTTTTTGTCATGTACAAAACGGCCGACTACTAATATTTTTTAATCTTTTTTCTAGGCGCTCCGCGGCATGACATTTAGCATTCACAATCTTTGACCTAGAACAAAAAACAAAAATTCTCGTCAGTCTACATTAGAATGCCTAGAGAAGTACGAACGGAATTTAAAAAATATTGTTTTATTCAAAAGTTGTAGGTATTTGAGCTTAAGAAATAAATGTTCAGTGAAAAATTTCGGTACAACTGCTCATAAACTGCTTATAAAATGAAAAGTTTTCGATTAATCAGAAATTCCGTACGTACTTCTCTGCGAAATGCAATTAGGAACATAACTTTTAAATTTTGAGTAAATCGAGTGACAATTGTTGAAGTCATTTCTCACGCCAATTGGAAAAAGCTGTTTCGAGTATTCGGCCATTTTGTACATCGAAAAAAAAAAAGTTCTAACAGCTTGATACTCATACTAACTAGATGTGTAATTAATTTTATGAGTGAATCACTTATTTATACGAAAAAAAATTGTTAAATTCGCACACGATTTTATACCCGATACTGTGGCCTTAGGCCCTTAACTATTTTCCGACAGGCGTTGACTCTTTTGCAGCCTAAAATGTTTCGTACGTAGAATCCATCGGCCCCAAGACTTAAAATACTTTCAGTCAAAATCGGCAGCTTACAAAAATAGGTTATCACAAGCTTCATCTTCACACCCAATCCAATAAGCAAATCATTTTCCGAAGAAGATAAACAGTTTGGGATAAGAAAATAAGATAAACGCTTTTTCGTATCCCGAATCGTTTTTCAGAGTCTGCAGAATTACACACCACAATACTAAAGATCCAAGAGTCCAAAAATAAAGGTTCCCTCGATGAAATACATAACCATCTAGAGACGTCTGATCAAATATTCCAGATCCGATAAAACTTGGTGCATTCTTCCTCTATTGAGCAATATCACAACGTTGTTGAAAATTGTCCAGATAACAATATGGACTACGGCAGTCGATCAGATGCGATCAACGTCCTGAGACATGAGTAATCGAATAAGAGTGCTAAGTTCGTCAATTGATATTCAAAATTAGTGTTCACGCCGCCATAGCGACGCGTAAGCTAAAAGAAGACGTGAGGGTAAGAAGCTTCAAGCCGCACATCGGTGAACGGTGCCGCTGGTCAAAGATAAAGCGGAGATGTATATCTAAGCTCGAGGTATACGAGATCTTGAGATGTCTCTGGTGTGTACGTTGCCAACCACGCGGAATGGACTAAACGCGTGATGTATTAAGCCTCAGGTGTGAGGTGGAACATGTTACGCGAGCTGTGCGGTCACAGGGGAATTTCCGGTATGAATGGCATAGGATGAATGAAATTCAAAGGGTCGATGAGCATTTGTATGGTATAATAGTTCGAATGGGCCTCCGGCGAATCACCACAAAAGCTTTGAAAACCTTTTTCATATAGGTATCCCATTTTAATACGTGCCTATCAATCGATATAAGTGTATAAGAAAGTGTACGATCGTGGCTGTTCAATTCAACGAGCAGTCCTCTACATGTGTGTAATAGCTTCTGATCGACGGCTCCGTGTCTACCTATACGTATTGTGATGCTTTCATAATGGATATTCCCGAGAGACTCTTGACGACAACACCTTGGTCGTGTTGAATTTTTACTCAAGCATTCGCATACACACATAATATTCTCCGCATCCTCGAGAGAGGTTGTATCATGAGTTTCGTGAATCAGTTACGCCAGAGGTCGTTCGAGGGTTACCCTACTTCATACAAGAGCGTCGAATCCCTCAGGTAACCGTACCTCACTTCTATCATACTGCGCTTTCGTTAAATCAACGCGGAAGTGGTTGAACTGGTTGACCCAGATTTATTCAGCCTTGCTTTTCGTATTTCTTCTATTTTCACGGGAACAGGAGCATGAAAAACACTTTGATATGGGCCCAATTACGCAAAATGGAGATTGAAACGCGCAATGGTGTTTTTTTCCGCCGTTAATCGCCGGAGTAAGGACTAGCCTCAGTCATGATAAATGAACTCAATTCAATGTGAGAGGTAATTTCACCAAACTCTGCATTATAAATGGATTTTGAAGACGATCCTTTGATACCGCCGATATTTCTTCCCCCCCCCCCTTTCCTCGTTGCCCCGGTGGACGCTCTGTAGGAAAGTTATGGGACAGGTAAAGAATATAGTGTTCTGGTGAATAAGTGATTTAATAGATGCGACGAAGAAGCAGGAAGGCTAGCGCTCTGACAAGGTTTACAGGTAATAAGGAAGAAACAAAAGCTGCCCATCCACCTGCTGTGACTATTATCGATATCTTTCGCACGTTCACCAGACGAAAGAAAAATTGCGCTAGACATACAGCGAGGAAATCGTTCGAAAACTTCGATTTTCCGTAGACATGTTCTTTCTCGGTGCTTTCGAGTCAGGATTTATTCCACCTACTACCTAATGTTTTCTTTTACTTGTTCAACGGCCTTCTCCTGCTATGTCGCACGATTGGGCGGGCACGTCCGAAGTTGGAGGCCAGTGAGATTAAATTTCGCATGGTAGGAATGCAATGAAAATTCTTTTTTGATTGCTCAAACTTCTTTCGACAGATCTAACCTGCAAAAACCTCTCAAGAATTTTGCTCGTTCAGAGGACTAGGATGGTAATCTTAAAAAAGATGTTTGACGATAATAAAAACAAGAACTCGGGCGGTACTTCGAGTTAAGCAACGTTGTGCATGGCCGATACTTGGAGCGGTGACCGCTTAGCCGTCCACTGGCTGGCGAATCAACCAGTAATCAGAAGGCTGATACTTGTGATACCTTGGTGTACATACTTGGGTTGAAGTCTGTGCTTCAGAGAATCAGAGGAATATCGGGCCGTCTATGCCGGTAGGGGTTTTCCAGTATCCCCTCTGGACGCAGCGGAAGTTTGGTTAGATCTGCGCAGTACGGGTAGGACGTGATAGGAATGGGTTCAAGTGGGAAGGGTTGTACGTAAAAGCCCACAAGGGTATACGTTGCAACTCAGAACAACTAATAATAATGATTATAATAAAACTAAAAATAATAATAACTAGGGAATAACAACCTAAAACACATCTTTCGTTGCATCCCCACCTTGCAACTTCACCACTGAGGTGGCCACGTTACCAAAGACTGATTGCCACTATTTAAATAAGTCCTGCATCTAATGTTTCTTTTTGCATTGGTATGAAAATTGGACGAATTAAAACTTTTCCCCTTGTCGAATAAAAGGATAAACCAAGGTTTAAACAAAATGAACCTGCGTTGAAAAAGACGTGACGATGACGACATTGGCTTCGACGGAGTGCATCATTTTCCACCTGGCTGGTCAGTTTCATATTTAGTCATTTTTTAGCTGATTTTTCATTCAGACTGAATGCCATATTCACTGTAATACAGATAGTTCTTAAAGGCTGCGAATTTCCAAAAATTTTGGAGACACACAACATCCGACGTCTGATAAATGGCGAAAACGCGGGACCTTCATTTTTGAAATCGTTACAATTTCAAAAAGAGATCTTTTGGGTATTAAACAATCGCAGTTGTCGACGTTGGAGTATACTGCTGCTCTTTTCAGAAGATCCGTATGCTGGAAAGTCTGCTGTAATCGGTTCTGTGCCAAAGGTACCTGGAAGCGGGAAATCTTTTAAAGCCATTTGTTACTTGGTGTCTGAGATATACGCTCGCTCGTCTCGTTTCATGGTATGAAATTTTCTGCATTCGTAGCAACCCAGAAAAATTCAAGAGAGAATATATTCTTTGTGCGATGGAGCTTTTTGCTAAATCGCATTTCCATCGATAATCTCCAAGCTTTTCGTATCTGCTCCGGGTCTAGGTCTGAAATCACATGCTCGAGATGGGCACTGTGCGAATGGAAATCCATTCAGAATAGCAAAAAGACAGTGATTAAAAGTCGCGGCAGTGTCTTAGAGCCAAGTGATAAAGAAGCAAATTTCGACGCCATCGACGAACACGCGGCGTACTTTTTATTAGCAAATTCGGCTTTCACTGGTCGTTTTTAAACTTTAAATCAACAGCACGCGAGACCGCATCGACGGATCGAAAATCTAATGACCTTCGTAGAGTGATTTTTTCATATCATTCATTATGTTTAGGTTCTTTTTTTTTATTCGCCCCCGCAATTCTAAGATCTCATGATTATTTGTCAAAATCAGTCAGACTCAATGACTCAATGAGTCCTGACTCATCAGTCGAAACAGTCAGATTTGTCCCTCGGCTAGGTCGTAAACACAGTACACACGCTCTTTTGAGGGTTAATTATCACGTTGATTAATAGCGCGAAAAGCGACACGTTTAGGCCCGCCTCGCGCAGCCTCGTGACGTAGTGACAATTCTCGACAGCTCGACGTGCCTCCGAACACTTTTTTAGTTTGGGGTAACCAAAGATGCATACTTTTTGTCTAATTGACTCAAAATAAATTCACATTTTCATTTTTTCCACGCCTAATCTAAAAAAATTTCATTGCCTATGTACGAGAAAGAAAAATTCATATCGTTAACTGCTCGATACCTGAGGGTGAGAATTTTTTGTTGTCTGCGGTCGACCAAACAATTCAAGCAAAATCCGTAGATTTGGCTTAGCGATGCTGAAACATTTTTAATTTCTTGAGTTTGATGCGAGGCTAAACGATATTTTTAACCCCTCGATACCCACTGGTATACATTTTGCGCTGTCTCTAAGCAGGGAAAAGTTCATGTTTATGACTCTTCAGTACCGAAAATATACATTTTTTCGAAACCTGTGTTCGATGTAAGAGCATTTCACATTCTTGGCTTTAGTATAGGCGAGCTCAATGTTCTGCATGCCCTCCTACTCACAATTTCGAAGAATTTTTTGAGGTTCGACTTTGCTATACAAAGGACCTTCATCAAATTTATTTTAGACCCTGAAAAGGGCCATTTGTTTTACATATTCGGAGGACTTTTTGAGTTTAGGATTTGCCACACGAATAAACTTCGCCGAATTTATTTTTGACCCTAGAAAGTGCCTTTCGTAATATGTTAGAAATTATAAACGTTCTAGCCGTGTTTAGAGGTTAGGCCTGTCACAACAAATTAGGCAAAGCACAACAAATTAAAAATGTCCAAGCATCATCAAGCCACATCTATAGACTTGTTTGCTCGATCGCAGAAAACGAAAATTCTCACTTTCAGGTGTCGAGAGACTAACATGCATTTTTTTTTGCTCGAACATAGGCAATGGAAAATTCTTAAATTCGGCGTAGGAAAGCCAAAAATGTGAGTTTACTTTTAATCAATTAAACAAAAAATATGCATCTTTGATTACCCCCAACCAAAAGAGTGTTCGGGGGCAGGATAGCAGTCGGCTGCCGAGAAGTGTCACTACGTTACGAGATTGCGCGAGACGAGGGTAAAGGCGTCGCTCTTCGCGCTGTTAACCAAAGTGTTAATATACCCTCAACAGGGCGTTGGTATATACGCCCTGCGAAACCTGAGCAAATGGCTATATTCGATTCAACTACTCCACGAGTGTGGAACAATTTCAATTGTCAGAAAATCACTCTGAAGGCAATCAACTAATATAATACTTTACCCCAAACAGAATGGAAACAGAATGGAGAGCAAATATTATTCCTAAGGTTTAACAACTTTGTGTACAACATGTTCAGTAAAATTGCTCGGCTGTTTTATAAAAAAAAAATTCACTTTTTTGTACATTCGAATTGAAAAATATAATAAAGCCACTGTTTGAATTCGAATAAAAAATATTTTAAGACAAATGTAATTTTTTATACGGTCAAACGAGCAATAATGTTTTCGAGAGGTGATACTTTGAATTAAACAGAATGGAAAGCGAAAGAGCTGGAACTTTTTTGCATCGAGCACTGGCGAAGAGAAATTCATAAGCACAGGGACAAAACCAGAAATCCGTACTTTTGCTAAATTACTCGAAGGAAAACAAAATGTATATCTGCAAGCATCGAGAAGCCCGCGATATGGATTTGTCTCGCGTCAACTGCAACGACCAAAAAATGTCTGTACGGATGGTAGAGTGAAGTGGATTTAGTCGCGAGGCCACCGAGAACAAAAAAATTGATACCTTCCGGTATCGCGAGGGCACATGCATGAATTTGTCTTGCATAGAATCTCTGCAATGAAACATTATCAGGGCATCAGCTATCAAAAGGCCAAAATCGGGTGTGTTTCGTAAGTCAATCGGATGAAAAAACAACGAAAAATGTTTATCTTTACATGTCGGGGAGTTGAAAATATGGATTTCTCTTGCATTAAGTAGCCAAGTACAATGTACGTATTATGCAAATGTACAAGAAATTGTTGAACACAACATTTTTAAGCCTTCGGAATAATCATATAAAAACGGTTTAACTTTTATTAATAAATCACATTGTTATAACAAAAATTGAAATCACCTCTATCAAAAAAGATTGCGCATGGACCATATGAGTACACTGGAAATGCTGCACATAATTAAGACTAACAGTTCGCCGAAGGGTTTCGACTTTTTAACTACTCAATTCTGAGGTTTAAGGATGTTGAGTCCCTATGAAACATGTGAATGTTAATTGTTCAATAAATAGCTTCTTAATCGTCATGAAATTTTTACACGACCTCCTGAATACTTCATGTAAAAACATACCAAATTTTCAGAATTCTATCATCATTACTTCAACCTCCTTAAGGGTTATATAAAAAATGATAAGAAAATTCTGAAAATTTGGTATGTTTTTGTATGAAGTATTTAAGAGGTCGTGTTAAAATTTCACGACGATTAGGAAGCTCGTTATTAAAAAATTAACATTTTGTTAAGAACAATTTTTAAAAGAAATTAAAAAAAAATTATCCATAAACTTCGTTTTGTTTCCGTTGCTTTCAGTATATTGTAGATATTATAAAATTGAGAGGTCAAAAAAAAACTTATTGCGAAGTTACATCAGTTTCCATAAAACAACATTTAATTTGTGAATGTTAATTGTTCAATAACGAGCCTCCTAATTGTCGTGAAATTTTTACACGACCTCTGAAATACTTCATGCAAAAACATATCAAATTTTCAGAATTTTAGCATCATTTGCGATTTGGGACTCAACATCCTTAAAACAATGAAATTCATTAGTCGGATGATAGGGATTAGAGATCTTTTTTTTAGATCATGGCGATAAGCTCGTTTTGAAAACCAAATTTTGCATTGTTGTATATCAAAGAAGTAAAATTCTTCTTCAACCCCTGCTTCACATGACCACATTTGACACTTTGTTACTCTCAATTAGTTATATGAATGGTAAGTAAATTAATGATCCCGTGAAGTTCAAATCAGATGAGTAATGTGCCCTCTAGACCTCGCAAACTTGAAATCTTATTAATTCTATTAATAAAAAGTTACATGCCACTACGAACATTCTACTTTATCACACATATATGTCAGATTACATTGAATATATTTCTGCCGCTGACTGGCAACTGGTGCAATGTCAAAATTCAAACGATATACATATTATGTCGCAAAAGTTATTTATGCCGATCGTAGGAACGGAAAATTGTATATGTTCTCGAGCTTATTCTTCTCAACCATGTACGCCAAGCCCTTGCACAGCATCCCAGCGCAGTTCCGGGGTTCATACATTGTATTTTTCTAAATATAATGGTGAAAACAATTTTTTTTACGGAGTGTCATCCTTCCCGTTATCGGACGAACAATCGTATGTTATTCGTTCGGATAGTGGCTCAGTTCACGCCGTATTTCCAGTAGGCGTACATATTATTGTGATTCGTGTAAGCTAGCATCCGGATGAATAACATATATATAATTGTCCGGATAGAATGTGTTAAATTGTTAAACAAACTAGCCGGAAGAATTATTTACACGTAGTCATCCGAAGAAAAACTTTATTATTTTGTTCGCGTTTGGGTTCGCTGGTTGTGTTTAGGTTTGTTTGGTTTAGGTTGGTTGGTTTTATTTGGATTTTGGTTTTTGTAGGTTTGTGTTGTTTGGGTTGGTTGGGTTTGTTTAAGTTTGAGTTTTTGGGATTGTCATTTTGTCGTTTGTCGTTTCGGGTTCGTACGTTTGGGTTTGGGTTGATTTGTTTGGGGTTATTTGTTTGGGGCGTTGTACAGCGTGAACCGCGTGAAATTTGCCGCTGCCCGGACGAATGACATACGCTTATTCGTCCGATAACCGGACGGCTAGCCTCAGCGCTTTTTTCAAGATAATGGGATTCGTTAATAAAAATAATGTATTTTCAACGTGATTAATTCGAAGGTTACCAATTTTGTATACGACATTTCTTGTACAGATACTAAAGCGATCAGTTGTTTGTGCCTCAAGCTTATGCACGCCCGTTAAATCCCCCAAAAATTAGCGGTGCATTCGACCTTCGCGGAAAGGGTTAAGAATTCTTGGTTGATGGAAGTAGTCTGCGTACCAGTTGGAAACGTCTCCCCAACTTTGTTCACTGAAATTCAAGTTCTAATGAAATTGAAAGATTTGAGCATCGTATTTAGCGAAGGTTTCTGCTTTCTCTTCGGGCGACGCTTGTATGATTCCGTTGTGTATTATGTTGAAGATCCATATTAACTGGTTGTATCTTGTGAGCTTTTTTCATGGCTCCCCAATAATGTTTACCCTTTGCTTTTGGAATTCCGTCGCAGGCTTTCGACCAACAGTGAGTTCTATATTGTATAATCATCTTCAGTATATTTTTCTCAAATTGGTTTCATTCGGCTTTAAATTCGATATTTCCTTTGCTCTGGTATTCCCTGTGCAGCTGTTTTGTTACTTTGGTGTCTCACTATGAAGGGTGGACGTTTATAAGTATAGTGTTGATGAGTATAAATCGGACGACCTTTTTCAATTATCTCTGTTAGAAATTTGCTAAATTCTCCTATAAGCGTTTCATTTATATCTGCATTATTGAGCGAGTCTATGTATCTCGTTGCGTGGTTGATTTCCTCTGTTAGCTTTGTTTTAGTTGCACATTGGAGTGGGAATTGCATCGACCAATTCCATGCTGATGTTGATTGTGATGATCGAGAAGTGCGCCACTGCCTGAAATTGTTTCTATGTTCATTATATTATTCTTGATTATGTTCGTGGCGGAGATTGAATCTGGCGTGGTGTCTCTATTATTTGGCATGGGAAACGTTGATACCGTGTTTATGTTGGTGAAATTCGATGTGCTTAGGAAGTCTGTCTTTTTTTCTTCCCGTCTTGCATGGTTGCTATTTATTAGTAATCTCACTCTCTCTCAAGCATGATGATGCGTCGCAATTGTTCGAATGCTCGCCGAAGGCTAGAAGTTTCGTTCGCGAATACTGTTCAATGGCTCGTTTAAGAAAAAAAAAAGGTTTTTCTCGTAGGTAACTCGGCTTTTACGGTAGCTCGGCTTTCGCGATGGACCAGTTTCGTGGACTCGGATGTAACGAATTTCCGCGAACACTGTTCGCCTTTATGGTGAACTCTCGCTGCGAAACGTGCGTGACCACTAAATATTGAGTGCAATATCGGTGGTACGAAGGCGGAGGTCAATCAATGACGATATAAGTCAAATTTCGACAAGGGAGAGAGACCACTTGCGGTTGGTGTGTGGTGGTTTCGCGCGCTTATTTGAGTGTAGCTCGTAGCACAACCCAGCAAAGGGGAGAGCTGTGTTAAAAGAGAAGCCCCCGGGATACGCTTTCGAGGAAAGCCTGATCCATGAGCACGCCGGTCACCTCAAATGTACTGGTTTGCATGGAATTCTCGTACAACACATTTGATCGAGTGCACGTGATTCGATGCTGGTCGTCTCACACTGGACGCGATGTCCGTACTTCATAGTACATCCATAGTACCCGCTGTGTGTCGAAGTTTGGTGATCTGTATACGGTCTGTGGAATAATAATTATTTTGCTGATACATGATATGATATATATATATATATATATATATATATAATGGACATATAATATGAACACACACACACATACACGCACACACAGGGTGTTAGGAAGGTCGATACAAAGCCTTAAGGGGGTGATATGTCGCTGCGTTAGAAACATATGGTAACCTTAGTCCAAAGTGAACTCTAGGTTACCTTAGTCCATTAACCTAGAAAATCTAGGTTACCTTAGTCCTAAACCTCAAGCCAACACGTAAGTATTTCGAGTTATCGTGGTAAGTATAATTTTTGAGAAATTTTCCAATATTAGGTACTAACTCGTCTATAATGTTCAAACAGACAATAATTGGTAACTAAAAACTGATTTGCGTCTCAGCTTAAGGGGTTGCGATTTTGAAAAAATCGTTTTTTTTATTGCATTTTTTTGAAGTATAAGTATCTGAGAATATGTCCTGAAAATTTCGAGTCGATCCGAATAAAATTGACTGAGATATGAGCGTTGAAAGAGAAGAATCCGTTCTTCGTGTAAACTGAAATTGAAACTTTAAACGTGTTTTTCTCGAAATGGCATTTCTGAAGTCGGTGACCAAGATTACTCGAACACTAATGAACCGATCTTCTTGAAATTTTGCAGGCTTATTTAATACATAAAAATGTAGTCTTTAGTCGTTCGATTTTTTTTTTCGAAAAAAAATAGCCGTTTTATAGCCAAAAAACGGCCGTTTTTTTTTCGTTAAAATCGAACCATTAACTTTGACTGTCCGCCATTTTGTGAAAAATGAATATTTTTTAAAATGCTTCGATTAAAGACTAGTTTATACTTATATTTGACTCAATCCATCCGCATTTTTTTTCAGATGATCCACTTCGCCGCAATGTTGGTCACCGCAAACCGTGTATATAAAAACATTATTTCATTGACGGCCATTTGCCACTGAACAATGTAATATTTTTCAATAAAAAAATTACTGAAAGTTCTTCAAGATGTGTTCTTTAAGATGATATATTGATCGATTAATAAAGTTTTGTAGTTTTCTTTAAAATAATTCATGAAAAAGGCCTTTTTTGCGCTACAAGTGGGGGTAACGCCTTAATGTGTATTCAATCGATCAACACAAATACAATCATCTGTATCTACACAACTAACTACATGGGACGTGTTGAATCGTTGAAAACTTGTCAAAAAATAAAAATACCTCTTATGTTCATACTATTTTTAAAAAATAGCATTAACATAAGAGGTAAACGAGTTAGTATCAAAGTGGGGGAATTATTGGGAAATTTATGGAATCCGTGTGCAGAAGTCCGGTTTCGTTCGCTTGCTCCTCATATATTTGTGTAGATTCGAATACGTTTAGCACTTTCCTGGTACTGAAGCGTCTAGTACGCTGGTATCATAATTAAATCATTTTCAACACGCCGTTTGAAATTATAAAACGGGTGATTCTAAAAAACGACAAAGAACGGCTTTCTTTTGCCAAGCTTTTCGAAAACGTTACAAGTTAGTAAGAAAAACCTTCAAGATAGTGAATTTCAGAAAGATTCCGTGAAAAATTGGGCTAGTGTTTGAAAACAATTTTAGGTTAGAAACTCATTCACCACAAATTCAAAGATTTGCGTCTTACTCGAGTTAACTTTTCATGTACTTGTTTTGTAGGTTCAAACATTGTACACGAGCTACTAAATCAAACCAGTTGCACCTGGCCCAACTCGAGCGCAAGCGTAGCCCAGATTATTTATAAGGATTATTTTTCGAACACTCGTACACTTTCCGAGCCGGGAGTCGTAGGTATGACGAAGAGACAGGTCATTTGTTAAATGGTCCTGAACGTAAAATCATTTGTAACGAACCCGTTGAATTACCGAATCGAGGAATGCATTTTGAAAACGGTTTAAGGTTTAAACTGCATTAAAACGGATGCAGGAACTAGAAATTATACGAAAATATTTTTATTGCGCAGTTTTATAGTCTAGAGTCTTAACTTTAGTTTGCAACAAAGATTGTGTAAAAATTCAAAAGTTGACCGAGATATAACGACTTTTGTGAATAGCCCACTGCGCTGCGGTGAATCGTCCCCTGGAGTTTTATCGTCTGTGACTTTTGCGTTTTGAATACGTAGCCGTTTTTTGATTAAATGTAAACTTTTTTTTTATAAACATTTTACTGCTTATTTTTCGGGCAAACAATTGATTTATTTCTTTCAAAGTGAACCATTTTTTCAAAATTTGAATGAAAAAAATCCCTAAGTAGTCCCATAGCTAATAATATATAAATTATACCTTTTTTTGTTTTTGGTCCAGGTCTTATAGTTTACGAGAAAACCGTCCTCCCGTGAAGCTATTTGTAAAAAAAAGACACGTTATTCAAGATGGGCTCTGTCGCCGCCATTTTTTATGAAAATTATACATTTTTTACTTTTTTTATACTTCAATATGTGTTAAATAAACCCGCTCAAAAGAAATCCTATTCCTTTTTTCATACTCCCAAAATAAATTGTCAAAGTACCTTATTTTCTGCCGCTAGAGTGGTGTTATCCCTTAACTCAAGACCGAGTGTGACCAAGAATTTATTTAGCTCGAAGTATATAAATATCGATATATCTATACCTTATATTCGATATATCTATATCTTATATTCGTATATAGTATGTACTATGTGCATTAGACTTTCCCAGATCTTGCAACGCCACATACCGAGAGACATGCATATACACACGCTCATATTCAGTCTGTGGCCAATAGATCCGCACTTGCAACTCTGAGCCCCTCTGTGCACGTGTGCAGCACTACCTGCAGAAACGAACGTCGAATCTACACCACGAATAATCCGATTTCACGAAACCTCACGCCTACGTATCCCGTTTCCCCTCCCCATGGAGTTTAATCGGATATACCATGTTAATATATATCCCGTCAATTATATCCCGAGCATTAGAAATTATCGATTCGACAGTGCCTACTCGACTGCCACAAATCGCAACGTTGAATTTAACCGCCTTCAATTCACACCACATTGAATATTTCACTTCACTAGACAGTTTTCGATGTGCTTCAAAATATAAAGGATTTAAATATAATTATTTGCGAAATTATCATTATTTCGGTACAAGATTCATCAGGGTCAGTTACGTATAAATGTAGTGCGAATAAAATGAAGCAGTAGAATGAAATCCCTATTTAGCTATATTTGTTTTCATATTCATTATGGAAAAACTTTTCAGTCGGTCCGAGTTCAATAACTTCTCCTGTGATCTTAAATTGTTATCATTATTATTGTTATTATTTTTTATTGCACAAACTAGCTATGGCCTCGGTTTGGCCCGCACTAGCGGCCACTTGGTTACGAATTCAGCCCTCTATGCAATAGTATGTATAGCGAAAGAACTATTTGAAATTAGACGTTACAAACTGAGGACGGTCTGCACTACCTTAGTCATTAGGATTCTCATGCACTTTGTTTAATTGGTTTTTTGTTGGTAATTTGATCTGTTTTTTTTTATCATTTCTTTATTGACAATGATTGACTGTAAAACAATTTATGAGTATTCGAAAATTACACGCCATCCCTGATTGGTCGCAATTTTTATGTGTTTGTCTATTTGTATACTGTCTCGTTGCAATTGTAATTAGCTATATAGCATGATTATATTCCTGAATTATATTCCACACTGTCAGCTATATTTCTGTGAATGATTCATCGAAATCGATTAAAAAGTTCTCGATTATAGTCGCTAAAACGTAGCGACAAACAGTCGGTCAATTTTTCCTTAACAAATAATTTTTCCCCTTGTTTTATAGTTAATATAAAAGACGTTAAAAGAAATTTAGGGAAATTCGAAAACTGTAGACAAAGCTCCCATTACAGTTTTATTATATGTAGGTACATACATATTGGATGAAATAATTTATTGGTAACAAATATAGAGTCAGACATTAATTACTAAAATTTCTTATAGTATATATTATCGTATCGAACTTAATTGAAGTATATTGTCCTCGCATTGATTGGTTTGTGGCATTCTACTGTACAGCTGAATACGCTTGAAATAACTGGATAAAGCAAAGTATTGAGCAGTATAGAAAATGATCTTCTCCCATTCTTGTGGATTTTTTCCCGATCTTCCCTTCATTTGAAGTAGAGCATGTGAATAAGTTCATTGGCTATCGTCACATTTGCGTTGTAATGCTAATATCGTTGAAATATATGGATCGTATTCATTTCAGTGAACCACCCTTCGACTTGTCACCGACAATTCCATTGTCTGTCACACAACAGCGCGTGGTCCGCGTTCGCGTTTCGCGGACAGGATGTAATTGAGATTTTCATCGCGTACGAAAAAAAAAAACTGTTGTGTTATACATGTTTTTCCATTTCGAACGAATAGCTCGGAGAAAAAAGTGCCCCCTGTCCGAGTCATGTCAGACTCATAGCCCAGAAAACTGAAAACTTTCAAGTGGATTTTTTGTCGTGGAAAAGCAGCCTCAAATAGGAATTTCCGATTAACGACTGATATTAATACTGGAGAAGTAAATATTGCCCAGCATGTAAGGGAGTAATCCCATTTGACCAAAAGGGGAAACGTATGATCCGAATATCATGGCGTAAAGGATTTGCATTTTTTCGAAAACGAGACCAAAAAACTTTATCCAAATTGGAAACGAAGTAGAGCGCTTCGAATGATAATTGACTAAAATGAAGTACATGACAATTAAGGCGGACGGGAATAACTGATTTCGGTCGAGGCCCACTGCACGTGACTTTAAAGGTTAACGCTAGTCTAAAGACCCGGAAAAAAACCTTTTTTAGCTTGGAATAATACTTATGGGGCTTAATTAAAAATGAGTAAAGTTAGAAGGCGTTAAAGTTTGCGTCGTTGAAATGCAAAGATTGTCCATTCTTCATTTTGCATTCTTTTATTTCGCTCACAATCCAAAATCTTTTTTGGCACCTTGGGTTTGGATATCTCTAATGAAAAAAAACTTGAAAACGCTGGAGTGATTGGCACGGCCCGAATCGGCAACAAACAAATTTCCTTGCATTCCGATGATGCAAACTTCAACGTCTTAAAGTTTGACTGGTTTTGATACGTTTCTATTTTGGCTACGGGATATTTATTGTCGAACTTAAAATGACTCGACGCAAGACTTTCGCTCTTTTTTTCCCGAAACAACTTTTCTGAAAATAGACAGTTTAGCAAACTGGCTTGAACGAATTTTTTCCGATTCACTTCAATTTTTCGGAGTATCTTCGAGCCTAAAGTTCGTCGCGTATGAATTTCTCAGTTTGTTGGGAACTCCTTTCGTTTGAAACCACTATTCGCGATATTTTTTTCTGAACATGAATCGTTTTTTCATAAAAATGGCGAGTATATGCAAAGAGTACATAGAACGAATATTTTGAAAGCTGTATACGTATTGTTCGAGCAATTCTCATGCAGATTATGAACATTTTTGCTTTTTCCTTTAACTTGAGCGTTTGCGCTAATTATACTGCAAGCAAGGGAGAATTTCCAGCGATAAACTTTTACGCATGAATGGCCCCAGCGCCTCCAGGCTGCAGTATTTAAAGAAAAATGTTTTCGTGATCTTTTAGACATGTGGAAACAAGTTTATGAAATAAATTTTCGATTTACTTTTTTCTAGCACAAAGTATTCTAGAAAGTGTCTGCTCCTACACAGTTATGGCAGCTTTATGTTGAAAAGCTTCGGACGACCGAAGGAGAGTGAAAAAAGAGTGTGTAGGAGAGAGGAGAGAGAGGGAGAGAGAGAGAGAGAGAGAGAGAGAGAGAGAGAGAAAGATGAAGGTACGAATTCAGAGATTGTGCTCGTGTCGTTGCAAAATCCGAATGCACTTCCGCAACCCGAGAATATTGCATTCTCCTACCTGACTCAACCCTTTATAAGTCCCAAGAACATCCCTACTCTCGCGTGCCACCAGTAAACGCGTTACCCTTACTTCTTACTTCCGTCACAGCTTTATTCCAAAACAATTTTAGACTGTGAGACTTACAAAGGGTTAACCTTCGTTCGCCACCTTCCATTCTCCACCTGGCTCGCTCCTCTGTATTCGCGTATACTTTCGCAAACAAACGAGACAGCGCGATTTTGAGATAGAAACGTTTCACATCGGTGAAGAGATATTCGAGTTGCTTCAAAGCCCCGTGGAACATGGTCCCCGCGAAGAGATTTACCCTCGGTGCATCCAATTTACCAACCGAGCACACATACCAAGTTCAAGTTCCTATCCATTGTGTATGTTTGTAGACGTACGAACAAAATCTGTGGTTATTGCGACCCAACATGTCGGTACCGGGGCTTCTTCGTAAAACCTGCCAAGTGCCTGCCGAAGTTCTGTGCGGTAGACTTCGACGAGAGCGCGGAAAAAATGTTGCGCCATTTTAAATAAAGGGTAAAAACCTTTAATTTTTTTAAGCTTTTGCTACATATTTATCAAGATCCCCATCTGAAGCATCTGCGCGTAAAATGGCATGTACACAGGTATTTGTAATTGCAGAAATTGTGAGGCAGCAAAAGACAGATGGACATGACGAAGTGATAAGGGTTCCTTGATCGACTACGAAACCCTAAAAATTATCGAACATTGATCGGTTTCCATCGTTTTCCTTTATTATCGTTAGTATACTAAATTTTCATATTTCTTCGTGAGCCCTTGCGGGCTTGTACGATATCCTATTCCTTTGTGTGTTCATAATACGATTAAAAGCCCTCTTAAACGGCCGCCTACTGGGAACTGGATATGGAATCAAGTGCGTTGGTAAGCGGTCACCCATTCAAGTATCGGCTCGGGTCAATGATGCTTGACATGGGGAATCGCTGCCGGCACGCACCTACCATGCCCACAATGCTGTCGGTAATATTGTAATATGTATTACTTTTCACAATTGCACTTTTGCAATTCCCGATGCTTCTGCAATGACAGTTATTCTTGGATGAAGTTCCTAAAAGCCCATGACACCGATTAATTTAGAATTGGGCGTACCCATGCATATTGACGCGCTGATCACGAATGTGATAGTGAAAATACCCGCAAGTTTGATTTCTAAGGTAAAAACTGAGAAAGACGGTTTTTTAAAAGTTTTTCTGTTTTATTTTAATAACTGTTGATCATAGAGGAAAATACTTTCTACAGAAGCTGTAGCCTATAAAAAGATCGATTTTTTACGTTCCATATAGGTTTTGTCTAAAACCATTCTGTTTCAAGAAAAATGAGATAATGCTCCACGATAAATACATTTTTGCTAAACTCCATTAGTTTCGACATTATCTACTTACGCACTTTACCGCGAGAAGCTTGGAGTTTAGTCTTCAAAGTGCAGTTCAGTCTTCAAACCCAAACAAATCCTAACAAAAGAAACAAAAATTATAATAATAAAATACAAAAAAGCAAAAACTAAATATGCACTATGTTAAAGACTAAGCTGCAACCTTCCCGCGGTAAAGTGCGTAAGTAGATAACATCGAAACCAATGGAGTTTAGGAAAATATACTTAATGGACCATTATCCCATTTTTATCGATGCAGAATGGCTTTAGACAAAAACTGTATGGAACATAAAAGATCAATCTTTTTATAGGCTACAACTTTTGTAGGAAATATTTTCCTCTAAGATCAATATTTATTCAAATAAAATAGAAAAACTTTTAAAAAAAGCAGTTTTGTGAGTTTTGACTTTGGAAATCTAATTTGCGGGTATTTTCACTATCATATTCATGATCAGCGAGTCAATATTCATGGGTACGCGAAATTATAAATTAATCAGCGATATGGGTTTTTTGGGACTACACCCCTAGTTCTCTGATATTAGTGGAATTACGCATGGAATATTTACTCTGTTGTGTGGTTTTGGAGTATTTTGTACTGTACTATTATAACGAAAAACAATTTCGACCATTCGTCATATCGATCTGCAATTGTACGTGAATATACATGGAACGAGCAAGGGGATGAACATCCCTTTGAAGCATTTAGCGGATCGTCTGCAGCTTTTTCATTTCAACGACGCATGATTTTCTACTGTTTTAGAAAACGTTGAGACTTCCGGTTTTCAAGTGAAATCTAAGCGACATTGCTCCGTACTTCTTCCTTAAAAATGGGCGCCGCGAAAAAAAACTTTGCTGACGATCAAAGAGAAATAGCGCTAACCCAAAATGTGAGCAGAAAAAAAATAGCAGTGACGCTAGCGGGGTAGGCCTGCTTTGATGAATTCAAAACGTCGGAAAGAGAAGACCGCTCGTTTGCGAATTTATTTCACGCTTCCACGGCCTCGGCATATTCAGAGCGACTTCCACTGGAGTAGAAAAATCCCACAGTTCAGAAGGGTGTCCCGACCGAAATGTAGTTTAAAAAGGTATATATATATACTATATATATATATGTATATATAGTTCGCGCCATCTGCTATCGTCTTCACCCGTATACATATACGCAAAAAAAGACAGCTGATGGCATGAAAAAGATTGTGCAAGCAGATGTACCGCAAGCTTCATTTTCTCGTCGATCACGCGCAGCTGATCGAAGACGACACGAAGTTTTCCACATACCTGGCGACCGGCGTATATCCAAAGTATGTTAGATTTTGAATTCCCCAATCGACAAGAGTAAAAAAAACATACACAGAAAAATCAATCACTTAGATCAACGAAATTGCTCGTTCACATGTGACCAACCAAACATTGAGGTGAACTATCTAAATATTAGGTTGGTAAGAAAGACTTGCGACACAGACGACACCTTTCCTAAATAAACATAACATTTGATTAAGATAAGATGAATTTTTAATATAGTCTCCCTCTCCATCTGCAATTCGTGCTCAACGCTCTGGTAACTGTGAATGTCAGCCGTCTGAAAATCTTTAGGTCATGTATTGAAAAAAACTCGTCAAGGGTTGAAGGTCTATTCGAATATAGCGCAAATAGCTTTTCCATGCCCGAAATAAATGATAATCTGACGGTAAGTATGGTGGATGTGATAGTACTTAGCATTCTAATTCTGAAACAGTTTTATTGTGTCATTTTAGCTAGGTGGGGCCGAGCGTTGTCGTGAAGAAGACGAACTCGTCGACGTTTACGTTGTTTTTGTTTAATAATTTCATACAGCTTCTGTAATTGTGCAGAGTGCATCTCGGCAAACATTGTGGTGTTAGGCAGAAGATGCTAATAATACAAGAAGTTCTTGAAATCCTATCAACAACAAAGTAAAACTTTCCTCTCTTCGCAGGGATAGTTTAGGAGTTGGTTTGTGTTTTTGCCATTGAGATAACTATTGGCACTTTCATCTTGGGTTAACGTATAATACCCAGCTTTCATCTCCGGTGACTATTTTCTTGAGCAACTCCTTTCTGTGCGAAAGACGCAACAATGAAAGGCAAATAGGAACGCGTATCGCCTTATTCGACTCACTGAGATCGTGGGGTATCCAAGATGATATTACGTTTGTAGATGCAAGCTCTTTCAAATGTTCAAGGATCGCGGGGTGACTACAGCCGACTTCGTTTGCTAACTCCCATGACAGTGCAGTAGGTTTCATTCGTAGAAGAGATCGCAATGCTTCGTCGTCAACAACAGTGAACCTGCCGGACCTATAGGTTTGTCTTCAAATGATATTTCGCCGGAACGGAAGCGTTCAAACCAACGGGACACTGTTGAATGATGAACTACGTTACTATTGAATACACTGCACATATTAGTAGCAGCTGATCTTGCAAAACGTCCTTGTAGAAGTTCGTAATATGCGATTGCTCGAAGTCTTCTTTGATCCCTATTCACTAATACCGTCTGCATGATCACGACGAACAAGCGCCTTATATACCCTTGACATGGAAGTTCCTAGAACATTTTAACAATGTCTACTCTCAAATGTTCTCGAACGGCTTTGCTAGGAAAAAATATTTAACCGAGCACTACAGTGTCGCAGGACTTTCTTACCAACCTAATATTTGATTATTCCGAGCATTCTTTAGCTCGATCGACTACATCATTTTTAAAATGAGCGAATGGTTTATCTACTCAGGAAATCATTCGTTGGCATCCTTAACGTGAGACTTATTCGACCATACTAACTTTTTTTAGTTCCCTTAACCTGCAATGTATGGAAGACTAATATTTGTTTCCAGATGTCACAGCAATTTTGTAGAGTTTCGAGATTTTCAGACGGTTGAGTGCTCTACAGTTATTATATTGACCGTTCGTTTTGAAGGTCTTCGCGGAAAGATAGTTTTCACGAAGAAGCAAAAACGGTTCAATTGCGAGGACAGAAGGTTTCACGGAGCGTATTTTCGCGACTGCTGTAATTTTCACGATTATGATCACACGGGAAGGGCTGCCGTGGTCGTGGAGTGGATCCAGCATCGCTGATGCAGTGATAAGAAGAGAAAAAACAGGAGTCGCAGCACATAGTATAAGAGTGCGAAAGCAACGAGGCCGGAGCGCGCAGGAGACAGAGCCAGTAAAGTCCGGAAATACGGAAAGGCGAATTTCGGATGTTGTATAGGATGGTCGAGCAAAACATCGCAGTAAACCTGAAAGAGAGGCGAAGCGGTAGCAGGAAAGAGAGTGGCAATATATACGGCATGCACTGGAAACCTGGATATAGGATGCAGTAGTAATAACAGAGCGCAGCGCGGCTGTTATCGAGCGACGCGGAGAACGAGAAGGGCAAGAAAAGGGAAAATTGCCAACGTTATTTTGGAGCGTGAATAAATAAAGAAGAAGTACAATTGTGTACGTGTATGCTTTGTATGGGTGTATGAGTGCGAGAGAGAGAGAGAGAGTGTGTGTGTGTGTATGCGGTAGCGCATTAATTTTCCTAACCGTACGTTAAAGAGAGGTAAATGCACTCGCATAACTAGTATTTAAATGGCTCAATGGATTTGGTTGCTTCTGCACGCAGAACGTAATTTATCACGTTAGATAAATATTTTCGTTGCTGAAGAACGATAATGAATCGCCAGTAGGAGATGTGCAGTTGGTGGGTGAATGCAGCATTGTCCTATTTCGAAAAGCGTTGGTCTGGTCCAGGAAGCGCTTAGCCACGCTGATTATCGATTCGGAGCCATTTTTACGAAATTTCTGATAATAACATAACTAAAACGCAGTAAAAAAAGCTTGCAACCGGCTTTCTCATAATTTCATTTCGCCTTCAGGGTTACCATGGTAAGCAAGTCCGTCCCTTTTTCATTAGCTTCCTCATGCAGGAATCAAACATTGGCAATGATCTCTACCAAGGAACATCCTTCAAGTGACACCCTTCGATTTTGTTGAAATTTGGATATGTTATAAAGCACCGAAAAGTAAGCGATACGTATTTTTTTTATCGGCGGAAAAACGGTTTTAAGGGGTGAAACCACCCCTCGAAAAAAGGCCTAGGGTGGTTCACCCCTTAATTTTTTCATTTTAATCACTATAGTGGATTCTTCATCGCTTCGGATTAGAAGAATTTCCGTTTTTGTTTCATTAAAATCGGTGGACTCCTTGTGTGTGAACTGCTATATTAACCCTAGAGATGCCTTTTTTCGAGGGGTGGTTTCACCCCTTAAAACCGTTTTTCCGCCGATAAAAAAAATACGTGTCGCTTACTTTTCAGTGCTTTATAACATATCCAAATTTCAACAAAATCGAAGGGTGTCACCTGAGGGATGTTCCTTGTAAGACGACTATAAACCTTGTATGGTAACCTTGCGGGTAGAGGAACTTATCGAAACATTTTGTATTTTAAATTGGGGAAGATTTGCCTTAAGGTTGCTGAATCATCATTGGTGAATGGAGGGAGAAACGAAGTTATTATGCATACATTGTGTTACTTCACCGGTGCCAACTAATTGTGGCAGAATGATACTGACGTGGACGACTGAACATTGCGAAAATGTTCAAGTTCAAGTTTTCCGAGTTCAGTTGCCAAGAGTTAGGATTATCGGGAAACTAAATGTCGACGTTTAAAAAACCTATTAAAGTAGACACGAGCTTTGGCAACGTCGCACGGTGCTCTCGTAATTCGAGGCTGTTAGGTTTACTGCATTTGGCTACGGATGACTGTCACAGGTCACAGCTGTGTTACGCGCGTTTTACGGCATTGGGCGCTTACGGAGGTTATGTCAAAGCGGTAGGAGCAAATAAATGATTCGGAAAAAAGAGTAGTACGTGCAAAGTTTTTGCTGGAAAATACGATTTGTCAGCGCTCGTGGTTAGAAACATCGTACTATTCTCACCGAAGGTCGAAAAAAGGGAATCCATCACAATAAAGAAATGAATAATTTCCCCTTCCTCGCATTTGACTTTGAGGCCTTGGGCCACAGTAACGAGTATAAAGCCATGTGCAAATTTAACCATTTTTATTTAGCATGAATATCAAGCTGCTAGAAATATAATTTTTTTTCGACCTACAAAATGGCCGACTACTAATATTTTCTTTCGTTATTTTTTTTTAGGCTCTCCGTGGCGTGACATTTAGCATCCACAATTTTTTACCTAGAACAAAAAACACCAATTGTCGTCAATCTACATTAGAATACCTAGAGAAGTACGTACGGAATGTAAAAAATATTGTCTTATTCAAAAGTTGTAGGTATTTGAACTCAAGAAATGAATTTTCAGTGAAAAATTTCATTATAGCTGCTCCTAAACTGCTCATAAAATGAAAAGTTTTCGATAGATCAGAAATTCCGTACGTACTTCTCTGCGAAATGCAATTAGGAACATAACTTTTAAATTTGATGTAAATCGAGTGAAAATTGTTGAAGTTATTTGTCACGCCTATTGGAAAAAAGCTGTTTCGAGAAGTTTCGAGTAGTTTGCCATTTTGTACATCGAAAAAAAAATATTTTCTTGTAGCTTGATATTCATACTAAATTGATATGTAATTAATTTTATGAGTGAATTACTTTTTCATACGAAAAAAAATTGTTAAATTCGCACATGGTTTATACCCATTACTGTGGCCTAAGGCCTTAACGTATTTGAAATTGGCGCGCTAGGTCTTTGATTGGTTCTGCTATTTCCATAGTTCCTACGTTGCCACATTTCGATATAGGTCTCAACAGGTCTCACTTTTTCATAAACTGGCCACATATTTTTCATACATTCTCATAAACGAGATCAATAACCTGTATTTTTCGGTAATATTTTTTTGTACACTATGCTACACACTGTATTCGTTTTTTGGGTCACTTTCTTCACATATGCGGAAGCTAAACGCGCGAAACGGAAATGGTAACGACGTTGCTCTGTACAACCAATGAAGCCAAGCGGAGGTTGACGTTAACTTTTAAATTTAATATTTAATAAACGAGTGCGGAAGCCTGCAATCTTCTTTTGCCAATATATTGATAAAACACTCCATAAAGAGTAGTAAAATTTTCATTAATATCTATTCGCCCAAATATTTTTATGCAACAACCTTAATCGGACTGCCTAAGAACTTTTCTTGTCTTTTGCCTGTTATTTTTTTCATTTTCGCAACATTTTTTTTCAGATCGTTTATATTGACTAAAACTAGTATGAAAATCGTATTTTTGAAAAAATTGTGTTTGTCTGTACGTTTGCGTGTTCGTGACTCAAGAACCACTAAAGCTTTTTCGATCAATCTTTCACGAATGCACGGATCGCACTGTGGAATAATGATTGCCAATAGCGTGGCATTTCGGGCCAACATCTACAATTTGAATTATCGTGATATAAAACCAATTAATAATTATCTTTAGAATTATTTCAAAGAAAAACCCTTTTGACACTTTGTTTTATTACCACAAAAGATAAATTCTACAAAAAACGAACATTTTTATTAACAACTAAATTGTCATATTCGTAATTTATCACCTATTTGTTTACTCTGGTTCGAAGATCTTTAATGCTAAATAAAACTAAGTTCACTTAAACTAACCGTACAATTATTTTTAAATCGTATCGGTACGATTACGGGACAACCCTACTGTTATACATAATTCACAGAGTATTCTCTCTTCCAACGTGTTAAACTAGTTCATTCTAATCCTATTTTACTCAGCAATGTTCTGACATCTTTATACAACGTTAATGTATTGATACATAATTAGGTTTATCTGAAATAATGATACACGAAAGAAAGGAATGTTCGTGACTTTTTTTTGGAAAAACCCGTGCTGTATGAACATTTTTTTTACATTAAAGAGTCTCAAGTATCGCTGACAATTTTTGTATCGATAAATATTTGTTTTTGTGGTAGCGACAATGGTATGTGCAGACCGCTGTTTGAAAAACGTCCATCGCGGTGACCACTGCTGCTCGGAAACAAATAATCTGAAATGAAAAAAATCAAATGTAATTAATGATTGCATGAAATTATTGAGTGCTTGAAGGAAGAATTTGACGAAATATTGATTTTAGAAAATGGCCGCAGTCCAACGTGAAAGGATCGATTTTCGGTGATAAAAACGTTCTATTTTCGTTGATGAAAGAAAGCTATGCAGCAAAAAATTCCATCCTGCAAGCCCTGGTTTTTATATAGAAAATAAGCTTGTAAAATTTAAAGTGCTACAGTGATTTTTTATCCATCGTGGTCTCTGATTTTGAAAAAGTTATTTTGCGAAAAACGCGTTTAAAGCGTCACATCGCATATAAGTGAATAAAATGTAATTTAAAAAACTTACATAGAATCATCGATGCCAGTCCCGTAGAATAAGCATTCTGCAGCGGTAGCAGCCTCCAAAATTCCAATTTGCTGCTGTCCGCGGAACATTTTTCCTTCTCGGATGTTAGATTGAGGACGGCGTTCGGCCGTCCGCATGCCCTTCCTATCTTCTTTCGTCACGTATTTGTGAGCGTTGCGGCCGCAGTATACTCCTATCACGTGCAGGATGTTCAATAGCGAAACAGATCCTTCATTGAAGAGACAAGCAGCGACATGGGCAGACTATTTCCACTGGGCAGACATCACCCACTCGAAAGGTTTTTGGGCTTATCTTCCAGTGAGCTGGTTATAACTAATGTTGTTTTACGTTCAACCGCCTTTGCATCTTTCCTATAAGTTATCGTTGCTAAGGTCTTCATAGATTGGCTTGATAGGCCAGATATTGCCTACATTGAGAGGTAGAGCATTACCGTAAAACGGGGTTAAATTGCAATTGCTAAAGGTTGATTGCAATGTTCCTAAATTTGATTTTGATCTCAATGATAATTATAAGACTGATTAAGGGCCTATAATAGTACCCTAGGTACTTGATACTTTGATGTAAAATGTTTCCTTAATGAAGATGACAATTTTATTGTAAAAAATCATTGTTTTTCATTTAATTCCATGTATAATGCATAAAATGTTAGCTTTTCACTCAAAATGAGGTCAAAGTAACCTTTAATATTTGGCATTGGTTGCATTTCAATGCCTTGTCAAAGAAACCCCACACTTGAGGTTACATTGACACGTATAAAAAATAAAAAATTGTAGAGGTGGTGGCGCTTGTCTTTCTTATACATTTGATAACCAAAGGACGCATTGTTCTATTGGAGCAAAAAGTTGCAATTTAGGATGTTAAAAATAAAGTTAGCTACAAAAAAACTTCCAGAGCTTGTTCAAAGCAACTCCATTTTACGGTATATTCATGGTTATACGAAGGAAGCTCTTCGTTTGCCGACGCGCGCTTTCAGAAGCTCCAACCCATAACTCTGGTCGGAAACTTATCGTGATTCGGATCTTCAGAGGTTGAGCCGTAATGATCGAAGGTTGCCTATATCGCCTTTTTCATATTGTCGCCTGAATTATGGTTACGACGTATGGCTAAACCATGAGAAAGGGTAAATGTGACGATCATTGTCTTCCGATTAGCTTGTTTCTGCCACCGATCGCTTAGCTTTTCGTTCATGTGCATTCGTTTTTGCACATGTTCGATGCATCCTTCTTTTAGTAATAGTAGCACTATTTGCACACTACATAACGAGTTATTCGTGCACATTAGGGTGGCGCAATTTTGACCTCTATTTTTGTCCTCTTTCTCACCATCCAATTATCTTCTTTAACCTTTTGAGGATGGGGCTGGTCGATATATCCGACCAGCAGTTAGGCTTGGGAATCCAATTGAGAAATTCATCGATTTTATTCATATCTTTCATGTAAAAAAGTCGATTTCAATGGAAATTTCCCCGCCCTTAAAAGGTTAAAGAAAAAAAAATTGTCGCGGACAGTGCGAGCGGTCAAAAAAAATTTAGAGGTCGCTCAAACCCAAAAATTAAAATTTTCATTAAAAAATCCATTTTTTCTTCGTCCACTCCTCAACCATGAATATTACGCTTGATAATTTTTAAATTAACCTCGCGAAAGCTTTAGCCGGCCGATGAATATTTAATGGTCGCTCAAGGTTTGCGAAATTCAGAATTTCCGCCAAAAAATAAATCTCGCATCCACTATAATTCCTGATAGCATGAAAACAACATAAACAGCGAAGTGTTACATTTTCTGAATAATTTATTATAATAATTTGTAACAATCATTAGACGATATGTGTTGTTATGTATTATTGTATTATGGCATCGCTCGTCACAAAGTACAGCTACGATTGGTCCGCAGTTTAACTAACAAGACCAACTGTGAGACGCATGAAGATGTGCGGAAAACAGCCGCCATTGCAGTCTTACGAAGAAAACGATCTCGATTTTTATTCACGAACAAGAGCTTTAAAGAATTATTTTATGAGAACAGAGATTATAATTCTTGGGTTAGAAGTGTGAGGTAAATTAAAAAAATCTGTTTCTATAGTAAACAGGATTAATTGTTTTGAAAGTTTTTACAAAGCGTCAAATTTATGAGTGAGGAGGGTAAAAAAGAAAATCAGCGAAAATTGGAAATTTCGAAGATCTTGAGCGACCAATAAATATCCATTGGCCGCCTGAAGCTTTCGCGAGGTTAATTTAAAAAGGATAAAGCGCAGAGTAAACATTGAACAATACAAAAAATGGATTCTCTCTATATTTCATCGAAGTAAACTTCACTATAATTCTCTAGTTTATATAGAGATAAGTACACAAAGAGGAATAGGTTTCCAAATCAAACCTGCTGAGTCAGACTCACATGTCTTTTGGAAAGTTCATTATGAAACACGCCAGAATCTCAATGCCAAATTGCCTTCAAAACGCTCAACGGCCCGCTGGATATCTCGTTAAGAAAATGGTTTACCAATGGTGCAATTGAGGCGTCCCGTAAGGCCGCTATCAGCGAATATTGCGAATCATTAGGAAAAGGAATAGAGAAAGAAAAGGCGAGAAATGTTCGTTTACGCTGGCAAATTGTCTCACCGAAAACGTCAGCTTTCTAGGATCATGGGAAGCGAGCGAGCGATGGGTGAGAAAGATTTTATACAGATTAAGAAAGGAAAGGGAATGATTCTACATTGCAGCGGTCGGCTCCCTCGTTAGAAGGGATAAATCATCGTCCTATACCGCCAAAAGTTACGAACTCAATTGGAAAAGTTATCGAGAACAAGCGAGACCGCGGTAGATGGTTGACGAGCGAATTTGCCCGACGTAGCATCCCCATCGAAGCGTGTGAGAAAAACACAGCATCGTTTCTCTTAGTTTTCTCTAGTTGGATGCATGAGAGATTTTACCCTACACAAGCAGCTTGCCGTCACAATCAGCATTATCAACGCGAAGGGAGTGTATGCTCGGCTCGTGTTAATTATCAGCAGCAATGTTTATTCCACGTCCTGAGACCCTCAAACCGCCACCCTTTTCGTTTCCTCTCTATTTATCTCTCAGTGGCTGCAATTGAAACACCAGTCCCAATTTCTCGAGAAGAGTTCCGCAGGATCGCAATTACAGAACCGTAGTACTCGTCTTCGTTCTCGCGAAATTGAAGGCTCGCTAATCAACTGTACAAATGTATGTTCTCCAAAAATAACGTGCGAATACGTTGAACGCCAATCACTTGAATAAATTTAATTATTCAAGATAGATTTCGCGGAGTTCGCGCTACTTGCCGAAACGCGAAGATTCGAATTTTGTGCAATGGAGGACTAACGTCGTTAGAAGCGTAGGGAACGAAGAATTTTCCATTCTAACGCTCGAGGTATCGTCACTCGACCGGTAAGAGCATTAAACAGACATTGCATATATAAACTTTTTTCATCCGAGCATACGATAATATGATGAGAGTAAGGGATATTCTCATCTACCTTCATCTCTACTGCAAACGCGAGTGTGTGCGGAGCCTCGAGTAACGTTGTATTCGCTGCAGGAGATGGCAAAGCTCTGGAAGCGAGAGGCAAGGACATCAAAGTAATCTAAAGACTATATATACATGTATACGTATGTGTAGAGCAGCAATAGCGAATGGGATGGAAGAGAACTCCCACGCTGTGAGAGGAAATGTAGTGAGGAATGCACGGGGAGTATCGCGGGGCCCTGGAACAAACCAACAGAGACAGGAATAGAGGTCGTCGAGAGTCGTTGGGGCCGTTGGCTAATATTTTATTATTATCTCGTTAGCGCGTTGTCGTTAGGCGAAGAGCCCCAGTTGAACGAGGACGGGTTTTCTGTATACAATATGCACGAAGCTTGGGATACGTGTCCCCGCGTACTTGACTCATCGTCCCTAACGGAGCATAAACAATACATAGATCCCTTGACCTCGCTCATGATAACGTTGTACTCTCTTCTTCTTCTCTCTCTCTCTCACTCTCTCTCTCTCTCTCTCTCTCTCTCTCTCTCTCTCTCTCTCTCTCTCTCTCTCTCTCTCTCTCTCTCTCTCTCTCTCTCTCTCTCTCTCTCTCTCTCTATCTCTCTCTCTCTCCCCCTCTCTCTATCTGTTTCTGTATTTACGTATACATTGTCTCCGCCAGAGGGATGTAGAGCTCCGTAAACGTTGTGTGAAACGGTACAACCTGTCAGACCCATAGATTATGTTTTCTACCTTCAACCTTTACGTGCAACCAGGCTGGCTTCTGGAGAATGGAACGATGTAACCAACGTCGTTCCTCTTGTTACAACGTCTCGGGTATCACTAGTTTCTCCCTACCAGCTGTGCAATATTTCACCTCGGCGGAAGGCTTTCGGACCAGGGCTTAGCGATTTGCCACGCAAATGTGGTGGGCTTCCATTATTATAGGTAAGAGCAATAATTGGATTGGAAAATACAGTTGCTTCTACTCGTATCTGGATTCGTACACGGTAAAGAACAGATACTTTTGTCAGTCCAAAGTGAATAGCAATTTTCTAACTTATGTATAACTTCCTTTTGCCCGCGGCTTCGCGTCCGTGTACGAGGGAAATCCACGCCACTTTCCTTTTAGAAGGAAAACCATATTCTCTTGAGATGCGCTGAACGAATTGGTATAAAACGTAAAACGGGGCGATACGGGAAGCATTCGATCTCACGAACCAAAGATGCGAAAAAAAAGCTTCAACTGTTTTTTTTTCGCAACACCGCCGAACAGACGAAAATAAATTTAAAAATTCAGGGTGCTGAAGTATGCATCGTTGGGATGCAACGAAAATTCTTTTTATGCCTTTGGTCGTTTGTTGTTACGATAGTGAAAATAGTGAAAAAAAAATAGCTAGGATATTTTCTTAGCATTTCATGTTATAGACTGCTGGATACTGGATAACGTTTCAGTGATTTTCGTAGCCCAAATTCGCCGAATGTGGTGGCAAATCAAACAATTAATTTTCGCTGCTCTCTGACGATGCTTTAATATCATAAAAATGCATAGATATCGTTTCCGCATCGTGTTCTTACCCTACCAGCTTAACTTACGGCTGACCAATCAAATGTACGGAAAACACTCTTCCATGATATTAGCGAAGTTGATACGTTTAAAATATTTAAAAAGTTAAAAAAGTACGCCGAGTAATAAAAGATCTCCTCGAAAACATTGTTGTTTGTTTTACGTTATCAAAGATGATGGCTTACCTTGAAAACAATGATTATTTGTTTCAATTTAAACAATGGTTTTATGATATGTTTTCCATTAACAAAATGTACAGAAAAAAATGGAATGATTTATAATATAGCCAAGTACAATGTACGTGTTATGAAAGTGTACACGAAATGTTATAGACATAATTGTTGAGCCTTAGACGTAACTGTATTAAAAATGTTTTATTTTCATTTAAAAACCCACATTATTATTACAGAGGATCAATACCACCATTATAGAATATGACAGCGTGTGAACCACATGAGACACTGGAAATGCTGTGCAACGTCTTGGTATGCATGGTTAAGAAGAAAAAGCTCGGGAAGATTAAGAATTTCCCGTTTCTACCAGCCGCATGAATAACGTCGGCAACATAATCTGTATATTTTTATACATTTTAACATCGCAACGATTGCCAGTCAGTAGCCAAAATATATTTGATGGAATCTGTAGTACACTTCGTACAAAAATTCAAAGAACAAGACTATTCATTTTGAACTCGCTGTTACTGTGAAAAGAACGATCGTTTAGCCATGATTTGAAAAAAAGCATTTTGAAGCGTGAAGTCTCTAACTTCCAAATTTTTTATCAACATTTTTTGTTCAGCTACGGTTATGGCGCAGTTGAAAGAAATATAGCGGAACAATTTTCGAAATTTTTCGTCGACTTCTAAAGTCTCTCTGGGCTCAGGAAAAGAATTCCTGACTATGCCAATGCCAAGTTCAGTAAGCTCGATCATTAAGTTTTAATTTGGTCTTCTAACGGTCTCTGTACGACAATTTTTTGTTTCGATATCGGTCGTTGAATGAAAAATCATACTTTTGCCTTTAATTATCGATATCTTATGAGCTAATGGTCGCATGTACAGCGAATCGAAGGATGTTTTAAACATTTTTAATTAATCCTCTATATGCTTTAATTATTGCTTCAGGGATTTATCCTCTTACCTCCACTATTGATTTTAAAAAGTAAAAAAACGATTATTTCGGGTTCTTTAATAAATATTTCGCTACTTTACAAATAATGACCAAAGTACTGATATTTCCAAGTTTTTCAGCTTGAATATACCCCCAAGAGCCCTGTAAAATTTCAAGTTGTTCCGTTGATTCGTCGTTCCAGCCCGAATTATCAGTTACAAGGAAAAGTCTAGGAACACGTTTATTACTTTTAAACATCATTTAATAATTACCAACGTGAAAAAAATCGCTGCTTTTCTTATAATTTCACTTATATTACTTGTCAAATCAAGGAAATAAAAAATATGTCAAATTTTTTTTCTTTCCATTTGTTTGTTTCATGCATTTCTTTTACAAGCTTTCCTGAAAATTAATTTAAAAAATTGAAACAAATATATTCCATTTTTTTCCCTTAAATATGACTAGTAATGAATGTAAAATTGTAAGAAAAGTATATATATATATATTTTTTTTTAATGTGTCTTCAACTTGAAATTTTATGACGCTATTGAGGGTACATTTAAACTCTGATAAACCTAAAAACATCAGTACTTTGATGACCATTTGCAGAGTAGCAGAACATTTATTGATAAAACCAGAAAGTCATTTTTGTGTACTGTGATTCGGATCAATAGGAGGGGTGTAATAATCCCTGCAATAGTCCTTGCGATGCTTAGCATATTTCTATTGCTCCTTTCTTCTGTAATTTATCAATCTTTTCTGAGATCTGCACTCTATATGTGACCAGTAGGGTTCACTGGGAGTCGATCTTTAGGTAGGTACCTTGTTTGAGGGGCAATTCTACACCGGATATCCAATTAAAAATGACCAAGTCCGAGGTACTCTGTGTTCATCTTTGTTGAAAATATTTAAGACGACTGGCCACGGTACTTACTGGATTTAGTATCGTCTCCCTCCTGAATGATAGTCGCGTTTGGGTTCCGGCTTCTGGAAATCCGACATCCTCTGATTCGAGGTCTTTTTTGTTCTGCATGCCTGCTGACGTGACGGACTCTTGAGGTTTTTCGACGGTTCGTTGAATGTTGCTTCCGGTGGCGCCTTGCTTAAGTCCTTTGATGCACGCTGTAAGCTTTCAACCGTCTTGCGCTCTTCCAGTTGCTTTCCATTCGTCAAGTATGGTGACGTTGGAGTTAACCGCCGAATTGAGGTTGGGAAGAATGAGGGCTTTTCTTGTGAGAGATTACTCTCGTTGCAGATGTACCAGCAGCCTGCTCATATCACTGAATCTTTCCATAAGTATGAAATTATCGAGCGTTTATCATTCTACCAACTCCGTGAGGGTTGTTTCCAAAACTGCGAGGCAAATTGGAACCTTCTCTTGTTTGGGAGCCTCTGCTACAAACTGGCTCCTGGAGAGAAGCTATTACTTCCGGATTTAACTTCGGCGGATTGATACACGTACAATTTTCTGGTACGTGTATCAATCCGCAATTAGGCAATCTCTTCCTTCAGAAGTACGGCTCTAAAGAGCTTTAAAGATTCATCTGAGTACGATCTCATCCGCTATTGGACCCCCAAGAAGTTTTTTCATACTTTACTTGACAAGTGAATTTCGGCTAAATCGTTCCCTACTAACCCTTGATCAGAATGAACTTCATCCATTGCAACATCATTTTCCCATCGTTCCCCCATCTCATCATGTGACGGTGGCGATGATGCCCTCGAACTGTGACCCGCGTAGCGATCTGCATGTCCGACAATAACGAAAAACGAAGTCGTTCAAAGATTCAATTGCACGTACTCGGGCGAACTCTTGTTCACCGTTTTCTGCTTTCCATTGCCTCGAACATGATCCGCTACGTGCCGGCCTGGCCCGCACGTACAGCATATTTCTCGCACACACATACGAGACGTAAATTGATCTAATCAATTTACGTATATTCTTGGGTGCAATGCACGCCGCGGCCCGGCCGTTGCGTGTGTGTAACGGGTTATCATTCCAGACCCCTGAAACATATCGTGAACTGACGTTCTTAAAATCCTCGCCTGCTTTTCGACTTGTTTTTCCAAATGTCTCAAACGTTTCTTCCGAAGGTTTTCTCTTCCCTCATCCTCTGCAGAGGAACGATGTTTTTCTCTCTTTCCCATCCTCGGTGTATATTTATTTTTATTTTATTCCAACGTGTGTGGCTTATTCGATATATAGATAGGGAATGAACAATGCGCAACAATGGGCGGCCTTTGTGGTCACGAAAAAAGTCTCAATACGGCTATAAACATGTGGTGCCAACAACATGAAGTGAGCGTACTACCAGGTGATGTCGAGAAAGCGGCTCGAAATACATTTTTTTCATTGCGTTAGTTCGAAGCAAGAAAAATTTGAAATTATAGCCTCTCGTTGTTTGTGGTCGGGCTAAGAAGTCCATAGATATGGCTTCGCCACCTTAAAGACATTTTTTCATTCATTGCGCATGATACGAGACAAATTCACATTTTCAGCTCCCCGATACCTACGGGTATACAATTCGTGTTAACTTCGATGGAGAGTTCATATTTCTGTCTTTGCAGTACTCGAAAATATACATTTTTCTATATCTGTGTTTGTGTTTTTTTGATGCAAGAGCATTCCACAGTTCCGGCTTTAAGTTCTGTTTAAAACGTAAAGTATTATTTATTGCCTTCAAATGCCTTTCAGTAACTAACGATGTATACGTTTTTTATCTGATTGATTTTTCAAACATACCCATTTTTGCCTTTCGATAGTTGAAGCCCTAAAAATGTTTGATTGCAGAGGTTTGATGCAAGACAAATTAATTTTGTGGCCCCGCGATACGTGATGCTATTCATTTTTTGCTGTCGGTAATCGAGTGATCAAATCCATAGATTTTGCTTCGCTATACCTACAGATATTTTTCACTCGTTGCGGTTGTCGCGGGACAAATCCATATTTTCGGCTCCTCAATACTTGCAAATATACATTTTCGATTGCCTCCGAGCAATGTATGAAAAATTCATATATCCGGCTATTCAGTACCTGAGCTTGTGAATGTCTCTTCGCCTGTGCTCGATGCAACAATGTTCGATATTTTTGGCTTTCCATTCTACTTAATGTAAAATATGATATTATTCGGTTGCCTCTAAACAATTTTTTGGTTGAGGTAATCAATGATGCATATTTTTTGGTCAATTCGTACAAAATAAATTAATTATTGTGGCTTTTCCATTCTTTATCTAAGCATTTTTCATTATGTATGTTCCAGTAAGAACAATTTTATTGTTGGCCTCTTCATACTTGAAGGTGGGAATTTTTCGTTGTCTGCGATCGGGAAAGCAAATCCATAATTTGGTTTGGCGATGATTGCACGTTTTTCATTTGTTGCGCCTGATGCAAAGCTAATTGATATTTTCAGCCCCTCGATCTGTACGAGTATACATTTTTCGGTGTCTCTGAGCAATGAAAAATGCATATCCCTGACTTGTCAGTACCTGAAAATATATAGCCCTAAATCAAAATATATATACCTAAAATTTCACTCCTTACCTGTGTTTATCTCTCCAGTGCAAGATTTTATGTAGACGAACTCAATGTTCTGCTTGCTATTCACAATTTCGAAGAATTTTTTGATGTTAGAATTTACGACATGAAGAGCGTTGGTTAAATTTATTCTTCGCTCTAAAAAGGGCCGTTTGTTTTACGCGTGCACTCATAACCGCTCTAACCACGTTTAGAGGTTAGAGCTGTCAAAACCACTGAAACACAATTTACATGTATATATGGGAAGCGAGGTCTGCATAAGGTGCAGGCAGCCGTGGAGAAGTGCGAGAGAAAGCAAGTTGAAGGCACTGCAAGATGAAGGCACTGCGTATGCCCGGGCTACCTCATGAGGCTGCGCAGAGCGAGCCTACAGCTCGTAGCCCGTCGCGTCTGTTGAGAAAATTGGTAATAAACTTTCAAACAGGCGTATGTACTATGTTGACGACGTGACCAAATGATTTTATTCGATTCAACAAACGACTGTGAAACAATGATTGTAGTCATAAAATCGTTCGGGAATTCGGCCATAAACTAAACAAAATAAGGAAACACTCACATTACATTGGTGAAATGTCATTAGGTTTTTTACTCGTTGAAGCGTTATCGCGTGACATCGATTCGAAGTTAAAAACGACCAGTGAAAAGCCAACTTACTGTAAAACAGTCCGCGTGTTCGTCAGTTGGTCATCGGCGTCGGTTTTTTCTTATTACTTGACGTCAAGACGCTGCCGCGTCTAGTGATATAAACTAGATGAATTTAAGAGTATGTTTTAAATAATTTTCGCAGTGGTTAATGAGCATATCAAAAGATTTAATTGACCCCTAGCGTCTTGCTTCAGCTCGGAAGTATCACCGTATATCTATTTGTCCAAATGTTGCATTTAATAAGAAAACGCTTGAAGACCCAACACTTGAAAAGCAACCCACATAGTTGAGAAGTTTAAAAAGTACGTGGGTAAAATAAATTCTATATAGATGCGCATAAAATTGTTAATTCCTGATCGTACATCAGCCCACTTGACATCAAATACCCCATATGCTTTTCTGCGGCTCTGTATCCTATTAACAACAAACTGATATACCGTGGTTGAATATATATATATATATATATATATATATATATATATATATATATATATATATATGGTATATACATGTTACCGCATACTGCTTTGTTGGACTTTGTAATTTTGGGATCGAATATCCACAACCTGCGACGTACACGATGATGGAGAAGTACACGTGGGCGTCATCATGCGGTACGAAACACACCTGGGGTTTTACACGGTCCCATACGTCCCATCCATCCAATCTTGCTGCGACAACTTTGCTCGTGTTGTTGAATGAATTCATGAAAGACTGTTCAAATTATAGGCAACCCCAAGAAAAATCCGCCATAAACTGATCGAACTTCTCTTATTGTGCTTCGTTTCTCTCGCCACGAAAAGAGGCGTTGAAACGATGAATGGAATTTTCTAATATTCCACATACTTTAACAGTCAGACTTGCAATCTTAAGGATGTTGAGTCCCAAATCGCAAATGATGATAAAATTCTGAAAATTTGGTATGTTTTTGTATGAAGTATTTCAGAGGTCGTGTAAAAATTTCACGACAATTAGGAAGCTCGTTATTGAACAATTAACATTCACAAATGAAATGTTGTTTTATGGAAACTGATGTAACTTTGCAATGAGTTTTTTTTGACCTCTCAATTTTATAATATCTACAATATACTGAAAGCAACGGAAACAAAACGAAGTTTATTGATAAATTTTTTTTAATTTCTTTTTTTTTAGTTTTTTTTTAATTTGAAAAATTGTTCTTAACAAAATGTTAGTTTTTTAATAACGAGCTTCCTAATCGTCGTGAAGTTTTAACACGACCTCTTAAATACTTCATACAAAAACATATCAAATTTTCAGAATTTTCTTATCATTTTTTATTTCAACCCTTAAGGAGGTTGCAGTAATGATGATAGAGTTCTGAAAATTTGGTATGTTTTTACATGAAGTATTCAGGAGGTCGTGTAAAAATTTCATGACGGTTAAGAAGCTATTTATAGAACAATTAACATTAACATGTTTTATAGGGACTCAACATCCTTAATACAGATATTTGTTCCCTATCATCCTTTCAGAACCTACTATTTGAAAATTGATGTTATGCTTTCTCCTACAGACACCCTTGGTTTTGTAAATATATTTATTTTTCACGATTACCATGAAATAATGCCATTTAGAAAAAATATTTGCATGTATGTGTATGTGCGAAATTTTTGTTCACACATAAACTTTTACAGTTTTGGGCTGACTGATTATGAAAAATATGTTGTAAATGAATTCAGTGGAAATTGATGCAAATAAGTTTTTGATTTCAAGAGAAGCTTTACTTTCAGGAACATTTTCTGTAGCTCTAGAAGCTTTCAATTTCGAAAATTGCTGAGCAACTATTCAAATGGAAATAGAATATCACACAAGGTATTTTCGGACTACATTTTGCGAAAAGCAGTGAAGGTGTTTAGATATTAGAGGAATTCAAATTCTATCAAATGTCTTCCATGCAGTAACTCTGTTAAAGGGGAAGATATCAAGTATGTATGTTACTATACAGAAATATAATAGTGTATAGAGTATTTGCGAATTTAATTTTCCGGATGTGCTTCCGATTTTTAAAAAGTATGATTTTTCAGAAAAACAGCTTATTTGCAACGAAGCTTTAAAAAAAAATTTAAATACCCGATTTGTACAAATTTTCTTATACATTCTACTGTCATTGGTATTGAGTTCAGGTCTCTGAAACATTTAGCAAACTAGTGTGTGATAAAAGAAAGAAAGGATTTGGTTTTTAGAAAAGATGAATGTGCACCAAACCGTCTCGGAAAAAAATGGTGCACATGATAACGCTTGACATGATTTCCACATTACTAAACTTCGCTGACAAAGCGTGCACTGTGCAGAAGCGAGTTTGGAATAACCAATTTGCTCAGAGAAACATTTTGGCAGCCAAATAAAATTATGAAAGGGCAACGTGCACGTTTCTAATTTGCACATTTTTCATTGTGCAAGGAGAAAGCTCGTTTTCATTTGGAACTGAATTTTCGCCTCCATCTGAAACGGGAACACCGGATATTAATACTTCAAAACAATCATAAATAAAAAAAATCTCTGATAATACAGACACATAGAGCGTGGATGGAATTTGGAAAAGCTTCCGTACATTTCAAAACGCTCCAATTAAATTTGGTCCTTTTTCGAACTCCGTGCATAACTGTTCGTGCAGTGCAGTTGAGAGTAAATGGAGAGTATGTAAGGAGAAAGTGGGGCCACCACGAAGGAAAGCACATATGTGAAACTCGACGATTTGATACATGGTCAGTTGAGATATAACTTTACGCGATTCGACCAGCCCCTGGGCATGTCGGAGTCAATGGCCGAGCATCAGCAGTGAAATCCGTCGGTTTTCCCTCGACTGCCTCGTGCTTCATCACGTTTCAGAGAAAATGTTGGCTACTAGTGGTGAGTGGCGGCGACCGCCCGTAACTACTTAACCACAAGCGGCGCAATATTATTTGCTGGCTTAAAGGATACTCGTGGCTTACATGTGCGCTTGTTAGATAAATCGCTAATACGTCGCCCGGAGAATTTCTTGCGAGAACATTTTCCTCGTACAATTTCACTGCATTGTTCGTCACTGTTGTTTGTGTTTGATGTTTATTATAGACCGCATCCTTGAGCGAAAGTAAAAGCTTGACACACTTGACTCCAGATCAACGAGGTATTCGTGATTTCTTGCTGATAAAACGTCAGCAAAAAATGAAGAAGGCTGTCGTTTTTTCACAAACAACTACATCACTGGATGTGAAGGAGTATTTCAAAAAACAGCCATCCGGGTTGATATCGCAGAAAAGTGTCGTCGTGAGAAAAAGTACGCGCACGCACAGGTTCTTTTGTTATCTGGTGATAACCTTGCGTCAGTTAAAATGACCTTGCACAAGAGGGGAATAAGTTGAAGAGCCCCATGAGGGTGAATGCACTACGGAAAGTCGAGAGGGATGAAGAGTCTTACAAGGAACATCACTGCGTCCGCCGTCGATCCTGTTGAAACTCATATATGTGATAAAGCCTTGAAAACTATTAGACACGTATGTTTTTTTATCTGCGGGAAAACGGTTCCAAGGGGGTAAGCCACCCCTCGAATAAAGGCGTGTCGAATGGTAGTTTTGCAGTTTCACCCATAAGCAGTCCACCGATCTAAGCGGAACAAAAATCAAAATTCTCCTAACGTAAAACGATGAAAAATCCACTATAGAGTAATTGGAAAAAAAAACATTTAGGAGTGACACTCCTTTCGTTGAGGCTCCGCTTTTCCCCTTAAAAACTTTTTTCCGCAGATAAAATAAAATTCGTGTCTAATCGTTTTCAATGCTTTATCACATATATGAGTTTCGACAAAATCGATGATGGACACTTAAGTGATGTTCCTTGTTAGTGACTTGGAACCACTTCGTTGGTGACGATGACGGCAAGGACGATGACGTTAACGATGACAGCCAGGACGATAAGGGAAAGAGAGGAAAGGAGAAGGTGAAATGCCTCGAAACTTCAAGGCAGACATAACTTTGCTGGAATTTCGCACACAACGTTTATCATCGCAATACTTGCAAGTGTGACGTATGCACGTTCTTCGAGCTTTCTATCTGTCAGAGCTACATCCGAGAAAAAAGAAAGTACATATACAAACACTTCATACGATCTGCGCACTGCGGAAGAAAGCGATATAGTACGATAAACAGTGCAGATAAGTTCGTATTCCCGAGTTGCTTCTTTTCACTGAAAAAAAAGCATATCCAAAGGAGACGGGACACGTAGACTCTTGTGTGACTCACTGACAATGAGCCTCGTGTTCTCTACACAGCTACAAAACTTGGTGTGTTCCCGATTCCCTAAAACGTGGTGTGAGATGAGAAGGAACTCGACTCAATTTCCCAAGCTCCTCTCGCCAATTCGGTCTTCTTCCTTACCCTCTTCCTCCCTCCATCTCCAGCCCGTCATGTCAGCCAAGAAATATCAGGCTGCAAAGAGGTTTCTTCATGATTCAAAGTTACCGCGGCAAAATATCACCAAGTGTGAGACACCTTCGCGATGCCAAGATGCGTCTAAGTATTTTAAAAAATAACAAAAAACAACGAAAAATGGAAAAACTATGCAGTTGTATTTGCCATGCAACTCCATTATTTCCGAACGACGGCAGAAGTATGCGAACCGGTAAGAAATATTGGAAATCACGTTCCACCTATGTAGAAATTTGAGTCGGGAAAAAGTTCTGCCCTTGATCTGCTTTGCCTAAATAATATCAGGCCATGGTCAGGCCATCCAGCATCGATCAAGTTCGCCATGTAACAGGTTTCAGGCCAGGCCCTGATCTGGCGTTGGCGTTTCGGGAACTGATTAGGAAGTGGACAGGCAAACTATCAAGTACTGGAAGGACTGTTGGCGATCTACCCGAGTAAAATAGATACTATTAGGTGGTATACTATTAGGTGGTATATAGACTCGAGTTACACTCGAAAGGTAACTCTCGCTCACCACTCACCAACCCAACGAAAATGGCCCCAAGTGCAAAGGGTTATTTCACCAGTATCACAAAATCCTAAGCGTAAGTGCACCCTATGCAAGTAGAGCACTTCTGCCCGTGGTACAACGCACAGGACGAACTTTTATCCTCTTACGATGGTACCTTGCCTACGCGAAGTGCTTCGCTTGTAGCCACCTGGCGGGTTGTTGGCGAAATATATTCAGCTAATATCTTCTTGGCCAGAACATTTTCCCAACATAGCGACAAGGCATTCAAAAACCACGAATGACCTGCTTTTCCTTTTCGGCCTCATTTAATAATTTGGCTATTCGTTATGCTCAAATCATTGGTTATTGTATTCCCGGTATTTATGATAAGCATTCTTATCCTCGTCGATTATCATCGATGAAATGAATGCTGTTAATGGTGAATAAAATGAAAACAGATGTATTAGTTTCATGCTAATCAGTTATAAATACCTTTGATGAGGTTAAAAGCAAAATAGCTTTACACAGCTCTTAAAGACAGGCACTACTTTTCAGGACATGTCAACGTTCTGGCCAGGAGATTGTATCCCGGCCAGGAGATTGTAATTTCCAAACATGGAGGGTAAGTCGTAAAAAACGATTTTGCGATCTTCTCGGTTTGTTCCATGGGAGGGCCGGGTCAGGTAAGTCAGACAAGGCAGGTCTAATCACGACCCGACACAAAGTAGGGAAGCCCGGTCACTTCTGCACGGGCAGTGCTCTCCAGCTGCGGTCTTTTCAATTCATCTGCGATCACTTTGTCGCTAGATTATTTTGAATATCCATACGCATCACGTTATTTGCACTACCTTGAGTTACACCCGCGTGTACGGTTAAGAAGCAAATTTCGTTTGTAGGTCGAAGAATGTGGATACGTGAATAATAAATTGACTTCGAGTCTAGGATAGAGTTATCGAGAACAATAGTTCCGCATGTACGAATAGACATATTCATTCCTTTCTTCGTTCATCCCAGCGAGAGTAGTCCGTGTCAGAAGTTCGATTTCACACTCTCTCGCACTCCGCACCACAGCCAACGTTCTCGGGCCTCCCTCGCCCCCGTTTATCTTGCAGTGTACGCGTTACGTCATAGTATCGAATCCGGCAAAGACGAGAGTGCGGTCTCGTGTCCCGGTTCATATACCTTGGGGCCGATTTCCAACTTCGAACAAGGAAGCGCATATAATGTCTCGGGAGAAACGTCTCCGACTCGCTTCTCCAAGGAAAACTGGGATATATCGCGCTGAGAATAGTCTTACGAATAACAAGACGGCTATAAATGCGGCACGTACTCCCTTATCCTTCACACCGCAATATCATTGCGGTTCTATCGTCGCAGTAAAAAAGTGACGAGGGACCGAAGTATAGTGCAATGCATTGCGCTGAAACGAAAGAATTATTAAACGTCAGAAAAACGGAGAAAAATATATTATCAGGCGACGAAATCTTCGTTCACGGGTCGTTGGATGGTGGGCTGGTGCGGCATCCCAGGCCGCTTCGTCTAACCCGTTCGCGTTGCATTCAACCTGGAGCCTCGTGAACCGTATTTTCATGACTTCGAGTGCATGACCGCGGTGAATACCCAGCCCATAAAAAAGCTTGATGGTACGTGAGGTTTTCTTTTTTCAATTAGGAAGCGAATGAAACACGAATCATTCGATGTTGTTAAAATTTAACTTACTTAGAAAAAAAATTTGAAAGGATCCTGATTTTTTCAAGTTATCCGAGGTGGACATTTATCCCGAATGTGGGTTCCAGGTTTAATTACATCGATTACACATTTGCTCGAATATCTGCCAATAACGTGGATTCGATCTGCTTAATCATTTTTCAAATTCATTTCACCCGAAATCGAATGGTCAACTGGATTTTCCTCGAATACGTTAATTCATAGTATAATATTGAATGCTGATACTGTGATATTTGCACTGTCTAATTCGTATCAGAAATTGGGGTAGGTAAAAGAATGAGGTAATCTCCCGATTCCTTCAGTATCTTCTGTCCTGGCCTAGTTTCGTCCATGACATATATCTTCCTTCTCAATCGACAAACGAAACCGTGTGCAAATTTTTTTTCCACCCCCCCCCCCCTCCCCACTGTCCCAAGACAAGGCAATTTCTTTTCCAGCGGCAATCTCGTTGGAATCATAAAAAATGCAAATCTCCTGTGACAGGTAGCTATTTTATCACGGGGAAAGCTGCCACTTCGGCGTTTTTAATTTGGCGAAACGGACGAACCAGTGAAGTCTTTTATTCTATCATTTGATTTGCGTTTCCCGATCCATTTTTCGTCTCTTTCCATCCAAACGGTTCGCCGAGGTCTTTCCGAATTTTCAACAAGCCGTCCCGGCAAAGGGAAAAAGGACAGGTGAAACGCAATTTGCCGAGTGTCAAACGGGCGAAAGGATCGCTGTCGTGAGCGATATCCCTTCGCAATAAGTTGTCGTCTCTGTATGTATGACAGAGGGATATACAGAGCAGATTTCGCAATAGAGGGGCTACGAGTCGACAGAAGGAAAGCAATAGCGGCCTCTGACAGATATATGCAGCGTAATATTAACGGCGACTCCGCGTGTATTGGCCGTTCCCCGAGGATACGGCCCGCGACAAAAGGATGCCACTGAGTATTTGGCAACCGCGTCGGTAGATGGATATCGACGTTTCAGATTGCCGAAAGATGCCAGGACTTTCACGTGTGGGGTCCCGCAGATATTTATTCGTTCTTTCAATCGGCGTTCGATCTCCAATTCTCTCACATATTGTCACAACTTGCTCGCGAATAGCTCGGACACTTATTGGAATAATTCTTAAGGGGTTACCCCCACTTGCGATTTTGAAAAAATCGTTTTTTTATTGCATTTTTTGGAAGTATAAGTATCTGAGAATATGTCCTGAAAATTTCAAGTCGATCCGAACAAAATTGACTGAGATATGAGCGTTGAAAGAGAAGAATCCGTTCTTCGTGTAAACTGAAATTGAAACTTTAAACGCGTTTTTCTCAAAATGGCATTTCTGAATTCGGTGACCAAGATTACTCGAACACTAATAAACCGATCTTCTTGAAATTTTGCAGGCTTATTTAATACATAAAAATGTAGTCTTTAATCGCTCGATTTTTTTTTTCGAAAAAAAAATTGCCGTTTTATAGCCAAAAAACGGCCGTTTTTTTGTTAAAATTGAACCATTAACTTTGACTGTCCGCCATTTTGTGAAAAATGAATATTTTTGAAAATCCTTCGATTAAAGACTAGTTTATACTTATATTTGACTAAATCCATCCGCATTTTTATTTCAGATGATCCACTTCGCCGCAATGTTGGCCACCGCAAACCGTGTATATAAAAACATTATTTCATTGACGGCCATTTGCCACGAAACAATGTAATATTTTTCAATAAAAAAATGACTGGAAGTTCTTCAAGATGTGTTCTTTAAGATGGTATATTGATCGATTAAGGGGTAAGGCCACTGTAAATTTTTTGAAAAATCGATTTTTTTTTATTGGCTTCAAAAAACTATTCGCAAAACTTTAAACGCGTTTTTCTCGAAACATGGTTTTTCAAAATGGCACGCAGCATAACTCGAACAATTTTCATTTTTTTTACTTGAAATTTTAACCAGATGTGAACATTTACATTATCTTGAGAATGTCGATCGGAATTTTCAAGAACTTTATTTATTGATTTTTTATTCACAAAAAACTTGCCGTTTTTTTCGTCAAAAATCAATTTTTTTTTTTCAAACGCACGCCAAATCCACAAAAATTGATACTTTTTAAAATCCGATCGACATTCTCTAGCTATAGCCCTCTAGATTAATGGTTTTTTTTTTTTTTGTTCTAGATTCAAAAGTGCACCAGTGGTGCTGCGTGCCGCGGAGCCCTGGAAGCAAAACATGTCCCGGGAAGATAGCTGTGGAACCGCCATTTTGTTTTTTTTTTACTGGAAAAAAAATTTTATAATAAAGTTTAATGTATGCCCGATAACACCATTAAAAGTTTTTTTTCAAATACCTTCAATTTCGGGAGCAAAAAATTAGTGAAAAAACCTTTTTTTTTGGGCCGTTACAGTGGCCTTACCCCTTAAACAAGTTTTGTAGTTTTCTTTAAAAAAATTCATGAAAAAGACCTTTTTTTTGCGCTACAAGTGGAGGTAACGCCTCAATAAGCGTTCCATTGGATACTTTTCGTAAGTTACGCTGCTCCAATATTAATCTGTCTCGATGCTCTCAACGAAAATACGGTACTTGCTCGGTTATTTGCGATCGATGTATCGTTATGTACCGTAAAATGGGGTTACTTTGAACAGGTTTTGGAAGTTTTTTGTAGGTAGCTTTTTTTAACATCCCAACCTCCAACTTTTTTGCTCCAATAGAAAAATCCGTCCTTTGGCTATCTAATGTGGACGAAAGTCACGCCCCCCCCCCCCCCGCCTCACAATATTATCTATTGTTTTTTCAAGTGTCAAAGTAGCCTCGAGTGTGAGGTTTCCTTGACAAGGCATTGAAATGCAACTTATGTGAAAGATTAAGGGAAATTATGTCAAAGAGAACTTCGACATCATTTTTATAAAAAAATATATACATATTTTATGCATTATACACGGCACTAAGTGAAAAACAACGATTTTTTTGTAGTCAAATTGTCATCTTTATTAAGGAAACATTTTACATCAAAATATGAAGTACGTAGGGTACTATTATAGGCACTTGATCAGTCTTATAATTATCATTCAGATCTTTAACCCTTTCAGTCTGCATTTTTCATCTGCACCGATTTTGATGAAAATTGGTACTCGGACGTGAAATTCCAAACACTTATTAATTCTTCTAAAACGTTGCACTCAAAGGTTTTCGGGGTCGCTGATCACGAATCCGGCATTAGATTTTTTAAATTCAAAATGGCGGATCCAATATGGGGGACGTGAAATTCCAAATTCTTATCAATTCCACTAAAACTTTGTGTTCAGGGGTTTCCACGGTCGCTGATTACAAATCTGGCATTAGATTTTCAAAATTCAAAATGGCGGATCCAATATGAAACCACGGATTTTAATTTTGCAGTCATAAATTATTTTGGTTGCAGAATGATCTCAAATGAACCGAAATATTTCTTTCTAATGTATATTTGAATGAATATTCCTGATAAATTAGGATTTGATATGATTGAAATTTGTATTGTTACATTGCCCAGTTGGATCGACTATATCGGATCCACCATTTTTAATTTTCAAAATCTGATCTCATATTCGTGATCAGCGACTCAAAAAAACCCTAGATCCGTATTTTCAGAGGCATTGGTTCTATATTAGAGCTTCGTAGCGGTCCCACTGTGACTGAAAGGGTTAATGTCAATTTAACCCTGTTTTACGTACTCTTTGAGTTAGGTACTACACTGCCCATTTCTACGATGTCGAAGTTTGCATCGTTGGAATGCAATGAAAATTTGTTTGAATTTTTGTGCTGCCTCATTTTTATTATTATCTGAAAATATTTCTTACATATTTAGGCTGAAGATCATAAGGATCCTCAAAAAAGTTTGAATGATTTTGGAGGCCTGAATTTGTCAAAAAAAAATGGACTACGGAATTTTCGTTGCGTCGCAATGATGCAAACTTCAATATCATCCGTTTCTAGCCATTATCATTAAGCATTATCAATTATGTCATTACCAATAATAATAATTACCAATATCATGCCTTAAAGTATCATTTATCTCGTTTCGTATGAGAGGAATTCGCCGATGAGTAAGTTTACTGAATACAAATAAACACTGTTTATTCAATTTCTTTCACACAAACCAGTGCGTCCTTGTTGTAACTGCTCCGCTATGTTGACAATTACGAAAGCATCGGCAAGGCTTCCCTTATTCACGAAGCAGTAAGATTAAGATCAACGACCGAGATCTGTTAGGAAAACATTAAAAAACCAAATTCATATACGTATTCATATACATACACATAGCATAATTCATTGATCTTGTAAGATCAATGTAAACAAAAAGTAAATGGCAAGATGAAATTTTTACTCAGTGGAAATTTTCAAGATGATTGCGAGGTCGATTCCGAGGTCAACTTAAAAAAAAATGGAAACCTATATTTTTCATAGCGCATAGTATTCTATGTAAAAAGAAATGGGTAACTTTTGTCAGAAATAATTTTTTGTTTCGCCATTACTTTCCTCCTCAATCACAAAAAGTGGCTACACAAAGTATTCGATAAGAATACGCCCGTATTCCACCCTTTGAAGTGTTACTCGTCAAAATAATGGCCTACCACATCCAAACATAAATGAATACGGAGAAAAACTAATTGATAAACTAGCAAGAGAGTCTCCTTGCGGACATTGAGGAAAGCATTTCGAATAGCAGCCCCTGTCATGTTCCTTATTCGCGACGAAAGCTCAGCGCTGCGTACAAAATTGCTCCGTATTTGTTAAAAAGAAAATTAACAAAAAACACCCAATAATAATGGCCAAACGAAAAAATGTTTCGGACAAAATCAACCTATTCAATGAATGAAAACTTAGAGAAATCTCTGCTGAAGGTTGATGTACAGGATGACTTTATTTTTCAACAATACAATAACCCGAAGCATACTTCTCGCCAAAAAGTGGCTTTTTTTCGTTCTCTGCAGATTAAAGTTTTGGACCAGCCAACGCAATCGCCAGATTTAAATCCGATAGAAGATCTGCAGTCGATTTAGTAGACAGAAAAGTTGACAAGGCCGAAGTGACAAATAAAAAAAACTTTTTGAGGCGCATTGTAAAGCGTCGAATGACATAGACGAGCAGCACATCCTCAATCTTGTGGAAAGTATGCCTCGACGTTTGCAGGCTGTCATTCAAGCAAAGGGTGGCTACACAAAGTATTCGATAAGAATACGCTCGTATTCCACCCTTCAAAGTGTTACTCGTTACGTTCAACTCAATGCACCCCTTTCAAATATGGCGCGAGAGGAAGAAAAATAGTATAAAAAAGTGGTTCACCCCTTAACTTTTTTTCCAATATATCCCAAATGGATTTGTAATCGTATCGCATAAGAAAAAGGTTTGCTTGTTATTGAAATCGGTAGATTGCTTGCGGGTGAAACGGCAAAATCAGCCCTTGACATGCCAACGGGTGGTTGCACCCCTTAAACCGGTCGTTCCGCCGATAAAAAAATACGGATCTAATATTTTTCGTTGGTCTACCGTATACACGAGTTGCAACAAAATCCAAGGTGAACACTAAAGTGATGTTCTTTGTAGAAGAACATCGAACGAAGAAGCGATCGAAACATAACCATCCATTTCACCCAATACCACAAATCTTTCCATCGTGAAGAAACGTCGCTCCTTATTACTGTGCACAAAGTTAGGCGGGATACAAAACAACGACTGTTTTCGTCGTACATTCCGTAAACACGGATACCATATAGAGAGATGTGTTTACAGAGCCTTCGGCAGACTCGATGCGATATTCTTCTGAGATGCCACTTGGCGGAAAAGGTGAAGGAAGGTAAGACCAGAGAGGCAGCAAGTTTTCAAGCGTGACGAGTGGTAATAGAGGCTCTCGAGACGCGTGCGGACGAAGCGACTGCCACAAGTGTCTCCAGCGTGGTGCTCTAGTAATGCGCATAGAAAGGGATGAATAGTGAAAGGGAGAGAATACAAGGTCAGGGAAAGGGTAAGAGCGATACCGCATCAAGACTTCCAATAGGAATGCAGGTGTGCACACTCGAATGGACTTGGAAACGAGCCACGGAGCTCCAAGAACGGGCCCGTCCCACTCGATTTCGTGCGGGCACGTACCAAGGTTTAGCAGCGACATTCACTGGGAAACAATTCATTTCGACATTGGTACTAATAACTTAAAGATGTGGACCCAAAATCTCAAAGACATTAGCCGAACAATGTAGTTTATTTTTTCTCGTTCATTCGCCAGACATTTACTACGGGACATGATATTGTATTCCACACATAACCTCTATGTTTGCACCTTGTATTAAAATAAAAAAATTCGTACTTTTCAAATAAATAATACGCTTTATTAGGAAATTAAAATGTCAGGTCATTTTGAGACACCCTACAAAAGCCCAATTAGCCATCATACACAAACATGAAATTTACATTGCCGAGGGAATACCAACAGTTTCAACGAAATAAAGGGGCAATTCTTTAACACCACACACGAAGGGGAAGCTTGACGGAGTAACATTCCTTCTAAGACAAACGTATTAGTTTCGAAATACGAAGGAACATCAATTAGAGTTAGTAGAAATGTTTTGAATCAACAGAGACATTTCAAACGGGGAGGAAAACAGTCGCAGTATGGAAATTTAAGAGAGGGGTGATTTACACCCTTGAGCTTGCTTCCTGCAAAAATGCAAAAATATGTAAACTTCAATTTTACCGCCCCGCCCCCTTCACAATGGTACGTGCTTCATTCGAACGTATCCATCCTGAATTTTTCGCCGCTTGAAAGAACACTCTTGGTTTCACTGAAATCAGTGGACTACTGATAAAAAAAATACGTGGCTAGCAGTTTTTTCTTTTCTAAAGTGGAGTTCCTTGTTAGGTTGAGGAGGGCCAAAGTGTTTCATGGATCAATGTTGAAGGATACTAATTTTTGGACGCAGATGTATACAACAAATTGACGCGTTTGAAATTTCAATTATTGACCTACATTCGTTTCAATAAAGAAAACAGAAAAATCTAGGATATTGACTCAGGAAAGACGCGAACTCGGCCACAATTCATGATTGTTCGCTTTAAGGCGGTCATCCCATGTTACAAGTCCAAAAAAGTCGACTTCTTTTGCACGAAGAGGGAAAAATGTGTGCGTATTATATGAACCCGGCTTAACAGACACATGATAAGCGAACGTTTTCTTTGTGTACATCGTACTTGAACTTTTGAACGCGTTTTTTTTTAACTGTCTTTTTCAAATTGGCTTCCACGATATCTCAAAAACGATTGAACGAATTTTGCTGATTTTTTAATAATATAGTCAGCACATCTATAGTTCTCACCAGAACTGGAACATTTCTGATATCTGCCATAGTTTCTTTAAGGATGTTGAGTCCCTATGAAACATGTTAATGTTAATTGTTCTATAAACAGCTTCTTAATCGTCATGAAATTTTTACACGACCTCCTGAATACTTCATGTAAAAACATACCAAATTTTCAGAATTCTATCATCATTACTGCAACCTCCTTAAGGGTTGAAATAAAAAATGATAAGAAAATTCTGAAAATTTGTTATGTTTTTGTATGAAGTATTTAAGAGGTCATGTTAAAACTTCACGACGATTAGGAAGCTCGTTATTAAAAAATTAACATTTTTTAATAACTTGAATTCATTTTAATTCAATAACTTGACTCATTTTTTAAAAATTGATATTTTAAAAAATTCACCAATATGCTTCATTTTGTTTCCGTTGCTTTCAGTACATTGTAGATATTATAAAATTGAGAGGTCAAAAAAAAAACTTATTGCAAAGTTACATCAGTTTCCGTAAAACAACATTTAATTTGTGACTGTTAATTGTTCAATAAGGAGCTTCCTAATTGTCGTGAAATTTTTACACGACCTCTGAAATACTTCATACAAAAACATACCAAATTTTCAGAATTTTATCATCATTTGCGATTTGGGACTCAACATCCTTAAGCTGAAAAAGTCGACCAAAAATTACGAAACTTAGAACTTGACTTTTAAAACCGTGCCAAAAATTCGATTTCCGAGATTTTTACTTCACTCTAGTTCCGACGATAGCCTCAAGTCTACGAATTAAAGTGCCGTTTTATTTTTTAAATTACAGACGAGTGAAACCTCCGGAATCACGGTAGCCGTCGACCAACGTTCTTTTTGCACATGAGTGTGTTCCAAACGGTTTGAGCTCGATTCAACTTGTTATTTTTCTGGTATGTTAATAGTTCATAAAAAAATAGCCAAAAAACGAAAAAAGTTGGCGCTACATGGGATAACCCCCTTAACATGATTTCCAATGTCCTTCCGCATGCCCTTTAAGGCTTTTACGATCCCATCGCTTTTCAGCTTCAAGTCCAGACATGTCACATCACCGTTCAGAGATTTCCAGAGAATCCCACAGAATGCCCACCCTCGTTCCTTCCTGATGCACTACTGTATCAAATTTGCACGAAGCCACAGAGAAAGTGTGAAAAAACCTGTGTGGACACAGGCCGCTATATTTTAATGAATTTCAGCTGTCTTACCATCGAGAACTCGGTTAAGCTGCTGCCAGCTAAGTAATCCGCGTGTAAACCAGTGCGCGGCAATGTAGTCACTCATCCAAGTATTTGTCCGGCCAACGCAGCTTCCCGCCAGAGATCGCAAATAAGCCGCGTACCGACCACACGTTTCATATTGTTCGTGTGCTCTCCTATTAATTACGACCATTGTCGGTAAAATTCCAGCGCCATTGTCGATTTTCCATGAAAAATTCGACCACGTTGCCTCGAAAACTTTAAAGTTCAACTTTTAATGGCTATATATCTACAACCGGACGAGAAATAAAACCGTATCCATGAATATTTCTCCATAGAGCGCACTGTGTTATTAATTTCCTTCAGTATTCATCGGTGGAATGATTTCTATAATTTGCTCGCGGAAAAACCGTTGCTCCGTTCAAATTGATGTAAAAATGTTCTTTTTCATTGTCAGATCCCTTTAAGATCATGCAACATCTGTCAAAAATGCACGAACGATATGCCAGCAGCCCGTTCGAAGCTCATTTATCAAGAATGATTGATTTGTTGAACAAATCGATGTGACAACACATTTAGAAACCTATTGATAGAGGGCTTCTACTTCCGCCAAAAATATCAATCGACCGTGGAAGAAATGGATTGGTTTCTTATCTATCATCAGCATTTCCCATGGCCTGAATGTCGAACACTCCGAAATCCTCTTCCTACCCTCGTATTCGAGTCTCCCTTTGGTTCTGATAATAAATATCACCACGGGCAGTTTGCCGTTCCACGTCAACAACAATCGCCCCGACCACTGTTGACGTAAGCTTTCTTCTGTTTATTCTTCGAAATGTTTTGAAAATAACGAGAGAACAAAGAAGTGTAAGCATTGAAAGTGCATAAAATTAAAAGTCAAAGGAAATGCGACAATTACCAAACAATATTTGGTAACTATTTGGTACATTGAACAAAAAATATTTGTAAGGTGAATATTCAGATAATAATGGACCCATTCATACTTGAAAAACTCTCTATGTTTTTTTCTTGATGATGTCTAGCGTACCATCTTCTGAAACACTTCCGGTTCACCATGCCGCCTTGCTGGGTGACTTTATGGCTAACTCGTTTTGTCTACATCGCCGCGTCTAGCCCCATTCTATCGCCCCATTCCAAAGTGATAACCTTCAGCCGCGTTTTCTAAAAGCGCAAATCAACTGTACGTCGCAATGTCACGTTGTAATTGCTGAACGTACACGACTAGTCGCGCAGGCCTTTGACGACACTTTGAGTGTTGCCCACCTCCAGCTTGGTTACGTAAAGTAAGTAGGTTTCAACGGTAACATCGGAGGTCGCACAAGTTAAGAGCTTAGAGGGGACCAAGCGACGTCACAACACATCCCCTTCCGACGTCTGCTCCCCGACGCGTACAACGGCGTCGTCATGGCAACGTGCAACCGCGCCGAGTCTGCTTTACACACCAAGAAGCAGGGAAAAGTGGTGTGCCGAAATGATTGAAGATATTTCACGATTGTACAGTGTACCTTGACGAAGATCACCAAAGTGTAGCAAAAAAGTCTCATTTTCTTATGGAACACGATTCAATCTAATCCATCGAAGAAAACAATTCAAATAAAACGTATTTGGAAGAGGGGCTCGGTCCTAAGGGTCCTTCACCGTGGATGAAACGGCGCTTTCTTCCGTGAAGTTCTCATAAACGGTACTTTTGTCATGCGTCATGACTCCGCTACCCTTCTCTCTTCATCGGAGAGGTAGACGAAAAAATCACTATTTTCACAGAAACAAAACCATTGCTTAACAAAAAAAACGGATCAGGGGTTCGAAGTATAGAAAATCTTTGAGGCCTTAGGCCGCAGTAACGGGCGTAAAATCATGTGCGAACTTAACAATTTTTTTTAGCATGAAAAAGTGATTCACTCATAAAATTAATTATACATCCATTTAGTATGAATATCAAGCTGGTAGAATTTTTTTTTCGATGTCGAAAATAGCCGACTACTCGAAACTTCTCGAAACAGATTTTTTCCAATTGGCGTGACAAATAACTTCAACGATTTTCACTAGATTTACTTTAAATTTGAAAGTTGATTTCTTAATTGCATTTCGCAGAGAAGTACGTACGGAATTTCTGATTAATCGAAAACTTTTCATTTTATGAGCAGTTATAACGAAATTTTTCACTGAAAATTCATTTTTTAAGTTCAAATACCTAAAACTTTTGAATAAACCAATATTTTTAAAATTTCGTACTTCTCTAGGTATTCTAACGTAGATTGACGAGAATTTTTGTTTTTTGTTCTAGGTAAAAAGTTGTCGATTCTAAGTGTCACGCCGCGGAGCGCCTAAAAACAAGATAACAAAAGAAAATATTAGTACTTAGTCGGCCATTTTGTACATCGAAAAAAAAAATTCTTACAGCTTGATATTCATACTAAATGAATGTGTAATTAATTTTATGAGTGAAACACTTTTTCATGCGAAAAAAATTGTTAAAATCGCACATGATTTTATACCTGTTACTGTGGCCTAATGCTTTAAATAAACTCACAATGTTAACAAGATCATATATACCAAGACGACCACTTTCAATGCATTCGGTGTGAATGATAAGATTGATATACGGAACAAATAGGTACATCTTCGGAAGCGACAAGTGGCTTGAGATGTAGAGATCGAAAGATAGAGAGAGAGAGAGAGATAGGGCGAGAGAGAGAGAGATAGAGAGAGAGAGAGAGAGAGAGAGAGAGAGAGAGAGAGAGAGAGAGAAAGATCAGCAGTCTGCAACCCGATGCGAATACGCCACAAGTGTCTCTTGCTGTTGGTAATACGAGAGGCCTTTCGTGTATGATATTCATCATATAGTTCACAATAGGCAGCTAGTAAAACGATACAGGTGTTGCGCATCCAGCTTGTACCCACTTGGAATCGAGCCATGCCTGCCGTTAAAGATTTACCATAGCCAGTGCAATATCACTCGACATTATCGAGTTCGAGTCCCAGTTGGATATACACGCAGTACAACATTGCCTACTTCAATTCAGTAAGAGTGACGTCTATAATAGGTCACAACTCGATTCCCAGCCATCCCCAAGGGGGAAGCACGCGCGAATGTTAACAATTGTGTGAGCAGAATATTATGTATGCAAGAATAAAGCAGAGGGTTTTGCAACTTAGTATTTAGCCTTTTTATTCGGGCGGGAAGAACTCGATACACTTAGGGCCAAATTTCGATTAGATTCGATCAACGACGGACGTTACAACAATTCGGTTATAGAGCTATGATGTGATGCCAATTAGTTGCCACTACACGAAAAATGCTAACCTGCAGAGGCTTTTCCTCCTGGTGCATCGAAAAATGTCATGATGTACGATACTGAAGGTACACCATCCATCAATGATTCGATATATGGTGAACAGACGATGGTTAAAAAATTCTTTAACCACATCCCTCGGATGGTGCTCATTTTTGCCAAAAACTTGAATTTGTGGGCGATACTTCCATGCGCACATGGAAAAAATACAGCATTAGTGTGACGCTAATGATGTATGAGAAAGTTTAATAAACAAATGATTTCCATACAGTGAATTCGCTTGAGCAAACGGTTTATTTATAGTAGAGAAATACATCTGGTTGGTAGTTTTATTCAAATATTCATCAATTGTTACAAAATTTGCTAGTTGTTAAGAAATATTCGTGTTCTCATGAGAAAATATTATAGCCATGGTATATCTTTGAGAAGAATGATTTATTTGATCACTTTTACTTCTCTTAACTCAGTAGAAGTTTATGGTAATCGAAAAACGAGTTGAAATTGTGATATGATAATACGGTTCAAAGGAGTAAAGATTTTTTCACGATTAATATATTTAGACTTGAGGCCTTTAACATATAGTTGACGTGATAACATTTATTAACAATTAATGAATCTGTATTTAAGATATTGGCCCAGTAGTTCCTTGAGGTAACAGTCGTACATTTATTCCAAAAAGAATATTTAGTAATAATAAAAGATCTTAAGTTAAATCGAATATAGCCCTGTCAATAGTTAGCAAAAAACTGTTAGCAAAACGACTACTCTCAAACAAGATTTGTTAATCGTTAACATATCTGTACTTGAGATAAGTATCGTACATTTGACAAGACCGTTTACTTTGTACGCTACCACTTTGTCGCTCAAGCTCGTTCGTGCGCACACGCGACGTAGATACGATCGAGGTACACTGGAGACTGTGCGTGACCGCATGGTCACTTACCTAGAGGATATCAGTTTGTGACCGTAAAAACATGAATTAATTCTCTGCGCCGATGGCATCAATTAACGATTTGCTTGTTTTGTGGGACCTGTCACATCTTTAGGAAACGTTCGAAAGTATATATAGAGAATATTAAATGATGCATTAGAGCAGAGGTGGCCAAGACCTCAACCGCGAGGCCGGTCGACCGCCTATTTTCGATGAGAGTTTTTCCTTGCTCTACGACGTATTGATGCTACCATCTTTGTTGTCTTCCGATTAACGGGCTTGTTACTTGCGGAGAACAAATCGTTGCCCAACGAATTATCCTCTACAGTTCTCATCGTCTATGAGAGTTGTTCCTTGCACACTTGCCCACTAGCAGTGTAGTGCTACCTTGATTCAACTGCGCATTCATCTGCCGACAATCAATTAATGACTTTGTCCAAATATTCATTTGGTAACTATACACGTATCTTCATTTGCGCGAATATAAAATATCCTTCACTCAACTATCTTTACATCTGGGACCGCTTTTCCGCTGATCTTATTCAATAAATGCCTCAGTTATAGGAATCAAGTACTTATAGTATATTAATACGAAGCGTTTGGTTTTCCTAACTGTATATCTATTGGCTGTTGACAACGGGTATGTTCCATTAAAGTGCCCATTTCTTAACTATTACCAAATCTTTACTTGTGACAAATCAGAGGCTCGAAAGAATGATTCATCAACTGTATGAAGATATTTATTTCGCCATATCCATCTTTACCATCCGTTAATACTCAACAAATCCTGGTACATAGAAATACATTATTTTCTCAGTATATCCACCCTGCCCTATTAGCGGAAATCAATGTACCTGATCGATGCCCCACACTGTCAATAGCTATCAATGATGAACCAGCTTACTGAGCTAATCGCCCTCTGTCACGTTGGTTGCACGCAAGCAGAATTGTCAAAATTGTCCATCATTGTCAAGAAGTGACATGGGAATGTCATTACCGTAGGATAAGGTGAAGAAAAAAAAATTGAATTTTCCCTCGTCAGATTCGAGCACTCTCCTCCTTCGATTCGAGCTGCACCAGGGGGCAGTTGCTAGTGTGACACGCTGATGTAGCACACGCATATACCCTATATCCCACAAAACCATCGCTTCACGTACGCATACCGACGCAAACACTCGAATAATAATGATATTTGCGAGAAGTGTGGGTCTCCTCGCGTCTGAGGGTCGCCCAACGTATCGTGAGGCGTTTAGTCCCGGATGGTCACCATAGCAACAGGCAGCCCCGAAAATTTTGCCGACACCGAGCTGGCGCAGGACGAGGACCGACAACGGCGAAGAGGAGGTTAGGCGAACGCAGAGGATCGACGAACCCCCAAGCCCGTTCTCTATTTTACTTTCTCACGTTTACCAGCTAAGAAAGGACGCAAGAAAGAACATGGAGCAGGGAACCCGACAAACTGCGGTGGAGAAACGAGGCAGCGAAATGGGAATGGGAAAGAGAAAGTTTCTGACTGCGATCGCGAGAGGGTGAAGGGGAAATCTCGTCGTGAGGGGACTCGTGCCTTCTTCTGGCTGGCTTCATCTGTAATACTTGTACGTCTCGCCACTTCGTCCTTTACTGCTTCTCTTCTCCCTTATGCTTATTCCAGTTTTGCACAGAACCCTCGAGTCTTCCCAATGCCAGAGCCGTTTCTTCATCGACTTCGTAGCCCTCCGAAAGCTTTATAGCACAAGAACTAGGTGAGCCAAAGCCGTTCTCGTTTACCCTCTCTACGTGTGATGTCGCATTATCTTCCCCTCACTCGCTCTGTCTTCTCTGATTTCCTCATACTCCCCCTTTTCCTATTTTCCTTCCTCTCTCTCTCTCTCTCTCTCTCTCTCTCTCGCTCTCTGCCTTGAGCTCGAGCACTATCTTACTTTTTTGAACGGCATGATACTCATGCAGACACGACTGATTCAGAGGACTTCAACCTTGTTCGTTCGATCCCTTATTCCAAGGCCCGGGGCTACATTAGAGGCCTGGGCGCTCGAGCGCCTTCTGGATCTGTGTACGCACACAGACATACCGATATTATCTTTATACACACAGAGGCAGAGTGGTATCTTGCTTTTGTCGAACTCAGCTATCTTTTTGGCGACCTTGGATTTCGAATTGAGCAAACCTTCTAGGTACGAACGCATGCCTTTCTAGGCAGATATTCGTTATCCTGGTTGGATTGACGTTGCAATGAACAAAATCGGCAAATCCTTACCTTTGATAAGTACATCAATTATCCTGAATTCGGTTTCACACGTGGGTCGACGTTATTTTTTGACACATTTTTACTCATAATCGTTCGAAATGTAAAGGGTTATTAGTGAGAAATGAATTAATCATCGGACTTTACAATAAGTTGTTCCCATAAAAATCTCTCCACATTGGTCAAATCCGAATAGAATACGCCGCTTGGATTATTATGGTGATACATTTTTCTGGCAAACATGTTAATAATAATTCGATACAATTCGGTGCAATACTATAATACCCAAGAGTTTTCCGCTGTGTGCAAAAGGATTTATCGCTCCCGCCTATGGATAACCGGAAATGGCTATTTAATACTGCAAAATTTATCATCGCGATATCATATCTATTACTTAAATGGCAATTTCAATGCAGCGTACCAGCAAAACGTGAAACGTTATTTATAAATCCGAAATGGACGATACGTTATTGTACGAACGGGCTCATTTAGCTCAAGTCATACATAACAAATGCTCGCCTACGTTTCATTTAATTCACGCACGGCTATTAAACCCGATGAAATTTATATCGGGCTATTATCTCGATTTTGCGGTGTCCTTCGGAGATGAAAGCAACAGTTTCATTATACTAGGTGGACAGTACGGATCGCGGAGAGAATTCATATTGCCCCAATACTAAAATTTTAATCGTCCTCCTTATAGTTTGGGCGGTATTTTTTTAAATCCTTTGATGGTGCCACAGGGCAGGCCCACCAAAGAGTGCTTTTAATTGTTTTGGTTTTCTTGGGTGGCAACACCACCTATCCTGTCAGTGGTATATGGCATGTCAAGGTATTGGACAACAACTCGCTTCGTTGAGGTTTTAATTTCCAAGTTTATGGATAATAATAGATTTTCGATGTGTTTGGTAGTATTTTTAATTTGCGATTAATTTGCACCCAACGAATGTCATTATTCTTGAAATTGGTGATCCAAATGTTGTTTTTAGTGAGAGGTTATGTCGTCGTTTTGCTTTCTTACGAAAATTATAATCACCATAGACTCGGACACCAAAATCTCGGATTTGGTAAGAGTACGCACCCAAAGAGTGCAAGATTGTTACTTAACCCTTCCTTCACACACTGGGTCATTTTCACCCGGACCAATTTTAAATAAAATGCCCACTTTTTTAAAACTAAGAGTTTTCAACAATTTTTTACATCAATTCAATGTTATACTTTCCGAATTTGAATTCTGCAGACATATCAAGGAATATTTCAAGTGTTTCTCGGATTTTTTCAATAAAAACCGACCAAGGATTGTTAAGGGCGGGTGGATGAATTTCTATTCGGGTCCAGTTGACCCAGTATGTCAAAGCCGTAACCAAATATAAGTGTGTCAAGGAAGGGTTAAGATTTATATTTAAAATAATATTCCTGAATGACCAGAGCTTAATTCAAATAAAAAGTACAAAGTATATTATGAAAATTGACTTTTCTAGAAATAAAAGTTTATAAAGTGCGTACTCTTTGCTAGCTTCACCCGACCCCATTCCCACACAAGATTACTGTACTGCGAATAGAAATCAGTGACTCCTGCATACATGAATGTCCCCCATTTGTGTCCTGCACGGTTTTTTTTCCAATGACGCCATCATCAGCAAATATCTCACCGGAACCGAGAACGCTTTGAATGTACCCAAAGATAAAAACCTTGATACATAATAGTGCAGCTATTTGTTCGGATTACAGAAGACGACTGCCAGCTGATAACGCTTCCACTCCGGTTGGGTAGCTTGGTTTCTATTAACAGACATAGCGCTTTCCCCATGAGGGGACACGAGATACGGAGCTTTGTAAAACCATGACACAAAAATCTTCAGTGGTCGTCATGGAAACGTGTATTCTCTATTTACGTTCCCCTTGCCCTCAGCTGAGCTGAGGGCAAGGGGAAAGAGGGCTCAGCAATTATCATTGGGAATCTCGACGGCCACCGTTGAGGGGAAGAAATACTCCAACGTACAACGTAATACAGAAATAAGAATGTCTGAATTCTATATTTGAGTAACTGTTTTTACGTGGCAAGTTTATCCCACGTAAATGCAAATAACTTTTTTATCTTAAAGCAACCAAATCGGCAACCATCCGATGCCCTTTGGATCGTACTCGTCGATAAAGTGACACGTATAGAAATTTACTTCTTTTCCAAAACTTCAAAATACGATAATTCCCGTATCTTTTTTTCAAAAGGAACAAGGACATTTCTCTGTGTTACATTTATTTCAGAATCAGCTATTTTTCAACAAAATAAAATCTATATGGTCCTATTTAAAACCATGAACGTCACTCGAGGATCTCATAAGTGTACGGACAATTTTTTTCTGCAAATATTGCTATTGTATTCCCCTTTTTGCCCATAAATCTTTGGTAGAAAACGTTTTATGACCTGACTTTATGGACGCAATTTATTCAGAGTCTGCAAATAAAGTGGGACAACCTACATATATACATATATATATATATATATATATATATGTATATGTATATGTATATGTACACACACACACATATACCAATTACTCTATCTTGTCCAGTGAAGGTATTGGTATATATGAATATACCACTTACTTTATGTTGTCCAGTGAAGTATATATACCATGTAAGTGTATGGATGTTCTCCTTCTCTTCCTCGCTTTGCATGAAACACCCTAGCATTATTGGAAGTCTCTAACGAAATACTCCCATACGGTGTATCGGACAGACACCCTGAAATTTGCCATTTGGTACATTCGCTGATAGCCATCAATATCAATGGGCATCGCTGAGCCCGTTCAACATGTGACGAGGATGGAAAAAGATATCCGCGATGTTGCAACTACAGAGGCAAACACGTATCACGATTTTTCCGTTACTTCTGTGATCTCTCCCCTCGATATAGGGAGAGACGATATGTAGTTTCGCGTAACCTGACGAACACGGTATAGCCCACGAAGTATATCGAGACCCCTTTCCGCCACTCTTACCCAGCCCTTGGCGTGTTCTCTTCCATGATATTCCGTGCGATATTATTCGCATCGCGTGGCAGATAGGTTACGCCATCGTATATTCGATCTTCGTAGTTTATCGAGTCTGCAAGCTCCTACCAACACCCTCGATCTTGCTCAGTATAACGTCTCACCGCCGCCCTGATCCCGCAGCATCCAGCCTCGCCGTAGCCACATGTGGGCAGCTCGGTGTATTCTCAAGAATTCCCGATGGATAGCTACAATCCCTCGTGCCCCGCGAGTAACACGCTACATTACTCCCTAACCCCCCTCGCCCCTCTGCTACATTTCCTATTTCGTATATATTCGCCGTGTATTTGGAAAATCATTACTTTCCAAGCCTTCAGCCTCTGCGGGACATATCGCCGAAATGTGCGCACAACTGCGAACGCTCTATCAATTGCACGGGTATACGACCCATGTGATTGCAATTGAAACTATACAGACTGCTTTGTCCAATATAGCGCGATTTTCCACTGTCGATTATGTCACGAATTTGATAGTGTACTTTGCAGAAAACTATTGAAAAGAGATAAAATTGGTATCTCGCATATTGCTTTCACACTATTTAAGGGGTCTCCTTACTTTAGACGCTAAAAGAAACTATTTTCATGAATTTTTTGTTAGCTTTATATTATAGATATTGATATAAAAGTCGTTACACTCCATAAATCCACTTTCGAAGTAATTGTTTTTTTTTTAAATTTCATTTCTTTAAGTCACTATTTATAGACGAAAATGGTAGTTAAAGGAAACGTCCTAAAAAAATTTTAGGTCTGCGCTGTTGATGAAATCTCAGAGATGGATCATCCCAAACGAAAAATCGAACAGTTTGAGATTCAGTATGTTAATGGCTATAGCACATATGAGATTTTTTATATATACAAAAATAACAAGATAGCGAACATTTTTCGAAAAAAAAACACAAAAACGTGTTTTTTCACAGTTTTTGCCCAAAAAAATAGAAAAGATGAAAATTAAAAAAAAAAATTATATGCGCTATAGCTATAGTTGTACAGAATATGTGGTTAAAATTTCATAAGGATCGGTTCAGTAGTTTCGAAAAACGTTGTTTCGGAAAAAACACATTTAAAGTTTGTTTGGGTTCCATAAATACATAAAATTTTTTGAATGTATTTCAAAAGTGTATTTATTAAGTGTTTTATATCAATACCTATCCAAAAATAAACCTATCCAAAAAATTCATGAAAATAGGCTTTTGTAGCGTCTAAAGTGAGACGACCCCTTAAATTATCACGTCGATCGTTTCGAAACTCAATCAGAGCTCGGAGATGATCGATGTGATCAGTAAGAGGTACACAGCCTTGCGGCTAGATTGTGATAATTGTAATAGAATTTAGATATCGTGCACTTGAGAAAGAAATCAAAGATAAATCCTGATCTTGATGTGCGTCCTCGTGAATTCCTTCCGACACCAATGACCTCCATATTCATATGCATGACCATAATAAGAAAGGTCGTTGGGCAGTGTCGTCATTTTTAGCGGGCCCCAAGCACATTTCTTCATGTCTCGTGCAATAATAGGCTGTCCTGACTTCGAAGTCTTATAGGCTTCACGTCCAGCCGCGATACATTGAGAAAAAACAAGAACGGCACGTCGACGTCAGGATGTTCCAGCCCGTAGTATAGATGGAGAAAATGCGCGACACCGCTGTCGCAGTCCCTGAACACTAACGATCAAATATTCCCGCAATCGTGAATTATCGATAACGAAACACCTGCCCCGACACTTTTCTTTCTTGATGGGGCTGGTGCCCCATGAAAACGACACCGCCGAGCAACCGTGCCGAATGCGACATGCTTGGTTTGTCACGGCAGCTGCAAAGTCGGAGATCGAAAGATTTTGCTACGTTGAATTCAATTTTTACAATACCCACATGACCTCAAGCCACGTTCCAGTATCCGGGGACGTCGCTACCACGAAGCCAATTGTTTCACTTTGTTCGAACAAGGTTTGGGTTGGGAAAGTTATCTTTGTACGTGTACATCGAAAAGATACGATGGTGTTGAAGTTTGCTTCGCTGGAATGCAACGAACATTCAGCTTTATTTTTCCCCTCCTTTATTTTTGATTGTTATCTAAACCCTTTTTCCAAGTTTAGCTTACGGACCCCTCATACAGATCTTCAAAAGTGTTCCAGTGATTTTAGTAGGCTTAACAGGCCGAAAACAATTGGTTACTATGGAAAATATATATATGTAATGTTAATGATGGGAATAGACGAGAAGGCGTTGGAATAAGGTTGAATTAAATAAATATATTGAAAGGTACAGAAAAGAACGCGGCGCGTCGTTTTTTTTCGGCTCTCGACTTTCGACTGACTTGTCGCACCGTTTTCGCACGACCGTAGCGCCTAGTGGCAACTTACAAAACTACTGCTCGGTTACGAATATCGCTTCCTACATTCGGCCGTCCTGACCGAATGTTCGCCTCGAACGTTCGCTACTCATGGTCGTCTTCGTCGCAGCTGGATAGATCCCCGTTTTCATCTTCCACCCACGGCTTCATGAAATCAGCGGCTGACGATGTTTCTCGAGGACCTTCATGTTCGCCGACTTTCTTCACGACGTAGCGATCATTTCGGAGTGTTCTAGTTACTTCATAAGGCCCAAGATATTTGTGAGCAAGCTTCAAGCCTGGACCTTGCTGCGTCCTTTTGATGGCGACAATGTCACCCGCTCTGTAAGGGAACGCTTCTTTTCTCTTCGAGTCGTAGTACTTCTTGTTTTCTCGTTGAATCCGCGCGATGCTCTTCTTAGCGTGATCCCGCAACTCCTGGCGATCGTCCTCGAAAGTGGCGATCAACTCGTCTTCCAGCAGTTTTTGGATATCCGGATCATCACGGATACGAGGATTTACTCCAAAAAGCAATCGGTAGGGCGTCATCCCGATGCTCCGTTGCGGCGTTGTATTCAGAATTTGTTGCACTGCATCTACGTGCTTGTGCCAGTCCTCTGGTTTCGGTGCCGAGAGCTTCGTCAGTAGTGGCACCAAGGTTCGATTAAGCCTTTCGACCTGGCCATTACCTCTTGGGACTCCGGTAGTGATTAGACCGTGTTCGATGTTCTCCGTTCGGCAGTATTCGTTGAACTCGTTCGATGTGAAGGCCGATCCTCTGTCAGAGATAATCCTTCTCGGATTTCCAAAGACGGTCGATTGTTTCCGCAAGCGGTCGACTACCTCGTCAGCGCTGGTTGACCTCGTCGTGTACAACCACGAGAACTTTGAAAAGGCGTCTACTACTGCAAATATATGGGCATATCTCTTTTTTGTCGATGGTAGCGGACCCAAATGATCGATATGAAATGTATCTAACGGCACGCTCCCCTTTTCGATCGGATTGAGGAGACACTCTTGTTTGCCATGCCGTCTTTCAGCTAAAATACACACGATACAATTTCGTATCACCTTTTCGACTTTTGGCCGCAGTCCTGCTATACAGTAGTCTTTTTGGACGAGGGACTCCGTCTTTCCGACTCCAAAATGCCCTCGTTCGTGCGTCCGTCGGATTATTTGCATATGCATCGCTTTAGGGACAACGAGACGAATTTCGTCGCCAACGTCCTTGTATAGAAGTCCGCCTCGCATGATGTAGCCATCGAGTCGACCCTGAATCACATCGTTGAGTTTTCGTTTGAGTTCGACATCTTCTGATTGAGCTTTTCTCAATCGTGCCGTCAAACTTTCGTCGCTTTCGTCGATCAGCAGGCACTTCGGCAACGGGTTCCTGCTGAGGGCGTCTACGTGCTGCATGCTCTTGCCCGGGCGATGCTCGATCGTATATTGGAATTCCTCCAATAGCAGCGCCCACCGAGCTACTCGCACGCACAGATCTTTTTTGTTTATTGTCAAAGTAAACGCACGACAATCAGTGACTATCTTAAAAGGTATGCCTAAGACATATACGCGAAATCGCTTGAGCGCCTTAATTATTGCGAGTACCTCCAACTCGTAACTCGTATACTTTTGTTCGGGCGGCGTTGTTTTCCCGCTCGCATAGTACACCGGATGTAACAATTGATCTTCGCTGTCACGCTGCAAAAGGATTGCCCCATAACCGTACATACACGCGTCTGTGTGCAATTCCGTATCCCGACCCGATCGATACAATTTCAAAACGGGTCTCTCGCTTAATAACGTCTTCAATTGTAAAAACGCGTCCTTTTCCGCCTCGCCGAAGTCAAACTTCACGCCCGCCTTCAAAAGATTGGTCAATGGACGAGCGATCGTCGAGTACCCCGCGATGAATTTACGGAAATACCCCGTCAAACCCAAGAACGACTGCACGTTTCGTACGTTTGTCGGCTGTGGGAAACGCCGTACGGCTTCCGTCTTATGCTCAGAAGGTTGGACCGAACCGTTCTCAATTACATGACCGAGGAATTCAACTCGTTTTTGCAGAAAACAGCATTTTCCCCAATTCATCGTCAAACCAGCTCTACTAGCTGTTTCAAGCACTCTTTTCAGGTTTTTGATCCCGCCTTCTATATCGTCTGAAGGGATTATTAGATCGTCCATATATACCAGAATTATTCCCTCTCGAATCAATTCGCGGAAAATTGCGTTGACGTATCTTTGGAAGACTGAAGGTGAATTACAAAGTCCAAATGGCATACGTAAAAACTCGTACTGGCCGTTCGGTACAATGAACGCCGTGTATTTCACGCTCGAATCATCTACTCGCACATGAAAAAATCCGTTCTTCAAATCAAGCGTACTAAAAATCTTAGCACCTTGGAGTCGATCAAGTTGGTCTTCTATTAACGGTAGAGGATAACGATCCTTAATTATTTTTCGATTCAACGACCGATAATCGACGCAAAGTCTGTGAGAACCGTCTTTCTTCCTTACCAGCACGACTGGACTCGCGTAGTCGGAGGAAGAGGGTCGAACGATACCCTGTTTCTCCCACTCGTCTATTTGAGCGTTTACAATGTCTTGCTCCGATGAGGATATACGCCTTGCTTTTTGATATACCGGTTCGTCATCTTTTAATATCAGTTTCATTCGAACGGCAGTTTCGATCGGTCTATCCGGCTTGTATTCGCTAATTATCGTCGCTATTGAATTTTTGGCCTCGTTGTTCTGCACATGACATAGATCGACTCGATTTACTTCTTGCTCACCCTGTATATCGATCATAAATATTTCGGGTATGACGTTTTCGTCTATAGCCTCGGAAATCGGTCTCACCTGAGCTTTTCCCCGAATCGCGCGAAAATCAGTTTGATCCAAAAAATCGGCTCCGATCAAGAGCTTCTGACTCGAAACGTCATTAGCAACGACTCTAACAAGAATAGAAAACGAGTGCTCGTCTATCGTGATCTCCCCTTTAAATTCGCCTAACACTGGAACGTTATTTGATCCTACACCCGAAAAACGCATCGCGGTTGGGCTTAGTGGAGGTGCTTCTATTTTTTCGTATTCATCCATACGCATCAATGAAAGGTCGCTTCCTGTGTCGAGGAGCGCCTCAACAGACTTACCATTGATAATGACATCTTTCTTAAATCTTTTATACGGATACGAAGTTACAGCGCACGCATTTTTTTCATCGTCTTTTTTTTCTGTACATCCCGACGAAACATGTCCATGTTTACCGCATCGGAAGCATTTCGTGCCGAGATCCTTTGTCGGACACATCGCACTAACGTGGTCGGGCATACCGCAGTTGTAACAGCGCTTCGTATTCGTCGTTTTCTTTGCCCCACCACTGCTCGATTGGTTCCTCTCACTCCTGATGCCTTCGCCGGGCTTCTCGTCTTTCTCACTCTTCGTCGATGGGCTGCTTCGTTTATCCTGTCGCTGGAAAGTCGTCACGTTACGATCTCGTAGCGTTATTTTGTCAAAAGCCTCTAGAAGAGACTGCGTCGTATCGAATCGTTGTATTCGGGCTTGATCGCGCAAGTTATTGTCCGGAATGCCGTCTATAATGTAGTCCAATATCTCGTCCGCGTCGATGGGTACACGATTTGCCATAATCATTTTGTCGTGCACATACTCGTGGAAAGACTCTTCCCTTTTCCAGAGTCGTCCTTCAAATCTCCTTCGCAACGTCACTTTACTTTGACGGTGGTGAAACATTGTTTTCAATTCTTCTATAATGGCGTCGAACGTCATGGCGATGTGATCAGGCTTTGAGTGAAACCACTCGAGCGCCTTTTTCTTTAATTTCATTCCGATGAGGATTTTGGCTGAGTCGTCTTCGAGTTTGTACGTTGTTTTTAACAATTCTATTTGCCTTTTCCATGTATCGAAATCTCCATTCACACCGTCGAATTCACCAACTAAATCGGCGATCGTCGTCAGATTCATTCGCGTCGGTCCGGGTGGCGCTGCTGTCGCACCCGCGGCGTTATCGTCGTTCGGCGTTGGTCGGGCCCTTTCATCTCCCATGGCACCCGATCGTTCGTTGCCGCGTAGCATCGCGATTTCACGTCGAGCGAGTTCAAGCTCGCGTTCGACGAGCTCTTTCTCACGTCGGTAAAGCTCGACCTGCTTTTCACGCACTTCTCTTTCGCGTCGTATGATTTCGTCACTTTCGTCTTGTTCCGTCTCCGTCATCCACTCGCCTGTTGGGTCATGTTCCATCAATCGACCAATAATTTCGGCTTTCGTCCCCGCCGTTGACAGGTTACGAGCGCTCGCTCTCTCTCTCAAAACAGCGATCTTGAAATTATTCGGTTCCGGCATTTTCGTCGTTCGTCAACACTATGTACGCGGTCACGCCACACACGTACAGAAATGTCCTCTAGTCTATACACACAACAAAGCACACGCGTATACCCCGTCTGAGTATTGGTACGCTTCGCGTTCGTCCCTTTGTTCTATCGTCTCGCTCTATCTCACTCGCACTTGCTGTCGGAACGGCTTTTTCCACACAGCGTCTTACGTTGTTCTACCAAAACTTTCGAAGCACGCACAAATATCCCGTCTGAATTTTTGTACGCCTTACGGCCGTTCTCTCGATTTTTTTTCGCTACGTGTTACACGCGCGCGTCATTAATGGCGTCTCTTGCAATTCGTCTAAACGTCTTCTGTCGTTCGTCGTGTTCTTTTCTTCCAGCACCGATCACCTCAACGAAATCACTCTCGTCAAATCCCGGACGAGCCCCCAAATTGTAATGTTAATGATGGGAATAGACGAGAAGGCGTTGGAATAAGGTTGAATTAAATAAATATATTGAAAGGTACAGAAAAGAACGCGGCGCGTCGTTTTTTTTCGGCTCTCGACTTTCGACTGACTTGTCGCACCGTTTTCGCACGACCGTAGCGCCTAGTGGCAACTTACAAAACTACTGCTCGGTTACGAATATCGCTTCCTACATATATATATATTTTTTTGTTACATGGCAACGATGCAAATGTCAATATCCTACCAATATGTTCCTGAGGTTTGCATCGTTGGAGCTCAACAGAAGTTCTTTTTATTATATGTTTATTTTCACATTTATATTATTTTGCAAAATCGCTTTTTCAATATTATATTTAATATTATATGTTTATTTTCACGTTTATGTTATTGTACAAAATCGCTTTTTAAAGATGTAGATTATACATTTCTAAACAAGCGACTTGAGATAGGGATTTTCGTAAGGAAGGTTTGGCAAAGGAAATTCCAGGAACCGAAAAACAATAATTTCCATATGACGTTGAAGTTTGCATCGTTGGAACGCGACGAACATTTTTTAAATTTAATGAACAAATTTAATTTCGCCGATTTAGGCTGTAAACAACTTTCAAACGTTTTTACGTATTCTTATTAGAGATTTACTACCTCAATTCGCAAAAAAATGCTTTGGATAGTGATAAATAAAGAAATGGAGAATGATGAAAAAAAATCGTTGCATCACAACGATGCAAACTTCAATCGCGTTACGGACTTCTCTCTCTCTCTTTCTCTCTCCGATAATTCAAAAATGAGAAGGTACTGTACGTTCGAGACACGGAAATTCAAGGCTCTAACTGGTAAATAACTTATCTTGATATTAGTGAAGTCAAGCGAAGCTAATATCGAGATAAATCGAAATATCGAGATAATATCGAAATAAACTAAAGCTTCGCTTGACTTCACAAATATGAGATGCTTGCAAAAATGGTCCGTTACGTTTTTCCATCGCTCCCGACGATGATTCGCCTGGCAAGAAATGAAACGTTCACTTCCCCCTTTGCATCGATTATTACTCGGGTTTCCGTGAAGGATCAATAAACGAAAATCCTTCGGCTCAACTGTTACACTTGTAATGCTCCCTCTGTTTTTTTCTCCCCCATCAGGTCCTTTTGCGCCCATTGAAGCTTGTTCTTTCGGAGGGGAACTTTGGACAAGTTATAGAAAGGACGAAGATGGAACACGACCCAACAAAATGGTCGCTTCAAGTCACAGGGGCTTTCGTAACATCGAAAGTTTGACGAATCGCAACGACGAAGAGGTGCTATAGAAAGCTCCGTTTTTGTTACTCGTTCATGTTGGCTTGTATGTATCCATAAAATGTCATTGGAATATGAACAGTGAAAATTTGGTTTTAGCAAAATTCACCGGAGATAAAATGTTCCCCTGTCGTTGAAAAACAAATATTTTATCGCCCCCGCCAGAGTCTTGGATTCGTCTTTTTAGCAAGCCCAGCGTAAATTTTTAGGATTCGTTTGGAGCGCCATAGAACGGGCTTAAATTGACATTGAGGGTAACTTTGACCGTTTGTGGGGCTACTTCAACACAGCGCCAAAATACGGTTTACATGTGTCCCCATTTAAATGTGTTTACATCTGTGGGGTCAAGTTTATTATAATGTTGCTCAAGTTGATTTTGATCTCAATGATAAGTACGACTGATTAAGTGCCTATAATAGTACCGTAGTTACTTGATATTTTTATGTAAAATGTTTCCTTACTAAGGCAGACAATTTGATTGTAAAAAATCGTTATTTTTCATTTAATTTTATGTATAATGCATAAAATGTTAATTTTTTTTCATCAAAATGATGTCAAAGTAACCCTTAATATTTGACATAAGTTGCACTTTAATGCCTTGTCAAAAAAAAACAACACTCGAGGTTACTTTGACACTCAAAAAAAAGTATAGATATTAAAAATTAATTTTATAAATAAAAAAACATTTATCTATTTGATAGCTAAAGGATACATTGTTCTATAGGGTAAAAGAATATTCCAATTGAGGATGATGAAAAAACAGTTCTACATTTGATAGCTGAAGGACACATTGTTCTATGGGGGGAAAAAATGTTCCAATTGGGGATGTTGAAAAAACGTTACCTACAAAAAACTTCCAAAACTTGTTTAAAGTAACCCCATTTCCCATTTCACGGTACATTGGCAGTGAGATCCTCTTCAATTCTGCATGTAATTAGTCATTAAAAGACGGCCGTGTATATAAGGGTGCAATTGATTTGTGCACAAGCACCATAAAGAGAGGATAATAGAGTAGCCTGTGTACCCCAGTAGCGTGTACAACGAGAAAAAGAACGGAGAAGGGCCCGAGCATAGACAACGAGAGGTAATTAAGCGACGGGTTTGTTTCGAGCGGGAGAAACGAGGCCAGACGTTGAGCGAGATAGAGAGTCGGGAAGTAATTATTCGAAGGAGGGTATGTATCTTCGAGTGTTAAACGAGTCAAAAATAAAAGTGGTAATGACGGAGAGCTCAGTTGCGTTAATTACTTTTCGTTTCTCGAACTCTTTAACGCGTTATGCATCATTCTGACCCCGTCTCGTTCCTTTTCTGTCCAACAATTTTTCATTGCTTCTCCTCTCGCTCGTCATACCTACTTACCATTCTTTATCTACCGCCTGCGATCAAACAGGAATTCAGACGATTCAACGTACACAGGAGATTCTGGTTATGGCAGGCACTTTTATTTAAGACACAACGCAATGTACATACGTTCCTCTGATGCTGCCTAGATGTATACCGATCGAATTCGATCCAAATTATAATTGTTACGTACTTACGGAGGAGATACCTCGAGGCGAGAAAAAAATTTGCGATTTTCATGATTTTTCCAAGAAAGAAAGATTTCTTCACCACTTTTGAGACTTAGGGTACTTTTTATTACTACCTTTGTCTGTTACATGGTACTTTAAATTATTGATCTTCAAAAAGTGGCGGTGGTATGTCACGGACTTCCAAACTGCATTCTCAAAACTGACGCGACCTACGGCTAAAAATTAATCGACCGATCCTGACGAAATTTGGTATAAATCTTTCTAACCTTATTATCTAAAGCATGACTCTAAATGTTTTTGAAGATCAAACCAAAGTATTTTTTTATTGCAACATGTAGCCATTTTTCTTCGGCAAGTTCAATCTTTTTGTTTCAAAGCGTACCATTTCATGGATTTTCAACATTTCTCACTTTTTCTTGGTTCATATTCTGCATATGAGTGTTAATGAAAGAAAAATCTTCGTTGGTCTTTTTTTCAGATTAATCCCACCGATGCTACGGATCCCGCCGTCTGACAACATTCAACGCAGTGCATTAGGAAGACCTTGTCATACCTCCCCCATTTAAAAAAATCAATCTTCAAAGAGTACCATGTAGCAGCGAAAAGTAGTAATAAAACATACCTTAAGTCTCAAAAATAGTGAAGAAATAATTCCTCAAAAAAAAATCACGGCAATCGGCAATTTTTTCCTCGCCTAAAGGTACCTGCCTCCTTAATTTGCCGACGGAAATTCTCCAAAAGTCAGGCACTCTTCAATTAACTAGTGGTATAACTTTTCGGCAAGGACGAGGGAAATAGGTTGCTATCATTTATTAGCATCGGGAATCCAGCTATGCTAACGTGGCAAAATGTGCTTGAAGAAAAGAGAGTGAGAGACAGAGAGAGATAGACGAGAACGCTTCAGCAATACTTATACGAACGGTAGTCAACGTCGTCAACGCGCACAGACTGTCGAAATAGGTCAACCATGCGATCATCGTAGATGAGCGATGTGTGAGAGTGTCTCGTGTATGATCTCAGCTGACCCCTATCTACTATCATCTGTCCTTGGGGTGGCCATCTTTTAAAGCGACGGCTGAACCAGCGTCGTTTAAAGTCATACTTGTGCAGAGAGTCTGCATGATACTGGCGTTAACGCATGCTACAACTATTGCGTCACTCAAAATTATCAGTTTGACTCAGAAATCCTAAGTCCATCATAGATACCAAAAGAAGAGAACGTGTGGCGGAGCTTGAACGACATTTTGTATTTCAATGATGTCGCGTAAAGTGCAGTAACCGAGCATTGAACAGAAGAGGTCTTTGCCACTCCCCATAATCCTCATGAACCTGCCAACATACTTTGCAAAAGACAACTCATGAGTGCGTTATCGCTGTAACTGAGGATGAAGTGTCAAATTTCGTTCTCCTGGCTCTTCAAATCATTCAACGGATGACGAATGTTCCCAAGTCGAAACTCCATCAGCTTGTTCGAAAAACGTAGATGTTTGTTTCTAGGTTTCGCTATAGAGGATTAGGGTGAAGTAGGGAGTGGAAAAATCAATGCTCGAGTTACATGGCCCCACGGCTTCGCAAGAGCCCCATGGTGAGCCAGTGAATTGGGGAACCCAGATGAACTTGGTATAACATGAGCGACATGAGATAGTGAGCAGTCGCGAAGCTATACCGTTTGTTCGTCCTTCCTGGCCCGTCAGGACTTCGCTCGCTCACGTAGCCTTCTGCCACTTCGGTTCGTATTATAACGGCTAGGTGGGGGATGCGGAGAGAATATGGACGCGGCTGAGGAGCAAGGCACAAAGAATTCATCACTGGTAGAAGATTCGTTGGTGCGACTAGGGTAGAATGAGAAAGATTCACGGCTATGAAGATAGGGTAGAGTTGTCGGAGATGCTGAGTTATAGAGTAGCGAGCAGCGGCAAGTCGGACCGGCCTAGAGGGAGGCTTTTGACGAGCACGAAGAAAATACCCGCATAGCGATGAGGGAGAGGGGGCTAAAAAAATACAGCCACCAGTGAGGAAGCACATACATATAATATAAATGGATATTTGTCTGTAGTATATTATGTTTGTGTATATCTACTTATACATATACTATGTAACGTTGGGTTGTATTGACCATGAACATAGAGCAAAAAAAGGCGCAAAAGCCCGACAGCAAGGAGGAAAAGAGCGAGGTTCGGTAAAGTCGAGAATATCACAGGACTACGCTGGAGTGGTATTTCAGAGGAGAAAACGAAGCTGAGTACGAGTGAGAAATGTCGGACCAAAAATGGCGAGGGAAGGAACGAGAAAAAATATGAGAGGAGAGTTGAAACGTTGGGGGTGGTAGGCGAGTGGGGTGTATAGGGAAGTTTCTTGGTACGGATCCAGGAGGACGTTGCGCGAAAAGGGGCTGTGGAAAAGCCGAGCCATGGCGAGAAGAGAGAAGAGATAAGGGGGGTTGAAAATGGAATATACCGCTGGAAGTAGGGAGATGGCAGACACGGTTCAGAAGGGTGTCGCTTTGACACACTGCTCTACATTCCGCGCGCGCTGCCACCCCAGCATCCCTACCGCTCGCTCTCTATCTCTTTCTCTCTCTCTCTCTTTTGCTCTGTCTCTCTCTCCCTCTCTCTCTCTCTCTCTCTCTCTCTCTCTCTCTCTCTCTCTCGCTCCCTCTCTCTCCCCCTCTCTACAACTTGCGAGAGGTTTCCTTTGCCTCGTTCACTTCCATACCGCGTAGGAGCAGCGTGGCCACGACTGCACAAAGGGAAATCCTACTTGCTACATTGGAATCCAACGCATCATTCTGATTGAATTCGTATGGAGCGCGATACGAGATAAATTTATTAAATAATCATCAGTTACGTTGTCTTTATGTGTTCGAATCTCATCTTTTTATATTTATGTCCTCACACAGGTATACGAGTTCTTCCTCGTCACTTGGGAATAGTAATCGCACTGCGATAAATCCAGTCGGGTACCTAATTTCGATAGTCTTCCCGACTAGAAATGTTGCTACGGGGCAGACTAGAGCTGCATCCGGCATACCGTATTCCGTACCACGGCACGGCACAGGCCGCCGGATCAGAGCTTTACCGGGCGTGAAATGCTTTTTTGAATCCGGCCGTGACGCGGATGCCGGTAACGTAATTGATCCGTATACCTTTTCAGGCTCGGAACCGGTCGCCGTATCTATGCCTGAAATGAAAAAAAAATCCAAAAATTACGAATACAGAAATTCTGGTAATATTTTTTATTTCCATATGCGTTATTTACGATCCTGCCTATATGATAATTGGAATAAAACGTACATCCTGCCTATATGATAATTGGAATAAAACGTACATCCTGCCTCGTTGAAGTTTTTTACCTACCCTCGGAATTGAACCTATGTCCTCTAATTCTAGAGCCGAGCACGCTATCTATTTAGCCATTCCAACACTCGTGTAAGCCTTCTTTTTTTCCTTTGCATATTTTTATTGTTCTAATTAAATTCTAAAGAATAATTCCAACCCCGGAGCACGGAAGGGAAAAGGAAAATCGATCAGGCCTTGGACAGGTAACCGTAACAGAGCCATGTGAGGGATGCGTTGCGGGTCGTCTGATGTGGGCCTGATTAATGCTGCCTATTACATCGGTATCTGGGTACTACTGATCCGGCAGACATGCGGTGCCGATCAGGCACGGACTTTGATGCCCTAACAAGGTCCTCGCAAGATTACCTGATTCAGGACTGATCAGTTTGTCTTTATTACACTCGTTCTCCCGATTCACTGATCCAGTAGATATCCAGGACAGATCAGGCGGGCGCTTCTACGGTATTCCTGAGCGTATCTTCAAACCTGCTTAATCAGTTATCCGGCTGCCTGAACAACATTTCCAATCGGGTTTCTGTTCTCTTACCCATCTTAATTTAGATAACGATGTACAGACAATTAATATTCGTATGCCCTATCGTCGGCCTTTCGCTGAGCAACCAACGAATTTAGAACATGATACAAAGTTCCGTTCGAAATTCTAATCACCTAACTAGAATCCTCCGAGTGTCAATCGATGCGATATGCCATTGAAGGATTTACGATCTGGAAGGGGCTGTGCAGTATATTAATCTACTTTTCTGCATGCTGGAGTTAGAAACGATTCCTTTGTCTAACGTTTTCTTTGGATTGCATTTTCTAAAAGCACTTACTATTTGAACTTAGTAGTAGTTAGTATTTACTATTTGAACTTAGTAATAGTAGTAGTAGTATTTGAAGTACAAAATAGAGAACGGTTCGAACCCATCGGAGATTGGGCTGTACAGTCTAGCATATCTTAGTTTGTGATATTCGTAAGGACGAGGTATTCGACTTAACAGAAGTAATAAGAGGAACTGCAGTAATATTGGCTGAGTAGCAGTTCGTAATGGCAGGCATGCGTCGCAACATCCAACCATAAAAGCACGGGTATATATCGAGCGGTATCGAAGAACACGTAACATGGTGGTGATCGTACGCGTATGCACGATTGAACAGAATTCCCTCTGCTTTAATCCTGCCCTGTCGCTCTCGCTCTGACACTCCCTCCCTATCCTTCTCTCTTTCTCTTCATTCCCCATAGTCCCTATTCGGCCTTGACTATCGACGCATGTACGTACCCTGTTTACACTGCTGCAGATGTACTATAGCAAGAGGATACGACACATGCATACACATGGTAACAATGAGGCTGAGAAGAGTAACGAAATGAGAACTAGAAGGCCGGAGGCAAAGAGCCAATGTTGGTACTGTTCTCCACTACACATTCGTCGAGGTGACCTCGTCAAATCGGTAGGTTCGACGACACCGTCGCTTGCTTGCTTCGTTGCCTCGGTTCCCTTTGGTGTTTCCAATTTCAGAAATTAAACACTACAGGGAGAGAGTGTTTCCCGTACAAAATTGTACCTTTTGGTGGAGTATTTATCCAGTCAACCATAGACTTTAAATAAGGCCCTCATCTTCTGATAGCGGTACCTACCTTTAGCTAATATTTGTTCTTATTGGTACATATGATTTGTTGATAAGATGTATTTTATCAAAGAGTAGGTGATCGAATCATATACGATGGCATGCTCTTTATTATTGCATAGGGCAAACGAACCAGCTTATACGAAACTTCATAAAAATCGAAACACTATGAGTTTTTAGAATGTGGCCTCTTTAGATTTTGCAATGACTAGCTCGCGTTCGTGTGTAGAGACTGAGAGAACCTCTGAAAAAGAAGCTACACCAAAGCTTGATGGAGCATCCCATTTTATCCCATGCTATCCGCCATATCTGATATGCCACGTTGCAGCGGTATATCTTTCAGTCGCCATCTGTCAAGTTATACGATCTGCAAACTGTATGGAGATGATAGAATGAAGGTTAATATTGAAAAAAACCACCAATCCAACTCGAGCAATAGGATGTAGAGTCAAAACGAATCAATTTTATCAATCGAATAAGTGTTAACGGACACTTATTGATGAAGATAACGTCTCATTAGAATTATTCGAAACCTCTAGAGATGGAGTGTCAAATGGAATCGCTTCGAGTGGTTTAATGTATCTGCAGGCTGTCCAGATTGCATTAATTTTTTTGTTACATTGTGCGATAAAGTAGATTTATTTTTCTGAATACCACATGATATTCTCATGAAGAGAAGATAAGCATTGGATCGAAGTATTTGAGCGATTGAGGTTAAGCGGCTGGGTAAGAAGCGCGACATGTTTTATCAGGCTGCATTACTGGGCGGTGGGATGAGCGATGATCTGCAGAAGAACCTGGCTCGGGAAAACGAGGTAAGATGCTGTAATATTCCTCTCGTTTTCTTCCTATAGGCCTTGATGAATACGGGGCCATTTTAGGGTTTACGACAACGATTACAAGGAACACCGAAGACTAGAGCGGTGGAACAGGTTCGAGATAACCCAAACTGTATTTTCTACGAAAAACTGGACGATAGACGATAGCCGGGGCGAAGCACATCAAGAGAGGCAAATGACCTAACCACGCGAGCTGAGCTCTGCATCAATGAAAACACCAGGATTTAGTTTGATAGTGATGACCTTCGTCATCAGTGGAATTTCACGTACACTGAGATAACATTTTAGTTCACTTTATTGGACAAGTTAGTTCACTTTATTGGACAAGTTGTTTTGCAAAAACGTGACATTTTATTTTGTTTTGGATTTATGAAATATTGACTCGAACCAACACTTGAATAAGACACCAATCCGCATATAGCAGGTGGCATCTTATAATATGGTACAAATTACTATAAACATTGTCGCAAATCATAGGCAACATTCTTAATCAATGTATATATATATATATATATATATATATATATATATATATATTCCAGTTCTGTTCACTATTAAAATCTTGGGGAAGTAATTTTTTTATAGTACCAGCGAATATCCATTTTATAAAAACCTACGATACTTTATAGCATTGAGCAATAAACGTAAGTTTGTAAGATTGGTGGTTGCGGTTAACAAGTATGCATAATTCATGCAACTGCTAAAATATCAATAAGCTGTACTAGACTTTTGACAGTAACTATGGCTATAAAATATTACTGTTCGCTTAGAGAAATATAAAACATAGTTAAAATATGGTAGAGAACATTTCTCTCAGTGTATGAAGTTGGTGCCTACATATCTCCGGAATCGAATGCTTGCATTTTTAATGTTTGGTGTTTTACAATCGACGAACCGTCTCGATTTGGAATTTGACGAGTATGATCCACTACTTGGTAAAGGACACTGTACAATAAAAAATACTAGACGCGTGGTTGGTGTACGGCTCCAGTGATCGCACGTGTGGCTACTGCATGCGAGGTACTTTTTCTGTCATTCAAATCGCAACGCAACTGAAAGTCAGTAAACTATAATCACGTCTATCGATATAGAATTCCGTATGCCCTGATACAAATGATGAAATATGTTCATTAAAAGGTCTGCATAGGCATGACATTTTAAAGATACATAGTTTACTATGTATCTTTATACGTCACACGAAATAAGTTTTCATATGTTTATCCATTTGTTTATAACACATAATTGAAGTTGTTCCGTTCGCTTGAAAATCGATTTCTTTCTCCACAGTTCGACATTTTTGTAATTTTCAGAATTTCAGAAAAGTACCCGATCATATGAGAGTTTCATTATTATAATAATAAGACTTTCGTATGATCGGATACTTTTTTTAAATGTTGAGTATACTAAAAGTATATTTTATTATTGTTCATTTCACATCACCCTAGTTGCCAAAACCATCTACACTAATAGGCGCTGGAGCAACGGCGGTTTAAAAAAAATAATAACTTAATTGGTAATCAATATTTTTCAATAAAAAAACTCAAACTTCGCAAGATTATGCATCAATTGTAGTAAAATTGCAACTTTTTCATCTCAATACTCTCATCAGAATAAAGTATTGAAAATCGACCTATTATTTAGGTGAACTTACGCAGTTCCGTTAAGCAACAATGTTTTCTGGTATCGCTTTGGGGTATCTCTCAGGAATTGAAAAAAGCGACAGGACGATTGTGGGATAAAGTGAGGTGGGTCGATATGGTGAAAGCTCGTAAGGCATCCAAAGAAACATAGGAAAAACAACATGCGACATTGTATACAATGTTTTATAAGATAACTGATCCCCGATGGTTTTTTTTACCTTATCGGAAAGAAAATCAGAACGGATGAATGGCGGTACGAAAAAAAAACCCGACAACCCGGTCTCGATGCCAACGAGGAACTTAAACGACATCTAATACTCCTGCTTCACTGCTAGATTGTTCGAGATAGAACTCGATCTCTCGTCCAACATCGATTTACTTTGTCAACGGGAACACATAGCGGAAGTGGCCCCAACTCTAACGATGCAAGAGAGAAAGCAATGGCGATACTCCGTTGCAATAGAGAAGTTGTCTGCCCTATAGTCGCCGCTACTAGTAGCAAGCAGTGATAGTAGGGAACCGAAGGAAGGTGGCGAAGTTCGAAGCAACTGCAAGTGGCAATAGCCATCTCTGGATACCTACTGAACGCCTCAGATATTTGTTCAGCCGGCGTTTCATTTTACATTTACTGCCAAGAGATAATCGAGTGAACGGCTGGCTAATCGCTTTTTTCGGTGCTACTTAGTGGCAAGACGATATATATTTGTTTATCAAATTTCGTACGACGTTGAAATAATAACGAGAATACAGCGTCGAATGGATGCAACGTAAAATCTCTATGATTTTCGGACAGCGATAAATACGAGATCAATAATCTTATGTGAATAAAATAGACAACCTGACAGTATTAAGTGCGCGACGGAACAAATTTGAAAAGTATATTTCTGGACAACGACCGATTATTTGCTCCAGCTAGAAGTCAAGTGCTGTTAAGTTACAGCAATAATCGACAAGTAGTACTCGCGAGATTGCATACAGGGAGAAAAATCTTGATTGCGCGAAAGATACAATCAAAAGGGAACACGAGGGTATCTCGTGTTACGAGAGATAATGGATAAATGTATGGGGCTCTCAACCCGTTACTTCGATATATGGGTAACATTGTCGTCCTTGGATTATAGTACAGGGGAAGGAGACGTACCTGGGACGTATTGTGACGGGAACTCAAGGGCTACGAGACAGTGAACACCTGATGCTGTTACGTAGAGCTTGTTACATCGAGCAAAGCCTCATACGGGAGGGCAATTTCGTGAGACGCGAATCGATGGAACGTCCAGTGTACACCTGCCCTATTTCGAAAGATCGATACAACGACAACGAACCCTTGCCAGCAGGGTTGTCATATCGATTTACCAGGGACTGGCGAAGACAATTGGTAAAGGATTGACCGAGTCACGTGATCGATTGATACTAGAGTCAAAGAGTCGTTGATTGCTGTTCGCACACGAATGCAATCAATGAGAATTCTGGATTCGAAATGTCGCATGAACTGAAGGTAATTTTATAGTGGGTCGAAGAGAATGGGGAAGGTCTTCTACTATTGGTCCGCGTACATATAAGCGTCGTTTTTCAAACATCAACTTCTAGGTTTCATCTCGCTCCTCGTAGTTAACGATAAGAAAAAGGCCACATATTTTGGACAGTTCGAGACATTTTGTGATTTTCCGTTTATGCGCAATTGTTACAAAATGTCGAGAGAAAGTAAGAACCGCGGTAGTTTGAATTGCGAGAGGAAATATTTTCTGAGCTTTCTAGTATGAGGTCAAGCACACGAGATTCAACTTGTAGAGACTTTGCGCGTGAATTCTAGTTTTTTGTCTTGCAGAGTTTCAGTAAAGCGAAAATGCAACTTTTGGGATACTATTTAAAATAATTTATTTATTACTAATTGTCCCCTCAGCTTTGCCCGCGTTGAAATCTTATGAATGGCAGAAATGCATTAAATTTATAGAAGTGGTTAAATCTAAAGTTATAGTATTTCACAGTTATCTATGCATATGAAAGAACATGTCCTGACTGCCCGTGCAAAAATGTGACCGGGCAGTCTCTACTGTGTGTCGGGCTCTAACCAGACTTGCCTTGTCTGGTTCACCTGCCTGGGCTCTCCCATGGAACAAACCGGGAAGATAGCAAAAATCGTTTTTACGGCGTATTCTCTATGTTTGGAAATGACAATCTTCTGGTCGGGATACATTGCGAGCAGCTACATCTTCACGTAATGTCTACGAGGCCAGAAAATTGACATGTTCCGGAAAGTGGAGCCTGTCGATAAGAACTAAGGAAAAGCTACTTTGCTTTTCACCTCATCAAATATATTTATAATTGATTGGGATGAAACTTATACATCTGTTGTAATTCTTTTCGTCATCAAAAGCGTTCATTTCATTATTGGTAACCGACAAGGATAATAATGCTCATCATAAATACCGGGATTGCGATAACTAATTATTTGAGCATTAAGAATAGCCAAATTATTTTATGAGAGAAAAAAGTAAAGCAGGTCATTCGTGGTTCTTGAACGCCTTGTCGCGATGTCGGGAAATATCAATGTTCTGGCCAGGAAGACGTTACCTGAATGTATTTCGCTAACAATCCGCCAGGTGGCTGCAAGCGAAGTTTTACTCGGAAGCAAGGTACCATCGTACGAGGATAAAAAGTCGTCCTGTGAGTTGTACCACGGACAGAAGTGCCTTGCTTACAGCGTACACTTACACTTATGATTTTGCGATACTTGCGAAATAGCCCATTGCACTCCAGGCTTGTTTCGCTCGGACAGTAATCTGTGTACGTTTTCCTGTCTCTTTGCTCAGCAGGAAATGCGAGCAAGCGTGTGTATATACTCAAATACTACCTTAGCAAGTAGATAACCAACAAAAATATGTTGCCGAAATACTAAATTGAACACACTCCCGATTTCACCTCCTCAAGGATTCCAAAAACGCTGAAACGTCATTTTTGATTTCCTCATCTGTTCCTGGTTGTTTTCCGACCTATTCCCTACAACTTTGCTGGCCATTTACCGCTTGTTCTCCGGCTCGTTCCTGATCTGTTCCCTAGAAAGGGAACGGTGGATCGGGACCTAGCCTTAGACCCGTTACATTGCGAACCTATTCCAGGGTGGAAGGCCTGACCAGAGCCTGATATTATCTAGAGAAGGCAGATCAGGGGTAGTGCCATTTACCGACTCAAATTTCTACACGGGTGATTCATCAACGCCGAGTCAAAGCGACTGAAGCTATTTACATGAAATTTGGACATTCGGCTTGTGACGTGACACCCAGTTAGACGGGATTTTTCGAAATCCAACCCTTAAGGGGAGAAAAGTGGTGGCAAAGTTTCGAAAGATCGAAATACCGAAATTATACTTATTTTCGATGAGAGCCACGATAAACGGATCCATCGGTGGGCCGACTGTTTTGTTGCATAAAAGGACAACGGGTAAGGCTCGTTTGATGTTGCGACGATCGCCCACGAGTACGCTTTCGCACCTGAGGCGATAACGCGCGTGATACAGGCGTACAACGTCACACGGCAAAGATTCACACATGCCCCATCCCCACGAACGGGCGAGTCGAAGGACACCCTCTGTATCATAGAGAGAAAGGGATAGTGCCTCGAGAGGACGGCCTCGTTGCCCCTGCGCACAATCGAAGGACTAAAGGAGAACGATAGAAAAATAGGGCGGACGAGGGAAAATTTTTTATAATTAGGCCCAGGGGCGACCGGCTGCTTCCCTAATTACCTGTCCAACAATCCCCGAACGAATGAGTAAGTGGCCTGCATGCTTATTCTTCGCTATCCACCTTGCTCACTCGTCCGGTGTATGCACTCTCTTGCCGCTCGCCTACTTTCCCTCTCATATGCTCCTCTTCACTTTGCTTTAACAGCCCTCGACCCGTTGTTCTTCTAGGCTCATTCAGTTATGTACGCAACGGCCTACCAATCCTTTCCGAGCAGGTAGAGTGAAAAGAGGCACGTACCATCGCAGGCGAAGTAACAGACTTTCCCTGATACCAAGCACTACCCGTGTAGAAATTTGAGTAGGGAAAAAGTCCAACCCCCGATCTGCCTTCCCTAAATAATATCAGGCCATGCTCAGGCAAAACGAATGCTTTTAATGGTTAAGAAGTCTTCTCACTTTGGACGCTAAAAAAAGACTATTTTCATGCATTTGTTTGATATGTTTATATTCTTGATATTGATATAAACGTTTTTATTCTTAATAAATATACTTTCAAAATACATTAAATTTCTTTAAATGTATTTATGTAACCCAAAAGAGCTCTAAACGCGTTTTTCTCGAACAACGTTTTGCCACGGCTTGTTGATAAAATCTTGGAAACTACTGAACCGATCCTTATGAAGTGTTAACCACATGTTCTTTACGACCATAGCTATAGCGCATATCAAGGATTTTTTATTTTTACATTTACTATTTTTTACCCCAAAAACGGTGAAAAAACACGTTCTTTTTTCTTTTTCGAAAAATGTCCGACATGTTGTTATTTGTATCGATTTAAAATTTGAACGATTTAAAATCGTTTGATTTTTGTATTTCGTATGACCTATCTCCGAGATTTCATCAACAGCGCAGACCTACAATTTTTTTGGACATTTTTTAACTATAATTTTCGTCTATAAATAACGACGTAAAAAAATAATAAAAAATGGTATGTATCGCGTAAGTGTATTTATTAAATCTAACAACTTTATATCAATATCTATAATCAAACCTATCAAAAAACTTCATGAAAATCGCCTTTTTTAGCGTCGAAAGTGAGAAGACCCCTTAATAGAATGGTAACAGATGTATGAGTTTCATCCTAATGAATTATAAATATCTTTGATGAGGTGAAACGTAAAGTAGGTTTACGCAGTTTTTCAAGACATGCTCCACTTTTCAGAACATGTCAATATACTGGCCAGAAATACTGGGTTATTTCTGTTATATACAATGTATAATTATAATCTCAGATGTCCCTCGTGAAAAGTATGCTCTGAAAAAGAGAATCACTCCATCTCGAAACCTGCGAGTGACTCTCATAACCTTAAAAATCTAAATCCAGAGTCGACGAAGCTGAAAAAACAGCGGAAGATAAATTATTCACTGTAGTAGCATCATTACAATCTATCATGGAGGTAAATCCAATAGCCAACTTGCAGAAAATCAAGAACGAAGTTATTGTTTACATTTCAGGCTATACTTTGACCGGCCATATTGAAATATTGCTGCGCCACCTCTAGAACGTGAAAATCGCGATTTCTCGACTACTTTTTTCACTCACTGGCTATCCTTGAACTTTTTTTTGCCATTTTCCTACCCTCATAAGCTCGGGTGTCGTTTGTTGATGAAATGGCGATAAAATGTTCGTCCCAGACAGTCTCGAAAGCACCGGGTTTTCCCTCCAGTTTGCGTATAATCTTTTTTTCGTAATTTTTTTGGCTCTCTGTAAAGTAATCTAGCTTTTAAAAAATGCGCTGCAACTGGAGGCTGTGCAGCGTAAAATGAAATACCCAGAAGGAAAAAATTCAATAAGACGACAATCAAACAGCCAGAGGTCCAACAAAAGTTACAAAAACATTGTATTTGCAGCTGATCTTGTTTAAAAATAAAGCGACAAGTGGTTTCCAACTTTTCGCCAATAGTTCATATACACGCTTCGTACGCATAGCTGTACCCTTTCGCGGTGTGTACTCGAAACTTTCTCATCTTTCTCGTTAACTCACTCACCAATATCGCTTTCGGCGCTTGAAAAGTTAGTTAACACAGCTTTTAAATAAAAGCTGCTCGATGAGCTCAAAATAGACGGATATAAGAATTTTCAACTTGGATATGGAGCGAGTAGCGACCCGGCGCGTATCGGAATACCTATTAAGGGAATACCTATCACGAACTCAAACATTTAGCTATCAATTGATTTCCATCTATAATCAAGGAAAAATACATCCCCGTATGCTGGTAAAATTTCAAACAGAGTTACCGAACTTTTAACGAGAAATTACGATGCTAAAAGTCGTGTCAAATATACGGTACTTTATATCCAATAAATTATAAACTAAATAACTCTAGATGCCTGATATAAACTGCTCACGCGTTTAAACAAATCTAAAAATTCCGTAACGACGATAAAAGCAGGGGTTCTCCGAATCTTTAAAGAAAATATTAATGATGAAACTTAGAAAAAGGTGACTAGCAGAAGAATTTTCGTGGCCGGGACTTTTCAACGAATATATAAAAATGTCTAAATCTACTGAATTCGCACGAAATTTTTTATTCGCGCTTATCATTGTATATGATAATTGGTAGATGACTTATTTTTATTTAGCGCCGCTGTAATTTAACCAATGATTCGAAAGGGCCCCAAACTGCCCCCACAAAATAGGGCCCTCTGCGAAAGGAACACCTTAAAGTGTAGGGTTCTGTAGCTTGCTGAATACATGTGTAATTATTATTTTTTATTTTCATTTCCTTAGTTCCAGCCGTTGCGGGTTTTTACGTACTGCCCTTACCAATCGAACCCTTCCCTATCACTCCCTACCCGCACCTCGCTAATGTAATCTAACCTTCGTTGCGTTCCCAGCCGTCTTAAAGAGCTACGATTATTACTACGCACCCACAGACTTAGCAACGTCGCGAGTAACAGCTGATGGGTTTGGCGAACATAACCCAGCTTTATTTTGAAATTAATTTGAATAAAAGCCGCCACAAAATATGCGAACAACAATTTATGGAGTTTTATCATTTATCGCGTATCAATAATATGTATAATTAAATTCTGCCTATCGTGTTAATTCCGCTGAGGTAATTCAAGCCTATTTTAATAGGCTTGAATTTTATTACGTTAATATTATTACGAAGATTACTCCCGAGTCGTCCACAATCTAATTTTTCAGTTTTTATTTGTTCACGTGAAATAAATTCATCATTTACCACAAAATTCAGCACACTAAAATCGATAATACGAATAATCAACATAAGTAAACAACATAAGTATACAACATAAGTAAACATCAATCAAAGCAGCTGTGGGTAAAATAAATTTAGACTCTTTTTTGACCCCCTGGAAGTGATCGTACCTCCTTAAGCTATCCTATACCGCAATTGCCGGGGGTACGGGGAAACTGGGCGTTTATACCGATACGCAACAGACTTTTACTCAAGTATCTACAATTAAGGCGTTACCCCCACTTGTAGCGCAAAAAAGGCCTTTTTCATGAATTTTTTTAAAGAAAACTACAAAACTTTTTTAATCAATCAATATACCATCTTAAAGAACACATCTTGAAGAACTTTCAGTAATTTTTTTATTGAAAAATATTACATTGTTTAGTGGCAAATGGCCGTCAATGAAATAATGTTTTTATATACACGGTTTGCGGTGACCAACATTGCGGCGAAGTGGATCATCTGAAAAAAAAATGCGGATGGATTTAGTCAAATATAAGTATAAACTAGTCTTTGATCGAAGGATTTTAAAAAATATTCATTTTTCACAAAATGGCGGACAGTCAAAGTTAATGGTTCGATTTTAACGAAAAAAAACGGCCGTTTTTTGGCTATAAAACGGCGATTTTTTTCGAAAAAAAAAAATCGAACGATTAAAGACTACATGTTTATGTATTAAATAAGCCTGCAAAATTTCAAGAAGATCGGTTCATTAGTGTTCGAGTAATCTTGGTCACCGACTTCAGAAATGCCATTTTGAGAAAAACGCGTTTAAAGTTTCAATTTCAGTTCTTCAATTCACGGATTCTTCTCTTTCAATGCTCATACCTCAGTCAATTTTGTTCGGATCGACTTGAAATTTTCAGGACATATTCTCAGATACTTATACTTCAAAAAAATGCAATGAAAAAATCGATTTTTTCAAAATCGCAAGTGGGGGTAACCCCTTAAGCTCTCAAAGGGATTGATCTTCCGCGCACTGGTTGATGCACCAGCCGGGTAGGCAACAGACTTTTATTGAATCATCTATAACCAAGGTCTCGAAGGTGTTCCGTTCACTGGTTGATGCGCCAGGCGATGCTCGTCTAAGCGGTCACCGCTCCGAGTATCGGCCATGCGCAACGCTGCTTAACTCGAAGTACCACCCGAGCCGGAACCCCAACCATCCACTAATATCGGTTGATACGCGTGCAATTATCATAGAGGATAAGAGCTTGATTGCGATTGACAAGTTTGGGTATCAGTCTGTTGCTTATTGAAAAGCGTTAGGGCAGGGCGGTGTCTTACGAGCCGCGGGGTGTCCTGCGCCACCCATACTAGCACCCGACAGTACATGCTAGATACAAGTGCGGGATGTCATTAGAAGCGGGATAGGTACGCGGCTCGACTGATTTTGCGTCGTCACCGGCCGGTGTTCGGTTTGAGTGACACTACTATTTCCGCGCCAAAAGTAAAAACGGCAGTTCGTCGTATCTTTTGGTCTTCAGCCTTTCATAATAGTATATTTATACGATGGCAGAAAAAAAAAATCTAATATCACTAGTCTTAGGGCGGCTGGGTTCAATTAGTGAAAAAATGCGGAAGGGATCATTCGAGCCAAGACAAGGGGGGTCTCTTGAGCAAGACTCATTAGATTTGCATAAAAAATCAGGTGGTTAAGCCCCACCCCAATTACCTATGAATCTTTATACAAAAACTATTCCTTTTTTCCAGGATGCGAAAGGACAAGAGAAAACGTGAAGGACCAATAGTCTCCAACGATCTGATAAAACGAGCCGCAGAAGAAGTCATCAACGGCAATAGTATCTGAAAAGCGGCAAAATATAACAAATTAGATAAAACCAAGATTTCTTCTTATTTATGTCTCCCTTGTGAATAAAAAACATTAATATCCCACTGACTCAGCTGAGCCATCTGACTTTTGTGTTATCCATGTACGTTTAGTCTAGTATGCAAGGTTTTTACTGCAGTTTTTTATGGTGTTACATAGCTAAATACACAACCTACCTATTTTAAACCATATCCTTACTTGTCACTTCATTAATTCGGGGCTATACTGCTTAGAACAAAATCATGATCAAGTGACCCCACTCTGCCCCATTTCACGAACATTGACGACTGTCCATATTTGACATGGAGCATTTTTCGGCTAGTGCCTGAAAAGTGGCAGCTAGGTCGTTCACATTAAATTGTTCCCTTTGCCTCGTGCATGAATCAATTACTCCAACGTAACCGAAATCATTCCATTGAAAAGTACTGAGTGCATGTGATTTCCAAGAATTGTGTCAGGCTTCTAAACCGAAGGGCTGTAAGAATAGAGGTACCGAAGGGCTCTATGCGCTCCATAGGAAGAACATGACGAAATGATGAGGATTCCTACAAAGAACTGGTAACGTTGCTCGCTCAAAAGTATCATACTCTTATTCATAAGTGTAGACATGACAATACCTAGACGCATGTCGAATCAATTTTATAAACTGTGTTCACCAATCCCGTAAACCGTGTGATGCAAATGAAATGGGAATATTTCAGCTTCAAAACTCCCCGTAAATGGATAGGGCGTACATCCGATCACGGAAATATTGTTTCGCTCCAATTTCAGCGTTTATCGAGTTTCCCACTTTGATCAATACCGTAGTTCGTTAATTTTCAAAGTCTGCCCAGCCAAATAGCGTTCTGAATGTTCGACCTATGCCTGTGTTTTCGACGAAGGCAACTAAACAACATCGCCGCCCTTGGAGCACAATTGCCTTGGAACCGAGATCTGCAGTTGAATCGTGCCGTGTATGCGGGCTGTCTGTTTGTTTAGTCAACTTACGAACGTAACCAATTCTCAAGAGGTACGTGAAGAGAAGGAGGGTCTCCGTGCTCGATAATCTTCTATGCGGGCTCGGTTCAGTTAGTTTCTATTTGCCAAGTCGAAGAAACTATACTTGGAGATGCTGTGTGCGCTTCTTCATTTTCCGATCCGAAAAAATAAGCCGTATACACTCAGTCTATAACTTTACAAGTAAATGGAACAGCAGGGAGCCACAAACTCGGCTTCGGTGATCACCGATGTTAATCTTCGTCGTCTTGATCAAATACTTGGAGGGGTGACAGCTCAGCCGCGGTGTGATTTGCGCACCGATTGCACAGCTGAAAGGAGTTTTATAGAGCTTTCCATGGTAGTGGGTTGGAAGCTATGGCGAAAGTGATAGTCAGTAAAATATAGGCCCCATCGGTCCGGACATCCCACATTTTCCCGGTGCCCTTGGAAAAATGCGACGCAGTAATGGGCTACGCTCTAAAGGGTCGCATAGGACAAGAAAAGTAAAATAAGAAGTGTGGGGTAGCAATAAAAGGAATGGCCAGGTACAAAACCGCAAGGCCACGTTAAGTAATCCTGAGTTTATCGGAATAATAAAAATAATGATAGTATTCGTGTTGAAGACCCGGAAAGAGTGTAATTCAACATTTGTAAACATCAAATGGAATAAACTGTAAGTTTGAAATAAAGATCCTTTGTTTTTTCTCAAAAAGATTCTCCCATTGATTTTCCTACAATCGAATATATTCCACGAATTGAGGGGCCTGCGTGAGTTCTTAATACCAAAAATGCGTTTCCTCTTGTTGAATACATTTATAGTCTGCGATCTTGACTTGAATTTGCAAAAAAGATTTTGTCGAAATTCTGCAAATTTACCGAGTTCCGACGACTTTTGTGAAGGGTCAGATCGCCCACTGCGCTACAGCGAACCGCCCTTCTATGATTTACTGTTCTTCGTGTACGTTTTTTCAAAATTACGTTTTATGAAACGGTATAAATCGTGTCTCAAAATCTATTCATCCGATTCACTCCAATTCAAATTTCACTCGATACGGCATAGCCTATAACATTTTATACCGTATCACATGATGATGTAATTTTATTATCCATTTCCTAATAACTAGTGACTAAAGTTATCTTCTTTGGTCGAAAATCGCATTTTTATTTTGCACTGTCTGCCATTCTCGTAATTTCAAACATTCCAAAAAAGTATCCACGCATACGTAAGTTTTGATATTATACTGAAAGTATATATTTTTATTGTTCGTTTCCGATGACCCTAGTTGCCAGAACCGCCAACGCTGATCAGCCATGCAGAAGCTTGCTTAAATAATAATAACTTCATGGTTTATTGATATTTTTCAATAAAAAAAACTTGCTCTTGGGAATCAATTGTGTGTAACGCTGACCTCCTAGCCATCCCAATACTCTCGTCACAAAAAAATTAAAAACCGCCCTGTTTTTTGAGCCGCGAGCTTATGCTTTGAACCTTATCCGTTGAACGAATAAAGTTACTATACACTACCATGAAATCATTACCTAACTTAAGGGCATAAGCTTTCATTGATCTCCACTGATTAATGATCGTAATTTCGAAACAATTTTGACTCCATACCAATATGCATGAACATCGGCAATTCAGTTGCTGTATACGCAACCTTCATTCCCCCTTCCCCTCATTTCTCCCTTACGCATAAATCCAAACGTCAGCCGGAGATTCGGTGACCGCAACACCGTAATTTTCAAGAGGAATTTGAAAAAGCCTCGCACATTCCACGGCGGTAATATACAAGACAAAGAGCTTGAATATATCGGAGCAACAATTTTGGCTCGAAGCCTATTGTGCTCGTAAAGTCATAGGGGGATGATGAATACGGTTGCGTGAAGAGAAATAGGTGAGTGAAGGGAGCCAAGTAGAAACGCCATGAGCCAACTGGCCTCTCAGCTGAGTGGGCTACCTATTTCCCGTCTCCAAACATAAATCTATATTAAGAGGTTACGAGAGCATAAGCATTCGCTGCTATACTGGCCAAACAGCCTCGTCGCAACTGTATCAACCCCTCCTCCCCCCCCCCCCCGTTCCCCACCCACTTCCCTTCCATCATATACGGCTATAAACGTCCGTGCGATTTGAATAAACGGATTGGCGTGTGTCTGTCCCTGGTTAAGCTCGCCCGAGGGATCTCCTACACCGCTCCCATTTAAACCTCACCTCACTCTTTCGGCTTCGCTTTCCCTCAAGTGGTACGAACCACTGACTCAAAATAATGTGTGGTCCGGGTTCTCCCGACCCGATTTCTCTCTGACCTCATCCTCGCCTCCGAAATTCGAGAACATTTAAACTAAACGGTCAATCTGCAACTCGTTCCACATCGAAGAACGTTCGGTCGAGAGACAGAAAGAGAGGAGAGAGAGAAAGAGAGAGAGCGAGAGAGAGAGAGAGAGAGAGAGAGAGAGAAAGGGGAGACAAAAACCTGCCAAAAGTACACTGAGAGAAAAGTCCATGGCACTTAAAACAAGCGCCCATTGTAAAAGAGGCGATAGCAAAATTCGTTATAGTCAATTGACACCGCAATCATAATATGGATAACACGACTATAAGCGAAAAGTATATTTGGGTGGCGTGATTGACTATTTATTATCCCTGAAATGATTATTCACTATTGTAAAAGGCTCGACAATATATATATGGTTAAGGCCTTAGGCCACAGTAACGGGTATAAATTCATGTGCGAATTTAACAATTTTTTTTCGTATGCAAAAGTGATTTACTCATAAAATTAATCAGAAATTCTGTACGTACTTATCTGCGAAATGCAACTAGGAACATAACTTTTGAATTTGAAGTAAATCGAGTGAAAATTGTTGAAGTTATTTGTCACGCCAATTGGAAAAAAGCTTTTTCGAGAAGTTTCGAGTAGTCGGCCATTTTGTACATCGAAAAAAAAAAAAATTTCTAACAGCTTGATATTCAGACTAAATGGATGTATAATTAATTTTATGAGTGAATCACTTTTTCATACGAAAAAAATTGGCCTAAAGTCTTGATGCAGTACTATAACCAAATCGGCGCACAAATACTAATGTTGTATACTGTACGTTGAGTTTTGTTCAGTCAAACTTCTACTATTCTTTTCAAGTTTGTACAATTCATATGGTTAACATTAACGTTTTTCGGCTATAATTTATTAAAAGATCTTATGAAAAGTGAATATTCGAAAAATTTATAGTACAGTTTACTTATAGCGAAGACGTGAATCATTTGCAGTTCGAGCAACCGCAGCTTAATAGTTTTAAGAACTACGCATGTTTCGCAAACTGTCACATAGTATGTTTGTTGCATTGCAAAAATAGGATATCAATTTAACACTTTTTTCTTGTAGTTTACCTAATGTTTTTGTAAGACACACATTAATATGCATTTAGCAGATCGTATCATATATTATGGTATAAATCACTGTTATGTGGTACAAAACTATTGCGAAGCGCCAAAAATCCATTCAAACCGTGACTTATATTATAAAAAAAAGATCCGTGCAAAACTTCACCTAAATCGCAGGTAACAGCTATTCGGAAGTACAGCCGGAATTACTTTTGTCTCTTATGCCATATCTCGGCTAAATATGCTAAAAGTATTCGGTAGCGTAGTGGCAGCGTGCGTAGAATTGGCAGAAGGTAGGCAGTTAGCTTCTAATTTCGATTTCGATTAGGCGAAATATTTTTTTCGAAATGAATCGTCGCAGTAGGTCAGGGAATGGTGAATTATTTTAAAAAATCATCGAGGTGGAACGCTCAGATGCCTATTTTATTTTATTTTGGATTTACGAAATATTCTATGCATTTTGTAGATGGGCATTGATGGCTTGTACCAACACTTGAATAACATACCAAATACATATATAGCAGGTCGTATCATATAATATGGTACAAATGACTATAAGCTTCGTGGCAAATCACAGGCAACGTTTTTAATCGATGTATATAGATTTCAGTTCACTATCGAAATTTTGGGAAAGTCAATTTTTGACAGTATCAGGGAATATGCATTTTATGAAAGCCTATTATATTATATGGCATTGAAGAATAAACGTATGTTTGTAAGATTAGTGGTTGCGGTTGACAAATGTGTATGATTCATGCAACCGCTAAAATATCAATAAGCAGTACTATACTTTTGGCACTAGCTATGGCTATAAAATAATGTTATCCCCTCAGAGAAATATAAAATATAGTTAAAATATAGTTAAGGACAGCATACATTTCTCTCAGTGCAACATTACTATAATACTCGACAAATACTATTATATTTTTGATTCTATTCAATATTGCGTAATCGTAATACCCAAATGGTACAGGCGGTCCGACGAGTGGGTGACCCCCTGATCGGTGTTTCGTGTTTCAGTCCAGATATTCATATCTCCGAAATGTATCAAATCAACTGTTGAAAAATAAGAGGGGGAGGGTAGCACATTGCATATTACTTTAGACCTTTTGACATTTCGCAAAAGGAGCTTAAAATTAAAAATGTTAAACGGAAACTCCATTTCATTCTCAAAGACCTGCCCAATTAGACCGCACTCATAGTTATGAGGGTTTCTTGTTGGACAAAGAAACCCTGAAAAATGATTACGTCCAACTATTCCGCATGACGTTTTGAATAATGAACTCAGCAGGGACAATGCGATTTAGATGATTCCCTAAAGGTTGGTTGTCAACGGTACGGCTCGACGGGAAACACGACGAAAGAATGAGCCGTACATGTAATTTCCAACATGTTGCTGAAATCTCTGCAGTGTCTAACCGAGGGGAAAAAAGTGCTGCCACAGGGAGTTGTATTGTTACAGTTTTCCCAGGGCTCTCTTGGGTGTAGATGCTCTACGCAATCAGGTGACAAAAGAACGAATGCAACCGTCACTGTATGACGAGGTAAAAAATAGTGATAGTAGGTAAAAGAAGTTAAGGGGTCGAAAATAATTATGGTAAAAGATGTTGAAGGGAGCGTCAGGAACATTCCCATTCGAAAAAGTAAATTTGGTCAGAATTTCAGTACTTTGCGATTCGACAAATATCTGAAAAAATCACTCACATTGTTATCAATATTGATTACAAATAATAATAATTGTGAAAATCCATTAACGACACCATTCTCTTTCTCACTTGCGGGAGTCGTCTATAGGAAAATATTGTCCGTATACTAAACACTTGTGAACAAGGTAAGTAGATGAGTCCAGTTGATGGGTCGTTGGATGATGTAGGCCGACCAAGGATCGACGAGGCAGCAACTTTGGATGAAATCAATCGCACTCGGAGATCAGCAATGGTTCGTCGATCGGAAAATCTGTGCTTGCACGAGATTTATGGGTAATGAAACGTTGCTGCGGGCGCAATCGAACAATGTGAGTAGATTTGAGTTCGCCACCAGTATCGGAGATAGGGCCTGACGACTGGGGTTAATTAAACTCGGGATGAGCGCGAGCGATGAAAGGATCGAAGATAATAAAAATAGAATGAACGCGGCCTAGTTTCATTATTGGCGCACCGACACCTGTTGCTGTTTCAGTGTATCGGGTTTTGCTCGAGTCAAAAACTGGCGAGGCTTTGGCCACCACCGTATATCATAGAACAAAACCATCACTATACAGTGCCTCAGATTTAAAGGGACACATAAGTATTTTGGATTTGGAAAGCAAATTTTTCTAACGCATTTTTCGATAGCTCAATGCTTCTAGAATTATCCCAAAACCGTTTTGAAAAATGCATACAATTGTAGAAGTCATGGCGCTTTTTACAGCTGAGTCCTGTCAAAACGTCACACGGATTTTTCTCGAAAGCATGGTGTCAAAATCGGGACCATAAGAATGTTCCCGGTTTTAAAAATAAACCAACCTATGCACTTAATTTTTTAAATTTTGAAAAATGTTGAGTTTTTGTCTAAAAAATTAATGATTCCAAATTGGCAGGCCTCTTTAATCAAGTGTCAAAATTTGAAAATCAAATTCGGCAAAGAGTACAAAATTTGATATATTTTGAGAAGCATTTTAGGTTTTTGATGGTTCTATAATAGAAAGACTTAATGACAGCGGAGGACGCGACATTACGCGAGGGACCTACGACGAGGGGCTGCGGGGGATTCATAGTGAAAATGTTCAATCAAAATTAGTTGTAACCTAAAAAAAATATACTTTCTCACCCATAAATGCTTATTGCCGTAGATTTGTCCATTTCGCTAAACCAGCATCCCGAAATAGGTCAATTTTTTTTTTATCAAGAAAGTTTCTTCGTTCTTCGTAAAACCTGAATTTGATCTGATGTTTAAGTTTGCAGAGTTTAAATGCAATGAAACCTTATTCTTTCCATTGTCTAAATATGTTTCGGCAGATTCATGCCGGGACAATAACTCAAATGTTATTTCTGGGTTCCTCAACAAACATCTACAAAGTGAGTCAGCCAAAAAGATTTCGGCCAATAAAAAGAGTTGAGGATTACGAAAATAAGCAAGAATGTGCATGTTGATACTAGCCTCGGCCAATACTTGGATAGGTGACCGCTCAATGTTGTACCAGCTTCGCATCGATTACGCAGTGAGGAACAGTTTTACTGAGCGCCCTTATTATCGACTCGGGCTTACCTCAATTTCCCTGTGCCCTCGTACAAATGGCAAGTGTCAAATAAAAGTGAAAGGGGCGGATCCTCAAAGTCCGCAAAGACAGGCGAAAAAAAAATTGTAAATCGATTTACAAAATTGGAACGAATTTCCGTTGCATTCCAATGAGCCAAACCTCAACATCATCGAGTCGGATAGTCTTTTACTCTCATTTGTAATAGTCTCTCAAGCTGATGAAAAATCATTGTGATAAACGATTACATTGCAATTTTCTCGAACCGAAAAATATTTCACTCGTTCTCGTGTACAAAAGCAACAGCTCTGCTATAATACGTGACGGGTGAAAACGAGATCACGAAAACTAGTTGCAAAGAACCGAAAGCTCCATCAATTGACGCAAACACAGGGAAAAAAACAAGTTTCTCCCGCTTGCGCAGCTATTCTCCCACGTCGCGTTTTCCAACCCAACTACGAAGATTAAGCGGGCCACCTGGTGTCACGATTTCTCACCTGAGCTCAGCAACCCTCGGACGTTCTTAATACCCAGAGCATCGCACAGGCTATATATTCTATATATAAATACACACACATCTCGTACGGGACTCTCCTTACTTCCGCGCGTGAAATACGATCCCACTGTACACCCACAAAAGCACAGACAATCCCCACTGTATATACACCAGATGTGCACATTTTTAATTGCTATTGGAATTTATTTTTCCCTTACTTTGGCTAAATATATACCTTTGAATCATCCATTTATCGGCATTCATTTACCGACAATAAAAACTTATGATGTTCTTCTCTGTCGTTTTTTTCTCCGTGCCGCGCGCTTGCGGTAATATTTTACGCAGTGTCTCCCCGTCCGGTTATCGGACGAATAAGCGCATGTTATTCGTCCGGATAGCGGTTCAGTTCACGCCGTATTTCCAGTATGCGTACATATTGTTGTGATTCTCGTAAGCTAGTATCCGGACGAATAACATATATATAATTGTCCGGATAGATTGTTGTAAATGGGTAAACAAACTATCCGAAAGAATAATTTACACGTAGTCATCCGAAGAAAATCTTTATGATTTTGTTCGGGTTTGAGTTCGTTGGTTGTGTTTGTGTTGCATGGTTTTGTTTGGGTTTGGGTTTTTTGGGATTGGTTATTTGGGTTTGGGTTTGTTTTTTGAGGTTTGTTTGCGTTTATCATTTTGGGTTTGTATGTTTCGGTTTGGGTTGATTTGTTTGGGTTTGTATGTTTGGGATTGTTTGCTTAGGGCGTTGTGTAGCGTAAACCGCGTGAAATTAGCCACCGTCCGGACGAATAACATACCAGGTGTAGAAGTATGAAACCGCAATTTCCCCATAGATGGTGCTAGCCATCAGTTTAGGGACCGTAAGACCGCTTCTGCAGCGCCATCATCTCCCTCTAGCAGTTGACGAAGATTTTCAACACACAACCCAAGTTCTCTACACCGGTATATTTTTCTATAACCTTAAACATGTCGAGTTTTGTTCATACGAACTACGATTTGCGGACAGCATTGGATTTCTGTCATCATTTGAAGAAAACTGCTGCAGAATTGCATCGAATGCTTGTCGAAGCTTACGGTGAACGTGCTCTTGGTAAAACGCAGTGTTTCGAGTGATTCAAAAAATTCAAAAGTCGTGATTTTGACGTGAGAAGCGAAGAGCGTGGGAAACCACCGAAAAAGTTCGCAGGCAACGAATTGCAAGCCTTATTGGATAAAGATGATACTCAAAGTCAACAAGAACTCGCGGATCAATCGAATGTGACGCAGAAAGCCGTCTCCATTCGTTTTTTATCATTTTCAAACAACAGACGTGTAATTTTTACAAAAAATTCCGGTTTCATACTTCTATACCTGGTACACTTATTTGTCCGATAACCGGACGGCTAGCCTCAGCGAATATTTTATTACAGTGCCCGGGTTCGGTGGGCATGTCATTTTTTATCGATCAGCAGTTTTTTTCTGTAATATCCCTTACATCTTTTTGAGGATACGTAACTACTGCGAATGTCCTTTTACCACAGCTTCGTGACTCCGACATTCCACCACCTGTCATTCTCAAATTTGGCAGCCGGGTACTTTAAGAGCCTGTAGAAGGTCAACAAAACTTCACAAACTTTTGAACAGTTTTCTCATGGGTGGTTAAGTTTCTTGAAAAATACAAAGCGTCTGGCTCTGTAGCATTCACTGACGCAGAGCTCGACGAAATCTCTGTTCAAAAACTTCAGCTACCTCACGTCGTATAACTTTCGAAATCACATGTGGCTATAAATCCGTGAACTATATATTTTATATTGCTTTTCACACGTGAAAAATGTCGATAAAAAAAATACACGTCACGTACCCCACCAAGTAGGGTATAAGGGGAAGGAATAGGCATTCGAAATCACACCTATCGGTATTTCGAAGTTTTTTGTCTGTCGCTCCAGCCGTGCGCCGTAACCCTCCAACCCTGTCGCAAAGTCATTTTTATAACCTACCCTGAATGTACCCTTCGGTTAAAAAATCCAAAATAATCGCGAAAACAGCAATTAAGTGATACTTTCGAGATAAATCATTGCGAACGCTGTAAAATAATCAATTGAAAGAAAAACTAGAATTTCCCTTAAACATAAGTTCAATGAGGCCGGGACTGAAAAACAATTGGCACTTTTTTATTTCAGCTCAAGATAATGACTAATGCCGTCCTTGTTACGGCGAATTAATATTAATATATGTTGTTTGAATTCCGGATGTTATAAGAGTTGTAACAATACAATATGTTCGGAAGAGTTACGTCTTTTCCTATAGTAGGTTTTGTGCCAAGAGAATCGGACTTGTTATATACCTTCTATTGAGGACTGTAAAGATATAGGAAAAGTGGAGAAAAAAGCACGGCAGCCAAGGTAAAGGGTAGACAAAACGAGGCGTTCAGAAGCGAGTGTGGAGCAGATCTCCCTCTCTCTCTCTCTCACACACACACACACACACACCCATAATATATATATATACCATATATTATGGGTGTATGTATATATATCTGTCATTGGACGAATAGCAGAATTTCATGGAACGGGAAAAGAAAAGAACACGATACTTTAAAGAAAATCCAGCCTGCGTACTTTCTAACAACCTACTTCTATATATAACAATTTATAGGGTGTCTCAAAATGACCTGACATTTAAATTTATTAATAAAACGTTTATTTATTTGAAAAGTACAAACATTTTTATTTTAATATAAGGTACAAACATAGAGGTTATGTGTGGAACACGATTTCCAATAAATGGCCGCCTCGTCCCGATTTGCAAACGTTCACTCTTTTGACGAAATGTTCAACACCATTTTGGCAAAATAGCAGACTAATTTCCCTAATGGTGCGTCCAATTGCTTCCTTGAGCTCCGGAATGGTCTGTGGAACATTGGCATGCACTTTTTCTTTCAGGCAACCCCAATAACTCCAGGCAAGAGTCCAATGGCGTCAAATCGCACGATCTTGGTGGCCAATTCACATCACCGCGGTGCAAGATGACACGACGGTTGCGCTATCTAGTTGAAAGAATATGTCTTGCGAGTTCATGCCGTTTATGTAATTTGTCAGATATTGTGGTCCACACATAACCTCCATGTTTGTATCTTATATTAAAATGGAATTATTCACACATTTAAAATAAATAATACGTTTTATTAATGAATTAAAATGTCATTAGTGTTGTTCATTACTTTTGATACAACAGTATTGTACAATAGCATAATATTCGTGAATACTTTAACTTGATTTTGTTATCTCCAACCATTGGGTCAAAACGAAGACCATAATTATCGTCGTGAGAAAGCTTCCATCGCTGGAACCGACCAAACATTGTTCACGCTGCTTTTAACATCTTTTTTGCAATTTCAGATGGCAGATCTCTGACAAGGGTCGTAAAAATTGTTTAAATAAATTCCAAAGTCGAAATCTGCCAAAGAAAGTTAGGCCAGTTGCCAAAAATCAATTCTAATTGAATTCCCTTTTTGTTTATCGGCGAAAGTGTCTGCATTTTTGTATAGAAATAAGAAAATTGTTTTTTTTCGTGCAAAAGGAAGCAATCGACACTGAAAACTAAATTGATTGATACGAAGAACGGAAGAAAACTGACGGCCGGGCTCATTAAATTACGTTAAATAAAAATGACGCAGATCGGCTGTCAAAAGAAATTTAGATCGTCTCAGCGCGGAGCACCTTACACAGAGATATATATCTATACCTCCGTACCATGTTGCAAGACTGCATGCAGCTCTGCGGTAAAAACACCCTCTCTTCCTGGATCGCGGTAATTGAAAAACAGCCGAGGCCAGCCATAAAGTAACCAGAGAAATACGAGGCTCGCGCCTTTGGCACTTTCCACGAGCCGGGGATTTGTCCCGATCGAACGGAAAAATATCTAACGGCTCCTCGCTTCGCGCTTTTCCTTCTCGCAATATTCTACGTTTTCAGACGCTGTGCACAGTCACGAAAAAACAACAACAATAATAATGATAATGTTGGGAACGAAAATAATCGACAGCGGAGAATTTCGGTCGAAATATTAGGAACCTGCACATCGCTTCCACATTTTTTGCCACCCTCACGGAGCTCCGTGGCGGTAATGAGTGACTTTTTCAATACCGGCTTTCATATCCGTGGAAAAAGTTTTGTGAGCGACATGAGGTAATGAAATAGCAATGGTCCGCGCTTGTAATTTGCAAACTTTCATTACGTTGCTTCGTTGTTGGAATATTTTATTTTGTTAATAGTTGGCAAGTGTTAATAATATTGTAAAATCTGAACTTGTATGCAGTTCCTTTCTTCTGTGACATTTTGCCCGGATATAAATTTTTCAGTTTTATTCCAACGCGATAAAGCTCGAATCCATTCACGTACGAAATTGAAAAGCTTTTGTAAATAAACATATAACGTGTTCATTGTATGGAAAGATTATGAGTCAATACTGTCGAGTAATAAAATCCGCAAATAGTGGATGTATTGATAATTGACGGAGATTCGGTGGACCAATTACTTCATTTTTAAATCATTGCTATCGTTCGCGAACAATTATCCCCGCATGTTACGATATAAAATCGATTGAATGTAATTCAATAAAGATGAAAGGGTGTAACGATTTTCTTGATGAATACTTGTATTTAAATATTCCAGATCCAACGCAATTGTTGAGCGCAGCCGCGAGCGTGACGGAAGTATACGAAAATTTTCCTTGTTATTAGGATCTCTTTGCCTTTTTTTCTACCCACCATCCGACTATTTTTCGTTTCAGCGAGCTTTTTTCCGTGTCCCAGCTTCCGTTTCACACCGGAGATTCCGTATCCTCGCCCACGCATCTACGCATACTCGCCCATAGTATATAGAATTGGGACGTCAAAAGCGAAAGAAGGTACAGAGTAGTCACGCACACAGGCAAACAGGACTCAATAATCCTCTGGGGCATATTCCTATATTTGTAGCCAAGGGTGATTGAAACTTTGCTACTTTTAATCCATCCGTGAATTTTTTGCGCTGGGAAATGTATAGTGTTTTCAACCGTTTTTCAACTATATTTTACATTTCCCTGAGGGGACAATATTATTTTACAGACATAGTTACTGACAAAAATATAGTACTGTTTGTTGATATTTTAGCAGCTGCATAAATAATGCACGTATCTTAACCGTAACCACCAATCTTACGAGCATGCGTTTATTGTTCAATGCTATATAATATCGTAGGGTTTGATCAAAAAATGAATATTCCCTGCCACTCAAAAATGAACTCCGTCAAGATCCTAATAATGAACAGGACCAAAATATATATACACTGGTTAAAAATGTTGCCTGTAATTTGCGACGATGTTCATAGTGTTTTGCACTATATTATAAGATACCTGTTATATGCGTATTTGGTGTGTTGTTCGAGTGTTGATTTTTTAGTGTAAGTAAAGCTAAGTACGTAAAGTTAATAAAAGACTGACTTAATTAAAATAAAAAATAAAAGACTTGAGTAGATTTAAAATTAAAGGAAGCTCAAATAAGCAGTAAGAGGTATTATTTGTCGAATTAGATTAAGAAAAAGGCGGTAATTTGACTATGATGAAACTGTCGATAAAAGTCAATTTAACCCTTCGTTATCACTGTGGGTCTAGACGACCCAGCATCGCCAAATTCCTTTTTGCGACTTTTTCTCTTTACAGCTTTTTTTGCACGTTGCCATCTGATTTTTTTAATAATAATTTTTAGCAAATATTACCCAATATTTAAAGCAAGTGAATCTTTTTATTGTCACCCGACTGTTTGGCTTGTCATACTAGGTCAAATTGACCCAGTGCGACAAGCATATTTGTCCAGGTAAGTGTGACAACGTGTGACAACGTTAATGAACATTAAATGAGATTATAACCATTTCAACATCTTTTATTGCATATCTACATTGCTGATTCTAGAGATGTGGGTAATGGTATAATGCGTCCCCTATATCTAGAAGATCCCCCCCCCCCCCCAGATGAAGTCATCCGTGGGGGGTGGGGGGGTCGAGTTACCCATGTATGTGGGTTTGTTTGGGTTGTTACCTGAGTCGTTATCATACTTATTATTTCAGATTGAATTCCACGTCTTTCAGTGCCAAGACATGTAAAATATTATATGGAGAAGGGAGTTTGGGGTAAAAAACAAAAGGGGGGGATCAAGTGTGGGGGCACTTGATTTTTGTCGAAGGCTCGACAATATAGATATGATTCATTCAGTGCTATCACAAAATTAGTATTGCGCCGAATTTGTGATAGCACTAAATTATTCATATCTATATTGTCAAGTCTTCGACAATAGTTAATAATTATTTCATAAACAACAGATAGTCATACATGTCACCCAAATCGCATATTCAGATATACTTTTCGCTTATAGTTGTGTTAACCACATTAAGAGGTGATACTAATCTATAGCGTTTTTTTTGTAAATACCCTGGTCTTATCTCTTAGTGTGCCTTCCTCGATAGATCGACACCACAAAGGCAAACGTACGAGACCACTTATTTTGGATTATTTCATGCGATGTGATAAAGATTGAGACTGCATTTATATATATCTAGAGCGCTTTATAAATGTAGATAAAAAATCTTTCAAATCATCTTTAAAAATAACGCCGCGCCCTCGACATAACTAATATTATTCGATTTTATTTAGCATTACTCGCAATTTTTTCTGGAACGTTATTTTTGGCGACGTGAAATGAAACGAAATTTTTATCTATTTTTTTGAATCTTCATTTTCCTCATCGTTCAAAATCTTATCGTGAAAATTTGAGAATTTCTAAAAAAATCGTAAAATAAGTTTGATGTGTTCTTCGTATCCCAAATTTGCCAAAAAAACTTTGTGTTACTAAGCTTTCGTTGCACGATGCAAACTTCAACATCATTATTTTCGACGGCCTTACATTTATACGGCTGCCGAACCCGTGATGTGCCGATCGTAAAATTTCAACATCGCGAAATCCCCGGCAGAGTTATCGGCGAAAAACCGGGTTGTTGAATAGTGGCCAGGTACTGCGAGTTGCCATGCAGTCTCACCCTTCATACACAACCGACGAGGAAAACCGCGTTTGAAATTTAATTAGTACCGCATTTCAAATTGTTTCACGGCATTCAATTATTAAATTTGGGTGAAAATACTTTTTTAACTATGTAGTGGAGTTCATCACAGCGTGTAAAAATTCGTCGCATTAGGTGAAAAAAAGTTCGCTCGGAGTGAAAAAAAAGAAGAATAGAAATAACTTGTAAATAGGCTTGTTATATATTTTTTTATAAATTAATGTTATTTTTAAATATATTTTTGACTATGTAGTATAATTTATCACGACGTGTAAAAATTCGTCGCATCAGGCGACAAAAAGTTCTCTGGGAGGGGAAAAAAGAAAAAAGAAATCACGTGCCCCTGCCATAATATACGACGTATACTAGCGTTTTAGCCAATTATCACAGCACGGCTTGTTATATATTTTTTTATATCATATTAGCGCAGTAATTAGCGGTGTCTTGCCTGTCACGAGTGAATTCACGGTTCGGTGACCAGAGCTCGTTGCCTTTCGAGTTCTTTTCGTTGTATGTGTGCATGTGTGCGTATAAATAGATATATCGAAGCACCCACACATTTTTCATTGTATTTTTCCTTTGGCTCCCCGTTTTATTTCTCCTCTTGCTTGCTCCACGGTTTCGCATCGTTGTTCTTGTTTTTTTCCACCGCGTCCGCAATGCGTTACAACTTGCACGGTCGCTAAAAAGCGACGATTGATCGCGGTTTCAAACGGCCGTGTACAATTACATCTTCCGTGTGATAAAATTTCACGGGCAGTCGGAGAATTCGCGCGTCGCGACTTAATAAATTCTCTCGTCCACGAATACATCGTGCCAATTATATTTCGAATTGCAACAATGGCCAGGGATTTTCCATGCTGTGAGCAACATTTTCAATTTCCCATTCGTCGGAAGCGAAACTCTTTGTGTAAAAAAAAAATGGGTAAATATTCGGAAGTGTCACTCCTGTCAGAATCGAGCTGATTTTTCTTGTGGTTTCTTACAGTTGAAAAACATCATATTTAATATTATTATGGCAGCGCAATAACAAAACAATGTCGATAAATATTTTTTTAACGATTTTTATTCGTCGACCTTGCGAACTTTTTTTTCAAGATTTCTAAAAGAAATATTCTGTTCTTTCAAAATACAATAGACATACAAACTATTTTGACAGTTATTCATTAGAAAATTGCTGAATAGCATCGAAGATAGCATGTACGCGTTCACTGTGCGCGGTGAAAACTCGACGAAATAGGAAATCGGCAATATAACCAGCCATGTGGTAATCACGTCGTTCGAATTTTGGGATATTATCACGAGCATCGCGCCATATTCTTTCAATATTTCGTGAATATGCTCCCGAATCTGGATCAACGAAATTCATTCTCAATTCTTTCATCAGAAATATTTGATGCGGCGGATTCAGAATATATATACAGGGACACAAACAAGCAACGCTTGTCAGGAGATGAATGTGAATTGTGTAGCCAAGCGTCTGTCTTTATCGATTTTGTGAAATTACACTTTATCCTTATTATTTTTTTGTTCTTTTCACTTTTTTAACCCGTTGGCATCGCCACTGCAAGATTTTTTTCATTTAACGCACCACTCTCTCCACACTGCGAACATTTTGTTTCGCGTGAAAGTATTCCGTGTTTCCGCAAAAACTCTATACTATATCGGTACAATTTTTTAATAAAGTGCACGCGGCTACAAGACTTATTGTACAACCAGTACACTTCATTGTGAAATATAAGCTGAATATTTTCGAAAATTTTCTTACCTAAGTCTCGATGTATTTACTTTTACGTTTCTTACCTAAGTCTCGATGTATTTACTTTTACTCTACGATGTGTTTACTTTTGTTGTTGTCCAGCATATTGGTGACCTATTCGCACATTGTGTTTGCATGTTTACATCTTACCCACATCAAATGAGAATCGCTTGAGAGCTCGATCGAAAGTTCAAAATCGAATTGAATCAATGTAAAATTAAAGTGAAAAAAATGTTCATGCATTAAAAACATATGATGCGCCATTAAAATATAACTTAATATAAGGTTTTAAAATCATACAGAATAGATAACGAAATTTACAGCCTCTTTTCAGCGGGAGTGACACTTCCGAATATTTGCCAAAAATAGTCGTAAGTTTTTCCTTTACACGCTTGTGAAAATAGATTTGAGTAAGTCACGGATGACGTGATCTGGAAAATGCAACCGTTTACAATTTCGGGACGTTTTTTTAATGAACCAATGCCAATGCGTAAAGTATCGTTGAAAACGCGCTTTCGAGGCTAATAATAAAAATTGTGCCATTAGAGAATAAAAAAAGATGATAAAAAAGTATCGCTTCGTCACATTTAGCCTCAGTAATTGTGAATAATTACTCGTCTCGCGTTTCTGGATAAATAATTAATTCGAACAGCGACAATATGCGTATAAACGAAAAAAAAAAATCAACCGCATTAAGACCGGGAAGGAAAGGCCGATGAATAAATATGAGAAGCAACTTTTTCCAATGGCCAAAAAACAATGACTGTGAGTTCCATGGATAAGATATTTAAAAAGACAATAATTCCTGGCGCACATTGTTGTCCAAGTGATTACGTCTAAATGGCGTCCATCTTGGAATGAAACGGGGCAACTGAATCCGTTCTGATAATTTCTGGACGAACTTGATATCGCGATCGAGAGAAAGGAGCAGAGAGTCAAGACAATGTATAAATAAGGGCACGGCTCTATTGGTTAAGCTGCCTGGTTTGTGGGGAGCGAGAACGGGAGGTACAGATAGCGCTTAATCGCGAAGGCTAAGCCGAAGATCGTTCCTTCTCTACCTGTCTGTCATCAATGCTTTACCGGCCCAGTCGAGTATTTGAGCTTTTGACCAGCGTATCTCGCTGCCTTTGCGCAGCTCTGTATTGTTTCATCCAACCTGTACGAGACTTGCACAATTCATACTCATTATTGTTGTGAACGGCGAAGGTGGTCCTCATTTGGATATATAAGGCGTTAAGCTACTGTGAACATTTCAGACCTCTCGTTCGTCGCTTGAGACAACTCATATTGAAAAGGAAGGTCCAACATATGGTGCAGTAATCGCAGGATGGAGATAAACCTATGATCACAACGACATAACTGGTAGTAAATCTTTCAATGCCTTTTTCGCGAAACTATGTTTTCGATGTAAACGATTTCTCGACATCTAATGGACGGATTGACTTGAAATTTGGCACTCGGTGCAATAATAGTTTAGCCTTGACTGGCGTTTTTTAAATAATTTTTTTGTCATTATTCATTATCCATAATGATGTTCTTTTTCCATGAAATATCGAAAATACAAGTTCAACATTTTTAAAAAAATGATTAAGACAAGATAACAAAAAAGGCCCGGTCAAGTATTAGCCAATATTATCTATTGTATTATAAACACACTCGTGTTTTTTGTTTCCGGTCAACCGGGTAGCCAAAGTCAAGGACATTGTCCTTGTGAATCTTGTGAAGGACACGGTCCTTCACGAGATTGTTTATTCCTTGATTATTGATCAAGTCAGAGTCCTTGATTATTGATCTTTTGTAATGAAACTTGGTACCCAGCTTTGTTCATGTACATACAAACAAATGTTCAAGTCCGTGAGGGTCCTTGTCGAAAATCTATGATCAAAACGTGCAAGACATGATATTCTATAATACCAAAAATAAAGAAACGAAAAACAATTGAGGCGAATTTCCGATGAATTCCAGCGATGCAAATTTCAATGACAGAGACATGCTGAAAAGTTGAATTATTCCGGATTTTTTAACGAAACGATTAGAAATGTCCTGAAACGTAGAAAGTAGAATACCAGGTGTAGAAGTATGAAACCTGAATTTCCCTATAGATGGTACTAGCCATCAGTTTAAGGACCGTAAGACCGCTTCTGCAGCGCCATCATCTCTCTCTAACAGCTGACGAAGATTTTCAACACACAACAACCCAAGTTCCCTGCACCGGTATACTTTTCTATAACCTTAAACACGTCGAGTTTTGTGCCTACGAACAACCATTTGCGGACAGCATCGGTTTTCTGTTATCATTTGAAGAAAACTGCTGCAGAATCGCATCGAATGCTTGTCGAAGTTTACGGTCAACATGCTCTTGGATAAACAGTGTTTCGAGTGGTTCAAAAAATTCAAAAGTCGTGATTTTGACGTGAGAAACGAAAAGCGTGGAAAACCACCGAAAAATTCGCAGACAACGAAATGCAAGCCTTACTGGATGAAGATGATACTCAAAGTCAACAAGAACTCGCGGATCAATTGAATGTGAGGCAGAAAGCCATCTCCATTCGTTTTTATCATTTTCAAACAACACATATCATTTTCACGCCTTAATTTTAACAAAAAAAAATTGCGATTTCATACTTCTACACCTCGTATAGTTGAGATAACGCCATAATAAATGAAAGTCAAAGGACTCACCGTGGGGCAGTGTGACGAGTATGATGAACATTAAACGAATGCTAAGCATCCAAGGCATTCTTCGTCGACATATCACGGAAATGTTCAACTTTCCTCTCGCCCTGACGTTGATCGGCGACATAGTGAATTTTTCTTTCGAGGCGACTCTCTTCACAAATTCCCCGACGATACCTCCGATTCTTCGATGCTATTCGCACGCCCGGATCAACAATTCACTGACAAATGATGCATCTATCCGAACGACGATTACCGACACTTTTCTTTTCGATCTCGTTCGGCACACGCGGCACACACATGAGTAACAAAAAATTACCTTTTTTTGCCTCGCGCACTGGAAAATTCTCGCGCCCGCGCGCTTTCGGCCCAATGGAAAATCACGACGCTGATACGATCGGCAAAATCATTCGCGGTCTAGTCACGGAAAGACACTTCCTTCTATCACGCACCTCCCGACTTTTCCGTCATACCCGCCACGAAAGAAAAACACGATAATTCGCAATCTCGTACACACTGGTTTTTATTTTCTTCTCCCCTTTTCTTTCCGCGCCCTCCGTTAATGCTTCGGTCGATTTTTTTCTGCCGTTTTTGCTCGTCGCGAATATTGCCGAAGTCACAGCCAAGCCGATTTCGCTCTTTCCTTCGATCCTTTCTCCACTTGCCGCACCCCTCACCTGTGAAAACATTTCAAGATCGCACGTTACTCCGAGATTCGTTCGAATTCGCAAGGGAGTTTGCTCTCCCGTGACAAGAAATTGTCACAAAGTGAATGTTTGCTGAATAAATCAAGAAGCGGGAAAAATTGTTACGATATATTAGTGACGAATAAATATAGGGTGTCACAAAATGGTCTGATATTTTTATTTGTTAATGAAACGTATTATTCATTCGAAAAATACGAATATTTTTATTTTAATATGAGATACAAGCATGGAGGTTATGTGTGGAACGCAATATCGGATAAATGGCTGCCTCGTCCCTGTTTGCAAACGTTCACTCTTTTGACGAAAAATTCAATAACATTTTGGCATAATTGCGAACTAATTTCATTAAGGGGGGAAATCACAGTAAAATTTTCAATTTTTTGAAAAAAAAAAATTTCGCTTAAAAGGTGCTTTAGGGTCTTAAAAATAATATACCAAATGATGGAATACGGCAAAAGTGTCCGAATGCCCAAATTTCTTGCGTTGAATACAACGCTTTTTCACGACGCTTCACTTTCGTGCATACATATATAACATAAATAGTGATAAAAAACAGTGATATTTGTAAATCATTGTCATTATGAGTGACACATCGGCGAGTCGTGTTAGAAAAGGGACGAAAAAGGATACTGCGTACGAAAATCGACTGTACGGTGCAGGCCTTGCAGATTAGAGGTATATGAAATTTTCATATGGTTTCTCAGTAATTAAAACTTTAAACGCGTTTTTCTCGAAACCACTTTTTTTGAGCTCGCCAAAGACATAACTCGAGCAAATCTTTACCGATCGACTTGAAATTTTGACAGTATCTTCGAAACATCTTTCTCCACGGAGCTACGTAGGATTTTTTATTTTATATGGCTTAGTTTTTTTATCGACGATTTTATGGCGTTTTTTTTGTTCAAAATTTAACTTTATTTTCAAACATGCACCATTATGCGAAAAATCAATATATCGAAAAAATCCTACGTAGCTCGCTAGCTGTTGTTATATGAAAAGTAAAAAATGTTGGTTTTTTCTTCCAGGTAAAAAATTAAGGAGTCTAGGTCTTCGGCCATCGACGCGCTTTCAAAAATAGGCGGCAAATGCTGCGCAGCCGCCATTTTTAAATAGTTTTTATTGAAAAAATTACATTTTGTACTTTTTTAGTATTGCTATAAAACCTACTTTACAGATTTTCGATTGATACTTTTATTCAGCCAAAATTAATTCCCGAAAATATGCCTATTTTTTATGTGCTACTGTGATTTCCCCCCTTAAGGATGTTGAGTCCCTATGAAACATGTCAATATTAATTGTTCAATAAATAGCTTCTTAATGGTTATGAAATTTTTACACGACCTCCTGAATACTTCATGTAAAAACATACCAAATTTTCAGAATTCTATCATTACTTCAACGTCCTTAGGGGTTGAAATACAAAATGATACGAAAATTCTGAAAATTCGGTATATTTTTGTATGAAGTATTTAAGAGATCGTGTTAAAGTTTCACGGCGATTAGAAAGCTCCTAATTAAAAAATTAACATTTCGTTAAGAACAATTTTTAAAAGAAATAAAAAAAAATTTATCAATAAACTTCGTTTTGTTTCCGTTGCTTTCAGTATATTGTAGATATTACAAAATTGAGAGGTCAAAAAAAAACTTATTGCAAAGTGACATCAATTTCCATAAGACAACATTTAATTTGTGAATGTTAATTATTCAATAACGAGCTTCCTAATTGTCGTGAAATTTTTACACGACCTCTGGAATACTTCATACAACAACATATCAAATTTTCAGAATTTTATTATCATTTACGATTTGGGACTCAACATCCTTAATGGTGCGTCCAATTGCTTTCTTGAGCTCCGAAATGGTATGTGGATCATTGGCATACACTTTTCCTTTCGGAATAGCCCAAAGAAAGAAGTCCAATGGCGTCGAATCGCACGATCTTGGTGGCCAATTGAGATCGCCTCGGCGCGAGATAACACGACCATGAAACTCCGTCTGCAATAACTATGCAGTAACAATGCACCAAATAACAAATTTTATGCGCTGCTCAATCGTGTAATTCTCCATGACTTAACCTCAATACTTCCTTATGCCAGTTGTCAAAGAAAAGCCGCGCAATTTAAAATGTCAGGTCATTTCGAGACACCCTTTGTAAGTAGATCGAATTTGGTACTGTTACAATTGATAGGTGCGTGGAAATATCCTCGGAAAAAAATGAATGCCAAATCCCATATAATGCCGTAGCATTTCCTTTCACAAAAAATCGAAAACGCAACATTTTCTTCTACGGGAAATCGATAATGTGTCTTTTATTCGACAAAAAATACAATTCAGATTTTTTTACGAAAAAATAATAAACAATAATATTTCTTTACGGAGAAATGAAAACGCGTAGAATTTTTCTTTCTTTTCGGAGTGAAAAAGTACTCTACGTTACGAAATCCCAGTTACCATGGATTCAAGTGTATATTGGGCAAAAGGCATTCGCCCAAAAACCTTGACGTAATATTGCGACGTCGTGACTAATCGAACAAAGTTGAACTGTCGTAAATTTATAGAAAAATAAAAAAATAACGACAAGAATAATAGAGACGAGTCTGAAAAACGTTCGTTTTTTCGACCATAATTTTCATATAAAAATTGATATATTTTTTACGATTTTCAATTAATCGAAAAAGGCGCTTATATTTGACTGTTACAGCCATCTAAAAAGCTACATTTAAAATTTCAAGTAAATTGGACGAAAATTCTTTGAGTTCTGCTGCGTGCCGATTTCAAAAACATGGTCTTGAAACAAACGTCTTTGAACTCAACGGTTTTATAAACGCTACAGCTAGTGATTTTTTCCCGTAACCTAATGCCACCTATCGGTAGAAAATAAACCTATTTTTAGTCGGTAACTTTTCCTCCAAAGCTAATAGGCTTACAAGTGTCGAGAACTGCGTCTACCGACGTGGCATCGCCGAAGGCACTTTTCAGCGGTCGGAGACTCCCCTCGAAAATAGCTCGAAAACCACTTTAAAACTGTTTTTTTTTTCACCCAGAGACGATTATGCATTATAATTTTCAAGATTCAAAGAATTGTTTAAAAGTTTACAAAAAAAAAACGATTTTTCGAAAATTTTACAGTGTCCACCCTTAAAAAATGATAAAATTCCTTTCACAGCCATGAAACAGAATGGTAAGTACATGAGTTCTCGTGTGTACAATCAAGTGGATGAAATCCTCTCATTCTACCTCCATTTTGAATACCTGTCATTTATCCCCCAATAACGAGGGAATTAACATCAAATGTTGCGGTCGATAGGTAGAAATAAATCCGAAAATTAGCGAGTCCTCTCATCGGCGAATTAAATCGTGATCAGTGTTCCCGATTCGGCAAAAAACAAAGATTTTCTCTTTTTTTGCTCTCCCTTTGCCAGAGTACCAAGAGTGATCAACGGAAGCGGGTCTATCGAGTAACAACGCGACGGCTTTGCAATCGTTATGCAGGTAGAATATTACTGGCACATATCAGAGTGTCGTTTGATCCCAGAGCCGATAAACGAAATTTCATGAAGGTGACGGGAAATTGGCATTCGACGTGCGCGCGCGACGGGCCAGTGCTGTAAAACAAGCCGACCGCGATTGCCGCGAAATCGATCGAGACGTCAAATGTGCATGGGGCAATCAACCTCAAATCGAAAGTACTTTCAACCGAGGCAATTGTCGCCAGGCCCTTTCATGCGTAATTCAAACGCGTTGGTTCTGTTCCAAAGTATTCAAAGAGCACAGTTACGATCGCTATAATGATATTGATTAAATGTCGATGTTGATTCGTGTTTCGGGAACGAATTTTTATTAATTGCTTTTCTAAGCCACTGTTGGGGTGCTACGGATGTGTGCTGCTTACAAAGAAAATCACTTAAGGCCTTAGGCCACAGTAACGGGTACAAAATCATGTGCGAATTTAACAATTTTCTTTCGTATGAAAAAGTGACACACTCATAAAATTAATTACACATCTATTTAGTGTAAATATCAAGCTGTTAGAAAATATATTTTTTTTCGATGTACAAAATGGCCGACTACTAATATTTTCTTTTGTTATATTTTTTTAGGCGCTCCGCGGCGTGGCATTAAGCATCCACAATTTTTTACCTCCGGTAAAAGACACAAATTCTCGTCAATCTACATTAAAATACCTAGAGAAGTACGTATGAAATTTAAAAAACCATCGTTTTATTTAAAAGTTGGAGATATTTGAACTTAAGAAATGAATTTTCAGTGAACAATTTCGTTATAACTGCTCATAAACTGCTCATAAAATGATAAGTTTTCGATTAATCGGAAATTCCGTACGTACTTTTCTGCGGAATGCAATTAGGAACATAAATTTTAAATTTGAAGTAAATCGAGTGAAAATTGTGGAAGTTATTTGTCACGCCAATTGGAAAAAAGTTATTTCGAGAAGTTTCGAGTAATTGGTCATTGTGTACATCGAAAAAAAAAAATTCTAACAGCTTGATATTCATACTAAATAGATGTGTAATTAATTTTATAAGCGAATAACTTTTTCATAAGAAAAAAAATGGTTAAATTCATAAAAAATGGTTGAAATTCCTATATGTGATAAAGCATTGAAAATTATGAGACACGTGTTTTTTTTTACCTGAGGAGAAACGTTTTTAAACGTGGAAACGACCCCTCATAGAAAGGCGCGTCACCCCTCAATTTGTTCAATTATTCTATAATGGATTTTTCATCACTTGAAATTAGAAGCATTTTGGTTTTTGTTTCATTCAGATCGGTTGACTGCTTGTGGGTGGAACTGCAAAACCACCCCCGCACACGCTTTGTTTGAGGGGTGGTGCCCCCCCGCCCTTAAAAGTTTCAACAAAATCGACAGCGGACACTCCAATGATGTTTCTTGTTGAAAGTTATTATTCATTAACCTCAAAACGCTAATGGTTACCTGAGAAAAATTAGAACACTTTTTATGACTCACTTTTCAGGAGTGAAATGCCGACGTATGTCAAACGTGACATTGTAAATGGAAACGGTCAAATGTCCTTTCAAATGACTCGTTCAGAGTGGCCTCGCTTTACTGCGGTTTTGTGGATTTATCAAAAGCAATCAGGATCGCACGATCGAAGGGTTACTCGTCCGTACGCCGCCCCCAATATCAATAGCAAACGACAGAATTGTGGATGACGAATATGCAAAGGCATTCGTACAGGCGGGAAATTGCATAAACGTCCATTAAAAAGCAGAAAGGGATGATTGAAAATTAATTTATATTTTCTACGATAAAAACGGCGCTAGGGTCGTGAAAGCTGGTGGTACCGATGCAGCTTCTTGTACGATCGGAATTTGGTATTATGGAAGAGTGCAGCCTCCTGTGCCACGTTTTCCAAATGGGGTTGACACCTTTTTGAGCAGGGTCGAGCGTTCACCGATGAATGTTGGAGGATACTGTTTCTTTTTACATACGTCGCATAAAAATAGTCTTTTTTTTTCAAATCACGATTTAAAATAAATGGAATCTTCTATCCGAAATATTGAAGGGCTTACAAGCGGTTGAAACTTTTGAAAAAAATTGTTTTTTTGTTTTCGACGGATTTTCAAATATAATATGTCAAAAATATTCTCTGAAAACTTGAAGTCGATTCGTTCGAACACTCAAACGTACGTGACGGAAGAAGATGAGAAGAGCGTACCGTCCTCAATATAACACGCCAGAAGGAAGAATACTCCACAGGCAGCAGTAAATTGGAATTCTGGAGGGTGCTACCGCTGCAAAAGCCTTATTGAATGGGGGTTGACGATTCTATGAAAGTTTTTCGAATTACATTTTATTCGCGTGTAAGCTCGACCTAAAACATTGAACGAGTTTTCTCAAAATGACTTTTTCTAATACGGTGGTAACCATATGTCATAGATCACCGGACAACTAAAGTTTTGCAAGTTTCTTTTACATACCAAAAAGCATCGCTTGAACGAAGGAATTTTTTTAATCGAAAGTAGAGCGTTTTTCACTGAAAATCAATACTTTCGCTTGGGACTGCGGCCATTTTTCAAAAATTAATATTTTATTAAATCCTTCGTCCAAGCACTGGATAATTTCATGCGAAAACTAAATGTGTTTGATTTTTTTTTCCGATGACTCGATTTCGAGCCGCGAAAGCCGTTTTTCAAACAGCGGTCTGCACAAGTCGTGGTTAGTTACCACATTTATACATATTTTTCAATGCGAAAATTGTAGAAAATACTTGAAACCATACTCTTTAATGTACAAAAATGTTTTAGAAAACTCGCTTTTATAAAGTACTAAAAAGTAGAAAATACATTTTATACCAAGTCACCTATATATGACTATAAATAAAAGCTTCGGGTGTTCAACTTTTTAAATGTTTAATAAATTTGATCAATTCAGTTGTATTAACTGTACTTAATTTGGCACAATGAAATGATTATCATACTTGATACTCAGTTTCATGATTTTTATTAAAGAAATCTAAGGTTGTTTTACGGTAAATTAAAATCAGTTGATATGTTAACGGTTTCCTGTAAATTAAAGATTATATGTCTTAATTTTGAGCGCCCCAAATTTTTGTTTATAGTCACACGTAGGTGACTTGGTAAAAATAATTATTTTCTACTTTTTAGTAAATTAAATAAAAGCGTGTTTTTAAAATCTTTTTTATATATAAATGATTTTCTACTTTTTAGTCTATAATTGATTTTACTAGTTAGTCGTTACTAGTAGTTTACTAGTTTACGAGTTTGTACGTTAGGAATATGAAATGCTTGTGAAAAATAACAAAGACTGTGATTGGGATTGAACTTACGACTAATTGCTGCATATAAACTCTTCACATACAAACACAGTCGGCTACGAATTTGTTTGTGTTAGTGAGATTTTATATGGATGATTAGATATCGCTAATTTTACGTGAAAAGTTGAAAATTGTATGGATATCTTTTTTTTAAGTTTAATCATGCATTGGCACCTTTTAGATGCATATTTGCAAAGTTTCAGAGGTCTAAGTCGTCAGGAAGTGGGTGAAATATCGATGTTCCATTTTGCATCTCACAGAAAGTCATGTTAAATAAAAGCTTGTAAATAGTTAAACCTGCCCACGTTTTTCCAGGGAAAAATCCACAAAATTGGTCTCTTTCCACCCACGCGCTAGGTATAACCCGTTAACTGCTAACTATTTCAACTCCACTCATTGGCAACAAAATATCAGTTCCATTTAATATTTCTTATGAGAAACCATGCTAAATTATGTAGATTTCAATTATATTTTCTCAAAGACGATGTGCCGTAATGACCAGAAATTTCGAAATTGATCTTTTATCGAACACATCTACACCTGAAACAGAGTATCTTTGGACTTTGATCAATAAGCCGCTGGACCCCCTTTAATGATTTAATCGGAATATCAATGCATCCATTCGATGTTGTATGCAGTAAAGATTGCTTGGAAAACGTAACAGAATGAATCTGAACGATAGCCATTTATATACATATTGGTTTTTTACATTACTAACTGCTGAATGGTTCCAGCACAGCATGAGGTTCCATATCATTATAACAAAAATGTTTTGTGCGAATAAGCTTATCAAGAGCTGTCACGTAGTAGGTTTGTGAGTTGAAGTTTATAATATTAATTTAACAAAATGCATATTCGAACGAATCCCACGTTATTATACGTACGTTGAACATCAATTAAGATCCTAACAAATGCCTTATAGTAATGGCTTTCATTGTGTCATCTCAAAAAATGCATAAGCACTGAATCATTTATTCCTACTGGAAGATCCACTTTACATAACCACGATCACATCTCTATCGACAACGAAATTCAGAAAGCTTTTTCCGAAACGACTTTTCATTGGAAGTGATTGGCTTCAAACCGGAAAAACCGAGATTCACTATTTCGGAGTGCATTCAAAGCCCGGGCTGTCACGTAAGACCACGTGGTCCAAGGAGCTCCACGTATCATTTAACAATTAGTAGGATAATTTCGTTGCCCATAGAACGTTCTTAATCAGATTTTCTTCGTCGGAACGTCCGGCGAATCATTGAATCCTGGATAATCAAGAGTAAGGAAAGCTGCAAGAATTCTCGAAGCTGGTTTTTCTGCTCCGGCTCGAAAACAAAATGACTGTACGTTCTACTTGCCTCGTTTCGTTAACATTTCGCGACCCTTGATATCAGTCTCGAGGATAGGTGTGATGATAAGCAAGTAGGGTAATGTATGCGAAGGAAAGTCGTTCCTGCAACTTAGGTATTCAACTTTTCTGGAAAGACTTTGAATATTCTTATTGCCAAATGACTTGGTGGTAGGAGAGATGTCTGAGATAAGTATGTCGTGAGCACGGGTAAGATGAAGAGAGAGAGAGAGAGAGAGAGAGAGAGAGAGAGAGAAAGAAAGAGAGACGTCACCAAAGATGTACACCAGCATTCTTATGATGGGAGAGGGAATATTCGCACTTCTCTAGAAATATTCAATGTTGGTTCGTTCTTTCCTTTCGGCAGAATCGATCGTACCACCCCGAGTCCCTACCATCGCGGAATCGTGGATTCATCCTTGACAACGAAATCTACATCATTCTGGAAGGTAGTCTATCGCGATAACGGAAAATTGGAGAGGCCTTCCAATTTTCTTTTCATCGTTATGATTTTCATCATCCGCGTTGGGAAAAAAGAGGTACCCGGAGCGAAGGAAAAAGCCGGCAAGGGATTTTCTTGCTCATCGAGCAATGAGTATCATCAACCTCTCTCTCTCTCTCTCTCTCTGTTTGTCTCCCCCCCCCCCTCTCTCCCTCTCTCTCTTTTGTTGGGTGTGCAGGCGCTACTACATTTCTTGTTTTCTTCATTCTATCTCTTTATATTCTTTACTTTATTTAACTACGAGAGAGGGCAGCCTCAACTTAGATGTAAGTTTACTTAATTCGCTAATTGTTTGCCTTACACCCCACTATTCGCTTTGTTATGTGATCTCTTTTTGCATCCTCACCATGCTTGTATCGTGTTTTGGTAAACAATTGCTTAATCACAATGGCTTGCTATCTTTTTGTTCAGCCATGAATAATAAAAATATATTTCTCTCTCTCTCCTTTCTGTCTCACATTCTCTTACAATGACCGAGAATCCCGCCGATATCATACGGTTCCCTAATCCACGAGAGAATTTTTAAACTCCGTCAACTCCTAACTCCGTCCGTTAGCGCTCGTGATTCATTCCCAGAGAGTTATGTGGAAATATTTTCCGCTGTACGAATAACTAATCGAAGAATAGTAAAAGCTAAATTGAACGAGAAATGAAATTGCAAAGAGCGCTGCGATTCCACGTTTACTGCGATCTCAATCATACCTGCAACATCAGAGTTTTCCGTTTTAAGTTCGACGAGTTTCCCTTTCCAGCGCAAAAAAAAATCGAAGCATGCTCCACGAGCCCCGGGCTTTTTTCTATTACACGTGACAGGCGCGGTTTGACGCAGCGTGCAATATCCGCCGTACATTGCCGGGGCTAACCATTTGCACAAATTTCACAACGCGCGTTACCGAAGCACCTGCAGCCTCTACATTGAACGAGAACCTGCCGAGTTACGACGCGAGAGAGCAAACGCAAGCTTCACGCTACGAATCACTGCTTCCCCCCGAGTGTTTGCACTCACGGGCTTGCATATGTGTACGGAGCACGTTACGAAAGCCACGCAAATGTCACATTAAATTCAACGAGCGTATGAAAAATTGAAGAAAAAAATATGTATCCGTTGATGTTGGGGTGCACACGTGGGTGAGCAACGGTGACCTGCCGGAAAGTCGAGAAGAGAAGAATTGCTTTCTTACACGGAGAGGGGGGTGGGGTGAAGGGGGGAGGAAAACCGATAAAGAAAGAAGGAGAAAGTCATGGAAGCAAAACACACCGAAAAAGAGTAAAGCCAGAAACTACGACCGGTACTGAGTGCTCTAAAAGACCCCTACCCACTAATTATCGTTTCAAAGCACGACAATGGGTCAGAGCTTGATTCGACGTAATGGAGAGCTGAGAAAGAACTATACATATACGGTATACGTGCAAATATGTGCTGCATCTATCTATGTTGATACAATTTTGAAGACATTCGACTTCGAGGACGGTCCTCACTGTAGCCAACTGTTCCTATACTCGGCATTATGTGACTCGGATATTTTCGTAATCACCGTTGGACAAATGCTAGCATATTTATATGAAAGAATATTTTAGCGATCGCACAGTCCAAACAACAACGGAACGTTTTTAAAAATATCTCAACTGTCTTTTCCTGTCCTTTCCTCGTGTGTATATTTTTATATGATCAGGGTGAATGTAAATTCAACCTCAGCCGCGAATAGATTTATACTGGAGGTAACTTCCTATAAATTAAATCCTGTCAACTAGGGGTCGAACATGAGTAGTTTCCGAGTTATGGAAGTTTTAAGATTTTTTGGAAAATTTCAAACCTGTTACTGAAAACAAGTAATTGTCGAAAAAACGACTTCAGTCTCAATTATTACTCAATTAATACTTTTCTGAAAGCTGGTACGGTACCAATTGATGCAATGGTACTCAATTGATACTTTTCTGAATGGTACCGATTGAGCAATGGTACTCAATTGATACTTTTCTGAAAGCTGATAGATGAATAGTCGCTTTACAAAACGTGTGGGCCCAAAATTCGCATAATGTCATAAATAAAAGATCTTAAGTAGCAAGAATTATAATTTTTTTGGAAATTTTCCACAAATCGACGATAATTACGTGAATAAATGTATGACTGCATTTGACTGAGCTCCAACTAGCTGGTAGGGTTGGCGAACTAACAATGAACGAATGAGTGATTCTTGCTGTTGACACCGAACTGTTCCAAAGATTCCTAAAGACTCCTGAATCGTGGTACACTCAAGAGGGCAAAAAACTAGCTAATAAACAAAAGAATAATGGCATCGGGCAGGGCATGCTACGAAATGTGCTACCTGCCCAGTTCATTGCATTTTTTATGAACCCGTACAAAAGTTGATAACATTTGTGCCTTTTTAGAAAACTCATGAAATAAGGAACTTATTTTCGTAATTAGTATACCAAGTACCACCTTTTTTCAAGAAATTCCCGTCGGTTTCGAAGAATTTACAAAAAAAATACAATACTTGCCATTTGAGATCTTTTATTTTGGAATTTATGGGAATTAAAGTCCCTCCGGAATATCGAGGTAACCTTGTTTTCTTTTTAATGGAACTAAAACTTTTTCTTTAGCTATCCGTGCAGCTCATTCCAATACGAATTCATCGAATTATAATATATCAGTTTTCCAGAAGCATTCAGTAGGTATCACTGATATTTGTTAAATGCTCTCCACGCTGAAAGTCGAGGAAAAGTTTTTGTGCTGTAAACGATGGAATGGGCGTATCCCTTGTCTATAATTTTATATATATGAGATATGCTTAAAATTTCTGTCTCTGATGGAGCCACTTTCGATTTCTGTCACCCATTAAAACGCTGTTTTAATAAATGTTAATTGGACTTGAATGACAGTTGCTTCGATAGAATGCTTATGAACGAGAACATCCTCCATTGTTATTGATCCGCATAACAGCTATCATTTTCCGATACCGATCGTACTGCCGGGCTGTTGCGGGATCGTTAATTTTTAGTTATCGACTATTTATTCCGATTTTCTGAGCAAGGTACTCTTTTCTGTAAAATGTATAATAATTCGCTATAATATCTTGCATTAATTAATTTACGAAAGTGCTGTGGAAGTATGTTAATAAAATACCAGATGTCCCATTTTAGTCTTACACCTGATTTATCTCGAAAAGTACTGCCACGATCAGGTATTGAGCGTAATAGAACTTTTTAGGGTTCAAAGGGGGACATTCAAAAAATAATATTTATGGTCCAAAATCGAAACGGCGACGTTAAGATGGCAGACGTGCTTTTTTCAAATGGGATCATGATTTTTTGTCACCAAAACATTTATCCGGTCATAACTAACAACTTTTGTAGGAAAAACTTTTTGGTAACGTTCATAATTTTTTTGTTACAATACAATTTTTTCTATTTTAAGTAAGGGTACGTGGGTGGGTGAATGTGAGTTTGTTCGATAACCCAAACAAACTGAAACAAGGATTAGGTCTCTGCGGCTCGTCTTTTCGGCTAAAAAATTGTATTCTAACCTAAAAATTATGAATGTTATAAAAAAACTTTTCTCACAAAAGTTGTTAGTTTTGGCCTGATAAATGTTTTGGTGGAATAAAATATTCATGATCTCATTTTAATACAATATGTCGGTCATCTTAACGTCGCCATTTTTAATTTTGAACCATAAAAGATTTTTTTGACGTCCCCCTTGAACCTTACAGGTTTTATCATACTCAATACTTGATCCGAGCAGTATTTTTTGAGATAAATCAGGTGTAAGATTTAAATGGGACACCTGGTATATCGGGCCAGTTTATGTGCACGCAGAACGATCACTAAATAAGGCATACAATGAAGTCGATTTCAGCTTCATATCCAATCCCAAGGGTCACTCTATCAAATGCAGAAAAAAAAGTGTTGTCCAAGTGCAAGATCTACTGCTCGAGTACAGAAAAAACCATTTCCTCCATACTAGTCGTCGGCAGCATTTAAACGATGCTAAGTGATGTTAAATGATTATGTAATATTACTTATTTTATTTAACATGTAAGATGAATTATTATGTAATATCAATGATTTTATGATTATGGATATGATTATAAGATGATTATAGTTCAATCAAAGACTTACAATATCTTTGAGGTCGATAAACTTATAATATGGTGGGATATAAACTTGGCTAAAGATAAGGTTTTATCGCCATTTTCAAACAAAAAGTCACCTTAATATCTCGGAGGGGCCTCTACCTGGACCACACTCATGTACCCCATCGAATTTCCCTCTTAAAACTATATGAATATATTATCTTTTTTTTTCAACAGCCCATACAATGGGAAATATTTGCGTAAAAAAGTTCATATCGGACATGTCGTATGTAATCATAATTACTGTTGATTACGAATAATAATATTAAGAATTAACGTTAAAAGGAATATATATATATAAATTTTTACGAGACGAAGGTAGCGGTTCGTATAGCGATCTTTTGCAAAAGATTTACTCGAAACCATCAGCCAAACATCAGAAATCTCGGGAATTTGAAGAATGCTATGAATAAATGCAGCAGCGTTTCAACGCCAAGTACTGAAAGGACGAGGAGGTATGAATATACTTACGCGAAAGTACACAAAGACTCCTTAAGTGACATTTTTTTCATTGCCTACATCTCAACAACTACGCTCATGATCGCATTTTTTCCGAAAACTTTTAGCCTTTCTTCGAACATGCTTTGAACCCTTATATTTATATTCGAACCCAAGCTTTTCAATGCCCTCATTTGCGACTCAATTATAAATTATGTAGAAACATTATAAATCATTTTTAAACATATTATAAATTATGTGGAAACATATTTCACGCTCACGCATTCATCAGTACGTCGGCCACTATTTTTTCCTCACAAGAGTTGAATGCGTTTCCATTGGAATGCCTCTGTTCAGTATTTTTCAAAAAAAGATTATGCTTATTTTTCTTATCGCTAACTGCAAGAGGCACAAGTAAGCTATTGTTCAAAGTTTCAGAACGGCTTTAGTGCGGGTTTCGCATTTATATGCACACGTCTTCACGTTCTTTCATTCGAAATCTCACCAAAAGGCAAGCTCAGATCTTCGTATTTATCAGAGATACGTATTGATCGTAGCATTAGACGAATGCGTGAACGACGTATCAGTCATAAAGTTTACACTTACTTCGACATTGTATATTTCAACTTGACCTATACGAACAAGCCAGCCTCAAAAGTTCCAATGTTCACAATAGCTTGCATTCATTTTCTTCCGGATTTTTCTCCCTCTCGTTCGTTTCTCCTTTCAGAAGCGTCCTATTCATTTCGAAATAATAAGCCGGGCGAGCTTGCCTGTACAAGAAATCGGGCTAATGGAGGGTCGTGTGTTTGTAAAATATTTACATTCCATTACGGCAAGTAATTGAGCCATTTCCAATTAGTGTGGTTTGCGTTTTTCGCATTTTCGCGAGCTTCGTTATTCGGAGCCTCAAGACGTTTTTCCACCTTGGCTTATCGAATCCGCGAGGCATTATCCGTTTACTCGAATAATATTCTGCGTCATTGGAGCACAGACGTAAAGGGTGTCTCAAAATTACCTGACATTTTTAATTGCGCGCCATTTTTTTTTGTGGCGAATATAGAGTACTAATCTTTGACAACTGGCATCACGCAGTATTGAGGTTTAGTCATGGAGAGCACACGATCGAGCAACGCATGGAAATTGTTATTTGCTGCATTGTTACTGCATAGTTATTGCAGACGAAGTTTCATGGGTGTATTATCTCGCGCCGCGGCGATGTCAATTGGCCATCAAGATCGTGCGATTTGACGCCATTGGACTTCTTTTTTTGGTATTTTCTGGAAGGAAAAGTGTATGCCAATGATCCACAGACCATTCCAGAGCTCAAGGAAGCAATTGGGCGCACCATTAATTAATGAAATTAGTCCGCAATGATGCCAAAATGTTATCGAAAATTTCGTCAAAACGGTCAACGTTTGCAACCCTTTTGACGCAAAACACTGTCCTATAAAATATTTTCTCGTTCCAAGTCTTGGATAGTTAAAGTTTCAAGAGGAACACCAATGAATGTCGATGTTTTAAATAAAGATCGAGTCATGATCTCAAATCATACTAGAACATTAATCGTCATTGATTGCAAAGTTATGCATTTTTTTAAACAAATTTCTGATTTTCCCATGTTCTTGTGATCATTTCAATTTATAAACAGAAAACTATTGAACATTTGCCTCTACCATCCGAATAATGGAATACACACTCTAAGAAGTAGTCATGATTTTTTCACGATGGATTTTTTCATGCCCGGAGAAAGAGAACTTAGACTGTCCTTTAAAGATCCATTATTCGCACCGAGGGTGTGGAAAATAAGTGCTGACGCGAAAGTTAAATATATACTTCCACCAATGTATCAGACATTCTCCAACACGATTACTGTCTTCCTTGCATCCATGTTTGTTTCACTCTAACTTAACGCAACGTAAAACTTCCATTTATCTTTTACCCCCAAACCCGATGTTATATCCAATTATTATAAAAAATGGATGACACTTTCGGAAAAAAGTGTCAGGGCTTGCAGAATCGAAGGGCACAAGGGATGAAACGTAGTCTTATCTTTAAAACTCGTCGACGCCTCTAAAAACGGTTGATTCGAGGTTTTATTATCGACTGAGCAAGTGCCATATCACCTTAACCGCTCGTATCGTTTCTGGTCAACTCCAATATCGAACACTTTGTGACAACTGTTCCGCGCGTGAATATATACAATATGAGCTAGATAGCTCGAAATTCACTCGAGCTTGAACCCTCATGCTCTATTTACAACAAAAAGAGCTCCTGATACCATAAAATATTAGTGCCCGCATCAATTTCAACGAAGGCCTCACCAACAAATGCGCGCGATGGTGCAAAAGAGCAAATCTCAATGCGATAATTCACCACCCGTTCGGAGCAATTACGGAGGCATTCATATTTTGCACCCTCATCACGCATGCACGCGAATCCTGATATACTTTTCGTGAAAGTAATTTTTAATTTCATCGGATCACTTCGAACACCGTCATCGACGATACCGACAGGGATGTGAAAAACTTTTTTTTCAGTCCAACAAAATTTTTGAACCGTTCGTAAAAGTTTATATCTCGGAGAATTAATCGCACTGATGCACGATGTGATAAATAGTTAAATTTACATCAAATCCTTCAAACAAATATTGAACGAGTACTATTTAAAAAATAAAATAACCGCGACATTTACGATCCGTAAGTGTGGACAGAAATTGAGAGTACAACGTGCCAGTTACTCATTTGCGTAATCTATTTTTTAAATATATTTCGTTTCTGGCGATTGGCTTTCATTTGCGGCAACTAAAAACATAGAAACCTGTATTCAAGGCTTCAAGAGCTGCTACTCACTGAGTCCTTGTAGCGTCCATGCAATGAATACTTATTTAACTAAATCCAATTCAATTGAGTATAAATCCAAGTCGTAACCTACCCAAGTCAACTAAGTCTAAGTTTTAACTTAGCTGAGTTAACTAAGTCTAAGTTTTAACTTAGCTGAGTTAACTAAGTCTAACTTTTAACTTAGCTGAGTTAACTAAGTCTAAGTTTTAACTTAGCTGATTTGACAAAGTGTAAGTTTTAACTTAGCTGAGTTAACTAAGTCTACGTTTTAACTTAGCTGAGTTAACTAAGTCTAAGTTTCAACTTGGCTGAGTCAACCAAGTCTAAGTTTTAACTCAGCTGACTTAACTAAGTCTAACTTTTAACTTAGCTGGGTGAAGTCAACTAAGTCAACTAAGTCTAAGTTTTAACTTAGCTGAGTTAACTAAGTCTAAGTTTTATCTTAGCTGAGTTAACTAAGTCTAAGTTTTAACTTAGCTGAGTTAACTAAGTCTAAGTTTTAACTTAGCTGATTTAACCAAGTCTAAGTTTTAACTTGGCTGAGTTAACTAAGTCTACGTTTTAACTTAGCTGAGTTAACAAAGTCTAAGTTTCAACTTGGCTGAGTCAACCAAGTCTAAGTTTTAACTTAGCTGAGTTAACTAAGTCTAAGTTAACTAGAAAAAACAAAAAGCCTAGAACCACAAATACTGAATGAATAAATGAACATCGTAAATTATAGGTTTTAAGTGAGGCTGACAAAAAATGTGGACCGTTCAAAACTAAGTACAATCAAAAGTCTTCTCATTCAAGGATGAAAGAGTAAGGCGTTCACGCCTATTTGTATGTACGAGGTTATGTGCACCATGGCAGTAGGAAAGAGAGAAAGCAGTGGAGTCCGGAATAAACTTCAGAGCCACGCAAAGATCAATGTGAGACATCGTGTGCAACGACATGAACGTGAACATTGTATATATACGTACATACAGATATATATATGCAATATGGCCCCCAATATGTGCATCGAATTACACGGGATGTGCATTCACCGTGGGTGTGTGTAAGGAAAGAGCTACACGCGCGCGAGATCTGTTTAAAGGCTCGTTTAACCGTAATAGACTTAACCCGCGGAGTGTAGGTGGTACGCCCAATACTTATAGCAGGGATTAAAGTTTCCTCAACAGCCACCATACGACGAATGGAGAGATACCAAGGGTAGAGATTTGAGACTGAGCCCAGCGTGTCCAGTGTTACATTTTATTTTTGTCACGCCCACACGCAGATACTCATGGGAAGACTTGTAACTTGATGGAAAGTCGAGGACACTTTGCACCGCTATACCGCCGGTAAAAAAAGACGAACTATAAGTGCAGTACTTTTATACGACACCATGAGCAAATGCATCTTCCTCTAATCGGAGAGAAGTGGTTCGTTTGAATAAAAGAAAATTCTGTTCGTTTATCGGTCTACTAGACCCTTTTATATTCAGCGATCAATTAGCTTCAACTAAACGTTTGACTAGATTGCAATAACTAACAAGGAACATCACCTTGGTGTCCACCTTCGATTTGACTGAAACACACATTTTTGATAGAGCATTAAAAACTATTAGTCACGTTTTCTTTATGGGCGGACAAAAAATTAGTAAAGTTAGTAAGTTAGTAAAAATTAGTAAGATTAGTAAAGCGTATGGCTATGAATCTATGAGTGAGACACAAATGAATGGCTGGTTAAGGCGATTTAGAAGTGATCGTACATCAATTGAAAGCGACCTTTAGTTTTTGCAGTCCCGTAACGGCAAAAACCATGAAAATGGAGAACAAGCTTGAGTTTTAATCAATCATAATCGTTGTTCGCAAGTGCGACAGATGCAAAGAGACCTTATCATATCGAAAACTATGGAGTGAGAGAGAAGGGAATGTTTCGACTGGGTGCTTCACAGCGATATCGCACCCGCTCATTCATCACGACTTATCCAGCAATTTCTTGTACAACGTAGCATTGTTAAGATTTTTCAACCTTTCTACAATCCTAAGCCGGTTCTCCTGGACTTCTTGGTGTTCCCCAAAAATAAAAGATCATCTTAAAGTGAGAAGTCTGGACGTCGTGAAGAAAATGAAAAGGAATGCGACGAAGCAGCTGTTAGCTATTCCGAAGGTTGAAAATAAGGAAGGTTTCCAGAAGTGGAAGCATCCGAATCTGAAGTCAACATTTGGAAATTCAAGATGGCGACGCCAATATGGCGGACAAAAATCGAAAACTTTACTCGACTTAGATGAAAATTAGTACTCCGGGATTTTTGAGGCCGCTTATTACGAATCTGAACATTAAATTTGAAAATCCAACATGGCGGCGCTAGAATGGCGGACCGATATTGAAAATTTTACTCGATTTAGATCAAAATTGGTACTCTGGGATTTTCGAGGTCGCGTATTTCGAATCGGAACACAAAATTCGAATTTTTTTTTCAACTTCATACAGATGCTGTTGCATCCGCAAACTGAATTTGCAAATTTTATGTTTAGACTCATAATGACAGTGCAGAGTCATAATCAGTACACTCGGTACACAACCTATGAGTACCGAGTTTCATCTAAATCAATCTGCATTATTTGTATTTTCATTCGCCATATTTGTTCGTCATTGTGAATGCCTGAATTTTGAGTTCAGATTCGTAATCAGCACCCTCAAAAACCCCAGAGTACAAGTTTTCAGAATAAAAAAATATTCCTGCCATTTTGGGCACTCTTTGTCGAATTCTCTCTGCCAACGAAGGGGTTGAAGGTGATATTATTGCCATTGATAAAAATGATCCCATACTCCCGCTATAACACAAATCGAATATCTTCCGGACCTCATTGAAGCACATTGTCAGTACTACGATTACGGTTGTAGTTGCGATTACTTTTGTAATTACGATTGTGATTAGTAAGATCATATGATGGTTCTTATTATTACGATTATACTATAGGATGCTGTTTCTTGATCACAGCAACTTATGAGAGGCTTTAAATCGTACATCTTCGTGGCTTGTCTCGTTTGAACTTGTAACGTTCACTTTTGAAGATCAATGTCATGTTTAATAACAACAGCATCTATATCAGTTTGCATAATTTTTCAATGTGTATTCAGAAAATAAACTGGCTTTTTTGATAAGTTCCACCTTTCTTCAACTGATTTGCCCAGGATATTAAATGTCGTTTAGACTCGACTTGTCTTGAAAATCAAATGTTTCTTCCTCTATAATTTCTGCTTGATGATTGTCAGACTAATTTTTTTACTCGCAACATCCAACTGCTTTTTTGTAATCATAGCTGACGTCATCGTCACTGGCACAACCGGCGTATAATGTTTTCAACCACGTTAACTCCGAACTGTTTGAACGGGTCTTGAAAATCAAATGTTTCTTCCTCTATAATTTCTACTCCATTGCAGTCTTGCATAAAGTCGATGAAATTTATTTTTAATCTTTCTGCGAGCTCTATTCGTTCATTGTTAATCATAATTTGTGTTATATCCATGGCTTTAAATATAGCCAGTAGAAGTTTGATAACGCTGATGGAGTTTGCTTGTATTGCTGATCAATTTTTTTATTCACATTTTTATCGGCAGATTAACTTTTTACTTGTGCATTTGCGATTTGAATGGTATTTATGAAATCCGAATAGGGAAATCAATAACCCGGAAGCGAAGAAGTACCCAGCATCAAAAAAGCATATACCATTTACATATACTACTAGTAGTAGTTTTAATATATTTTTACGCTTGTACTAAAAGTACACTTCTGTATAGACGTGTCGAATAGAAAGGGATGCTGACAGGAGAATACGAGTACGGTGAGTAAGGGGTAGCTACCCCTCCCTCCTTTTCCTCCCGCTGAATGCAAATATGCAAGTATACACAACCATAACATTTATATTACCGATGAAATGACAGCGGTATCAACAGGATATATGCGTGAATGTTTAAAACCACGAATGAGAATAAAGCTAGAGGGGTCGATTTCCTCTTCTAAGACAAACATATAATATTGATCAATCGTGAGAGAATGTCTAATTCTATTGTTTGTAGTAATGTTTCAAATCGGCGGGCATATTTAAAATGCAGAACAAACAACTGACATTGAACAAACGTAAGAAAGGAGTTTTTTAACCCTTTAAATTTGCTATGATGCGAAAATTAAAAAATAGGTGAACTCAAATGTTCTTCCCCTGTCGAAGTGGTGCCTGTTTTATTCAATTTGACGCATCGGTTTTAAATTGAAGAGAGGCACGAGATAAAAATGAAGGGGAGATATATCCCTTCATTTTTTTTATGTGCCCATTATGGGTTTCCCGCCGCTTTTCATGAGCAAGATATTTATTGTGCCTCACTGAAGTCGTTGGAATGCTTGGACGTGAAAGTGCCAAATGATCCCTTGACATGTCTCACTCTAAGGGGTGATTTCACCTCTTTGAACTGTTTCTCCGCCGATCAAAAAATACATCTCTAATAGTTTTTGATGCTCTACCACATACACGAGTTTTACAGAATTTAGGGTGGACACCGAAACGTGATTTTCCTGGTAAAAACCCCATATATGTGATTCTAATATTATAATATTGACATTAAGTAGACTTTTTTATTTACTACAATGAAATTATATATTTAACTTACAGAAACAGTTTATTGCGTCACAAACGGATACCTCCTCTGATAGGAAAATATGTTTAACTCCAATGGTATTTGATTGGAAGCCGATTACTTCATTAATTGCGTTAACAAATATTTCTGCCTGTGATGTTTTCACACTAAATCTCTAACATTCCCACCATAAAATGGCATATCCAGAATGACAACTTAACATTCGAACCAGTAAGAGGATTTTTATAACAAATTACGAGAGTTTGATGTTCAGATTTTTCGTAATACGAGCACTGCACAACACGATGTTCGCCTTTAAAATTTGGCTCACAGCACACTCTTTACTTCCAGCTACTAAACGCTTATTCAAATGTAACAAAGCACTTAGCAGATAAATTATTACTTCACTAACACATTTATTTGATTTGAACAAATTATTTCTCGGAACTTGAGATTCAATGAAAAGATTATTTGCATTTACTAGTATACTTGAAACATAACGACTCCTTTAGGTCTAATCAATATTTTGAGAGAAGTAACTCAAAATATCGTTGCAGCGAACAAAAATACGTCATTTTTACAGCATCTGCTTGATCCTAATAAATCATTTCTGTCAGTGTACGATATTGAAATTTGCATCGTAGCAGCACAATGAAAAGTAAATGATTGAATTGCCCAAATTGAGTTGAAAATCAGTCGGGCGTTTAAAAAAAATGCGTATTGAAGATCTGCATCCCGAGTCTGCAAAAAATATTTTGGATACTGACAAAAGTGAAAAGAACAGTTTACGTTGTATTAAAGGGAAGCAAACTTCCATACCATTTACTCTGCGCAAACTATATTTGGATAGTCTGGATGCAATGTAGGTATGTTATCGTTTTTATTGGTGCACGTACGAGTAGTTTGTAAATTAATACTAACATTTGACACCCATGTGTCAAGCGCCATAGAGGCTTAATTAGACAAAATATCAGAATGCTTAAAATCATTTAGCAGTTATTCTATTACCGTATTATATTATAAACTAATCTAAAGTATGAAAAATAATTGGGGATTTATTTTCTGATCCAAATGGATATGGAATAACATTTTTATAACTCGTTCATATTTGAAGCAATAATTTCTTTTTTTTCTACCAACGATTGCCAGCCGATTTAATGCCGCCGTTGAAATAGAATCGGAACTACCGAGCGGAAACCTAATTACCAGGCCAGAGCGTACAGAGATGAAGAATATCTATCTGCTTGATTGAGGCAATACCCGATTAAGAGGTTAATAACTCGAGAACAGGAACCGATCGAAGTTCAAGAAATTCGAGAAACGGGCCTGTAACCACATGATAACGAAATGATAACACATGATAACGTAATCATAACGGAGAAAAAAGAGAAGTACCCACTAAAAAACGCATTCAACTATTGGATGATGTCGAAAGTCAGCATCGTTGTAATGCAATGAGAACTTGTTTCGATTGTCCACTTTTGTGGCACAGCTTTAAGGATGTTGAGTCCCAAATCGCAAATGATAATAAAATTCTGAAAATTTGGTACTTTTTTGTATGAAGTATTTCAGAGGTCGTGTAAAAGATTCACGACAATGAGGAAACTCGTTATTGAACAATTAACATTCACAAATTAAATGTTGTCTTATGAAAACTGATGTAACTTTGGAATAAGTTTTTTTTTATCTCTCAATTTTGTAATATCTACAATATTATACTGAAAGCAACGGAAACAAAACGAAGTTTATTGATAAATTTTTTTAAATTTCTTTTAAAAATTGTTCTTAACAAAATGTTAATTTTTTAATAACGAGCTTCCTAATCGTCGTGAAATTTTAACACGACCTCTTAAATACTTCATACAAGAACATACCAAATTTTCAGATTTTTCTTAATATTTTTTATTTCAACCCCTAAGGAGGTTGAAGTAATGATGATAGAATTCTGAAAATTTGGTATGCTTTTAAATGAAGTATTCAGGAGGTCATGTAAAAATTTCATGACGATTAAGACGCTATTTATTGAACAATTAACATTAACATGTTTCATAGGGACTCAACATCCTTAAACTGCCAAAATCAATCGAACGTTTTTCCGAATCCACAGATCTACGACATAAGTATCGAAAAACGTTGCGGATAATAATTCCAATAAAGGAAAAAGAAAAGAATATTCGGTAGATTCTAGCGATGGAAGCTCTAATACTAAAGATGCCATTATAATTCTGAAAATTCAAAATATCTTGGCGCGTGTCAGTTGATTTTATTCCGCCTTTTCACTTTAAGCATAGTGCGAAATTGCTTAAAAATATTCCATAAAATCGATATCAAATATTCAAGAAGTTCAAATAATAAATAAGACAACAAATATTTTTCGATAGAATGCATGAAAGATGAAATTACTTGAGGTTAATTTTATTAATGATAATACATTCTCACCCGAGGCGTAGATAATGAAACTAAGGTATGAGCTTCGTGAAAATATTTTTGGTTCGTCGGACAGTTTTTATTTGCGCCTAGAAACGAAGGCACCCTCGGATCAACGAAAAATATTCTGAACCTGACTAAGTATGTGGCTGCAGCTCTGCAACCGCGGGATTCCCCACAAACTTTTCGTCACGATATATACTTCGCTACATTCTTCAGGTTGCGCCGAAAAATAAATACGGCTGGAGGATCGTTCATTTCCCTAATTTTTTCACAGCCTCATCTCCTCGAGCGTATTGCACTCGAGCTGAACAAGCGAGAAAGGGTGAAACAGCAGAGGGTGAGCCTGCCCGTTCGGGGCTTGCGGCGAGCTTACAGGTGTCTCCCCGGGTAAACTGTCCTCCTTCGCGACACAACGCGGGTTCAGCCGCCTCAATCTCTCCCTCCATGATTTTTTTCTACCCCGGTAACAGTCAGCCCTTCGTTACTCGGCTTACGCTTTGGCGAACCACTCGAAAACTTGCGGACGACATCCACAACCTAACGGCTAACGATACTAAAAAGCCTGGATGCAAAAGGATAATCTTCCGCCAATAATACATGAATGTAGCATCGATTTATCATCATCGTCGGATAACCGGGCCTTGCACTCCAGCTTAGGTTATTTCCTATCGAAACAGGTCCCATTCCTAGCAGACGCAAACGAATTTCAGCTTCGATGCAAACTGAAACTTGACCGATTTCCCGCGGGCCTCAAGTTAACCAAAACCGTTCATTCCAACTCGTCAGCCCTGGGGAGAATTTTTCGACCGTTTTGCAAGAGCTTCGTCAGCTGGACGATGAGGCGGTGCGGTGCCACTCAAGCCGCGTCAAGGCGTTGCTGCTTCGGAGCATGATCAGCCCGTTGATCGCCGGCAACCCCAGAGATTTGACGGCAACCACCTCGGTTGTCCGATTAATAAAAATAAAAAAGCTCTCGCGATGCACTCTCGTTGCTACAACTGCATCAACAACAAGAACAATGTCGCGCGCAACCGCATATAATACTGAGCTGCTTTCACGATATGTCGGCTCGCATGCTGTCCAACGAATGGTATTTCGGCTAACAAGATTGATGTTGAAGCTTGCATCGTTGGAAACCAATGACAATGAATACTTTTTCATTACCCAATTTATCTTCGGCACATTCGCCGAATATCACTCGACCGTTTTTTTTCAGGATCGTGCTAATGATTCAACAAGCTAAATCGGCAAACGACGTTAGCTAACAACGAAGATAGACGAGGAAATTCAGAAAGATCATTTGCCTTCGAACGATGTAAACTTTAACGCTATCGACTAGATGGAGTCTGTTGACGATTAAGAAATTGAAGAGTCCAAAGAGCGTGCTTCATTGCAGACGTCTCAAAAGACTTGCTTTGTTATTTTACTCTTCATCTGGCTTTTCCAGGCTCGATTTTACTCGCTGTTACCGAGTAACTAATCAATCTAGGACTCGTTCAATCTTTCTCGCTCACTCTGAGTCACTCTCCATTTTCGACTTGGGCAGATGAGATAGCAATGCCGGCAGAAGATCGCCTTCAATCCTGCTCTATGTACCTGGCCACTGTCTCGTTCGGTTGAACGTAGTGTTCACTTGTTTATCCCACAATCGGCACATTCGGGCAATTCGTGGGCTCCCTTCATCTTCCTTCCGTATACCATGTACCGATTCCAGAAAGCCCTTCGGAACGAGACTACCCAAACCGAATCATCCGATCGTTTCCTACCGCCTTGTCCTCCACATCGTTAAGGTCGTAAATTCACCGCTCCCCGCGAACGCCTCTTCGTCACTTCGACCCGCCGATTCCACTTTCACGATTGTTTTGCTGGCTCTCTCGGTGTTTGTTTATTTTGCTCGACTCAACCGCCTATCATTGGCGATACGCTATTGTGCACAGCGTTTCGCAAATACCGCCACGCTTCATCCGTTTTTTCTTTCGGGTGTAAGAGCACAAACAATAGCACAATGTAAGAGCAGAAACACGCGCACGTACACAGTGTGAAACACGGAACACGCACGAGCACACGCACGCACGCACGATTCTTCGAGTGTGACGAGTCGAACGAGCGGAGATCGACCAAGTGGCTTCGAAGGAAAAAAAAAGGTGTGAGAACAACAAACCCGTCGACCCGGAATGAAGCAAAAACCTCTCAAGGAGCTTCGTTCCTCGCTGAATCTCCGTCTATCTCAATCTCTCGGCCTCTCGATGCCGCGGAGCGTTGCAACGGAACTGAGGACCGGAGGCTCTGTTCCTGAGGTTGGATACCCGTGTGGTACCCTCGCTGCTCACGAGTCGGGGCAGCACCTGCGAATATCAGGCGTCCAATGACGGACGCCTCAGGAGGGGAACGATGTTCTCCCCATCCTAACGCAAATGTATACACATATATAACCGTGGATCGTATACACGTATATCAACAACCACCCCCATACTGCGAAGGGGAAAGCTTGTGTACCCGGGATCGAGGGGCGGCGGGATGCTGAGTGAGAAAGCGAGAGGAAAATCAGCTCGCTGTTGAGGCAGTTGGGGCGACGTGAGTGGAACTGAAATGGACGAGGGATCAAAAGAGAGAGAGAGAGAAAGAGAGAGACAGAGAGAGAGAGAGAGAGAGAGAGAGAGAGAGAGAGAGAGAGAGAGAGTGGTCTAGAACGTGGGGGACAAGCCACGAATGCAGAGAGAGAGAGAGAGTATGGTACGGCACGGGAGAAACGGTGGAAAAGATAGAGATAAAAATACCAAAGGAGGGAGAAACTGATGAGAAAAGAGTATCGGTGCGAGGGAGACAGAGAGGAATGAAAAGAGGGATGCTGGAGGCTCCGCGAGTGGGACTGCGCAGGAACAGTTTTCTTCGAGCTTCGTGTAAATCCACGAGAGCACCAGGCAACTCGAGTTCTTCTTTATACGTTCACTCGTAAACTAGATACGGAAGAAATGTTGTCTTTATTTGACTTTTGTCGTTTCTTAAATAATGCTTATTAGCGGCTCGACTATATACTCGAATCTTTCAATCGTTGCGTCGTTTAACCTCGATAAAACGCAACTCGTGGCAGCTGAAATTTCGAACGAGCCCGTTATTACCGCTTTCCATGTATATCAACAGTCGTTGTATACGGTCTTCTGCGGTCCTGGACCTACGAGCAAACGCTTGTTCAAGGTGGCAGTTGTTTTTCTCGCCAATACGGCTTTTTGTCCGTAAACCGTCGCAAACAGCAGCGTTGCGGGAAGTCGACATATTTTTTTTTCGCTCTCGCCAGAGATTTGGTTACAGATTTGGTATACGAATATTCTGTTTACAGTGTGAAACGGTATGTCGCGGGAATGGGAATCATCCCAACTTTGCGAGGTTTTCTCATCGTTCGCCGCGCGACTGGAGTGCCGGGGTATCTTTTCAGATAGCGAGAAATTCTGAGAGCGCGTTTCCGAGGGCTCCTTCGATCCATTAACTTGGGCGCGATAGCTCTCGAACCGAATGATGCAGCGAGAGAGAAAGGAGGCCGGGCTTCTACAAAGGGTGCCACAAAATGACCTGACATTTTAAATTGCGCGCCATTTTTTGTGGCGAACATAGAGTACCAATCTTTGACAACTGGCATCACGCAGTATTGAGGTTTAGTCGTGGAGAGCACACGATCGAGCAACGCATAGAAATTGTCATTTGCTGCACTGTTACTGCATAGTCATTGCAGACGAAGTTTCTTTCTTTCTTTGGGCTTTACCGAAAGGAAAAGTGTATGCCAATGATCCACAGACCATTCCGGAGCTCAACGGAGCAATTGGACGCGCCATTAAGGAAATTAGCCCGCAATTATGCCAAAATGTTATTGAAATGTTCGTCGAAAGACTGAACGTTTGCAAACAGGGACGAGGCGGACATTCATCGGATATTGTGTTCCACACATAACCTCCATGTTTGTACCTTATATTAAAATTTAAATATTCGCACATTTCAAATAAATAATAGGTTTGATTGATAAATCAAAACTTCAGGTCATTTCGAGACACCCTGTACTTGCCATCTGCCATGGAAAAAGAAGGGTGCGAAGAAACCCTCTTTTTCTCTTTTTGTCTCCCTCGCACTCCCGTTGGAAGAGTGTATAACGGAGTTCCCGCGCGCGCGGTGAAAAGACGCGCGGGCTACGAGATTTTCACGTAAAGCTGCGGACTGGACGACCACGCATCTCTCACCCCTCCGACGCCCCTCTCCGCGGCAACACTCCTCCTTCCCACCTCATCTAATTTCACCTTCTGCTCTCCACCCCCTGGAACCCTTGTCCCATCGCAACCAACACCACCACCAGCATCGGCATCGCTGCTCTCTATCCACCACCCAAAGAGACCAGCCCCCACCCCTCGTCCACAGATCAATATTGTGCCCAGCGTGTGCGGCGGGTACACTACGGCAGCTTCGCATTCTCTCGCGCTAGAGCTTTCTGCTCTCTCGTGCCGGTGGCAACGCTCCGGCGCTTGGATTTCCTCGCACCTCGTCCTCCCACGCACACACAAGCGCGTCGCGCGGGCAATGGCGACCATGGCGCCCTGCAGGATCGCCGAACCCGCGAGCGAATACATGTGCGCCCCTTCCGCAGCGTCGATTGTGACACCCCCTACATATCTGTCGCGAAGAAAAATTCGAATGATGGAAAAAACAACCACGAGGGAAGAGGCACGCGTTGAAGTATGCCCAAAGGCATCCGCAGACCCCTGCCTGTCATTTTGACATTGGATACTGTATTTCCTAGTTTGGGGATTCTATCCTAAAGTTTGTTTGTTCAGTGGAGCTTAAGGATGTTGAGTCCCTATGAAACATGTTAATGTAAATTGTTCAATAAATAGCTTCTTAATCGTCATGAAATTTTTACACGACCTCCTGAATATTTCATGTTAAAACATACCAAATTTTCAGAATTCTATCATCATTACTTCAACCTCCTTAAGGGTTGAAATAAAAAATGATGAGAAAATTCTGAAAATTTGGTATGTTATTGCATGAAGTATTTAAGAGGTCGTGTTAAAATTTCACGACGATTAGGAAGCTCTTTATTAAAAAATTAACATTTTGTTAAGAACAATTTTTAAAAGAAATAAAAAAGAATGTATCAATAAACTTGGTTTTGTTTCCGTTGCTTTCAATATATTGTAGATATTATAAAATTGAGAGGTCAAAAAAAAAACTTAGTGCAAAGTTACATCAGTTTCCATAAAACAACATTTAATTTGTGAATGTTAATTGTTCAATAACGAGCTTCCTAATTGTCGTGAAATTTTTACCCGACCTCTGAAATACTTCATACAAAAACATACCAAATTTTCAGAATTTATCATCATTTGCGATTTGGGACTCAACATCCTTAAGGGATAAAGCCAGTCGAGGATCGTAAGGGGTTAACCACTCGGAGATTTTCAATTCTCACAAGAGAAAAATAAGGGGGCAATGTTGATTTGAAAGGCCAAATATATGGTGCTGGCATTGCAGATTGAAGGTAAATCGAACATTTTTATTAGCAAATTTTAGGTCAAATTTTTAACGCGTTCTTCTCGAAAGCGCGTTTATTTTAACTGGCCGGAAACGTTACTCACAAGAATCATCACCTGAGAGTCCGCCTAAGATTTTCGTTGAAGCTCACGCATATGTGATGAAGCATTGAAAACTATTACACGTATGTTTTTTTATCTGCGGAAAAACGTTTTTATGGGGGGAAACGACCCCTCAAAGAAAGGCGTGTCACCCCTTAATTTCATTTTTTTTCACTTATTCTATAGTCGATTTTTCATCGCTTTACATTAGAAGAATTTTGGTTTTTGATTTGATTCAGATGGGTGGATTGCTTGTGGGTGAAACTGCAAAACGACCCCTCGATACGCCTTTCTTTGAGGGGTTGTTCTCCCGCAACCGTTTTTCCGCAGTTTAAAAAAAAATACGTGTCTAAGAGTTTTCAATGCCTTATCACGTATATGGGTTTCAACAAAATCGATGGCGAACACTTAAGTGATATTCCTTGTCAGCCAAATATGCACCGATACACTTGAACTTTTGAACGTATCTTCTCAAAATCATTGTCCACGGAGCGGCGTAAAGAACTTGCGATTAGGTAGTGCCTTCTTTGTCAATAAACAGTACTTATGTGATTTTTTGCTCAAATATGAAAGTTTTCATTCAACTCGGTAGTGCTTTTAAAAAAAAAAGTATTTTCTCATCTCCGTACGCAGTTCCATAGCTTTTTGGGTATAATTAAAAGATTTTTTGGTTTTTTGTTCGAGGCTGAAAACTACAGGAGAAATCCTTTTGTTCGGGAAGACTTGCACGAGAGGTATTCAGCAGTATTGGACTATAACGCCAGCATTCTCAATCACAACAATTACAACGAAACATGTTTGTACACTTAATCCTTCGACTGCATACTGAGTCGTTTTGACTGCATTTTTTCGCCTGAATGTATGGCCCCGTATAACTCTCACGTCGAACGAATTTTTAGGCATTGACTTGTTGTTTTTCTCAAAAAATAATAGTAGGGCCATAAAATGAGGATCACTGTCTACGAAAAACGGCTCGATAAAAAAAAATCATATTCACCGAAATACAACGATCTGAACAACGTCTGGGGTCTGATCGACCCCACATGCAGTCAGAAGTTCGTGGCAGCAGTGTGTAGTGAAGTGTTTCAATACAATTTTTTCAGTGCTTTCATCGTACTCGTTAAAAATTCTTAACATTAGTGTTTTTTCTAAGAGCTGACGTGGCTCCAGTCCGTAACGAACAGAACTTAGTCGTTGATATAGTTAAGACGAAGAAAATCTTGGCGAACATTGAGAAAAATATGACATCAAATGAATCGAGTATGGTGTAAAAAATCGTTATTTATTGACATAACTACTCGTTTGCTTATCCTGCAAGAAATTAATTTCGTCACAGTAGAGCGCAGTAGTTTTACTTGGGATCGCTAATTAAGTGCTGTTTTCATCAATTGTTTCGGAAATTTTGAACCAACCGCTTACAAGAATGTGCGTAGGGGAGGGGACCCTCCGATGGGGACGTAAAATAGCGCTGAGTAGAATTTCGAATGTCCTAACCAATGATACTCCACACGGTGGGGTGAGCGATTTCTTTTTCGTCGATATTTTTTACGTATGGCAAAAAAAAACATTTGAAAGCGTTGATTCCCGTATTGGTCGGCCACAGATGATAGGAAGCCCATTTGAAGCGTACACCCTCAAAACTCCAGCACGATAGGTGGCGAAGTGTACGAGCTACAGAGGCTGTGACAGACGGACAGACAGGACAGAATTGTGAGGGTTCTTGTGGAACCCTTGAAAAAAAAGACAAAAAATTGGTTACACGATCGTCAACCCGCAATGTCGCGCACGTTTCCAACCACCCCGATGTCACTACTGCAGCAACAGGATCGCCTCTCCCACTCGTGTCCGAACGTAGCCCACATGCCTCGACTCTATATAAAACGCTTCACGATTCAACCCAACGTACAGTCATTGCCAAAAAATAATACAAATCTCGGAGATATCAATCTTATCGATGGCACGTCTACCCCCTCGATTCTACCTTTTTCTTCACGTTTTCGACGGTGTTGTGGATAAACTTACACGAGATACTAAGAAATGTCCGCACTACCTATCTGTGGGTTTCCTCCCTACCGAAATCTCTTTTCCTCTCTCTCTTTCTACCACCCCCCCCCCCCCCTATAGGAGGGGGGTGATAGAAAGAGAGAGACGGAAAGAGATATCGGTGGGGAAGAATCCCCCTTATAGGGGGGATGAAGGTTCCTCAAGACGGTATATCTGAGTAGAAAAAGACGTTCACCTTTTTGTATTTGTTTAAATGATGTATAAACGTCATAAAAATGGTGCACAAAGGGGATCACATGCTAAAAATGTAAAAACAACATTTCGAGCTCATTTTCCGAAGCGCTTCCGAGCACTGCGAAATGCACGAAACAGCCTAGACGGTGAAAATAGCAATTTTTTACTCGTTCAGGCCAGTCGTTCACCGTCAGGCGCAGTTCTATGTATTTTTGGTTAATTTCATAGTCATTGATTCCGGTTTTGTGTTGATTTATTATTTTTTTCCAATTTTATGACATTTTATAATTGTTTATCCCTGTTTTATAAAATAACGATTTAGAAACTGAGAGTTTCTAAATTAACTTGATTAAGAGTTTCCAAATTATCTTAAGTTTAAGATTAAGAATTAATTAACTTAAGATTAGGATTAAGAGTTTCTAAATTAAGTTGACCGACTGACCTGGGAAACATGCACAATAGATTATGTTAAAGCCTTACGTGTCCTTAATTAATCGAAATAACTTTGGTAGAAAGTTCTAATCACATGCTAGTACCTCAGATTTTTCAGATATTCCAAATCAATGCTTGCAAAGTTAGCGGATGGACATGCTGCACGTCAGTGTAAAGCTTGGTGTTTCGCGAACGGAGCATAAAATGAAAAATGGCGAATGGAGCCTCAACTTGGTTTTGAAAGGTCTGTTCAATGATGACACACTCGACAGGATGAGCGGGAAAACCCTCCCACTTTACATATAGGGGAAAAACTGGAACTTTTTTTTTCAAGACTTCGATACATATGAATGGAGATCGCCATCTGATGCTTCTACTTGCAAAAATGCATGCATATAGGCATAAAACTGTAGAAACTATGAGGCTGTGACAGATAGACGGACAAACATGCCAAAATGATAAGAGTTTCTTATTTGACTACAGAATGCTAAAAACGCTTAAAGCTCGAGAAAAGAAGCTTCAATATGCTTCGAAAACCTAAATAATATCAAACCCAAACGACTCCAATATTATCAAATTGTGTCACAGTGCAAAAAAAAGCTCGTTGCGGGCTGTATCCTCTCCGAGTACTCAACATTTTCAGCTACTGAAATTGATGATCGCTCGCAGCATTGTTTCATAAGCAACTAGCTAAACTTAGGTACTAAATAACTCACTAGCCACTACAAGTGCTGGATCAACAGAATATTAAATCACCAAGCCGATACTAAAAAGTTACCAAAATACTGCTGCTTATCGTGATCCGTAAAGCTGAGGATACTTTTCCCGTGGCATTTCGGTATAACTGACCGGAAATTATACCAGAAACAAACCGCCCAGAATACCATAGTAGAAGATGGGCAAACAAAACTGCGCCTGCGTATCGTCAGTTCCTCACAGTTCCTTCGTGCCTTCGTAGGAGGCGGTTTTTAGTTCAGATCTCGTTTTACCCGGGCGGCTCTTAATCCCCCGCGCATAATCGTAAAGATTTCGATTAATCTTCGTCAACTGCCAGCAGGCTTAATGGCGTATATCCAAGGGGAACTAGCTTGCCAGCGGAGAACGAACGAGGTAAAAATAAATTAAGAACTTGTTAAGACCGCTTTTTAATACCCATAAAACTCTAGTGAAAGAGACCATGCGGTTTCGAGGCAGCCTTGAACTGAAGAAGGGTAAGTTTTTCGCATCATTCGCGGGGCTTCAAAATTCTTCCAGTTTCTTCTTATACAAAGTGATCGTTTCGATTTTTCGCAATGATTTTTCATGGCTGTTCCGTTGTGAAGCTGCTTTGAACAAATGATAAAAAAACAAAATCATTTACTACTCACCTTCATTCATTTGCTGTTTCCACTTCCTCTTGATTTTATGATCGACATTCTGAATTCATTATTTACTATAGTAGCACAAAATAATAAATATCTATGAGCAATTTCTATCGTAACTCACTTACATGTAGTGATAAAACAGCAAATTCCAAAATGAAAAAAAAAATGTTTTCACTGTCACTGCATTACAGCATAAACGGGGTCGATTCGACCCCAGGTCCGTTTTGACAGCTGTCCACAGTACACGGGCAGGATGTAGGATGGGGACCAATTGACCACCTATAAAGTAGGGGTACGGGATCATTCGAGCGCCGCACTGCGACCGAATACATTACCCCGTTTTGCGATACCCGCAGTTGAAAAAAAAATGGCGTCAAAATGACCCAGTGTGCAGTCGAAGGGGTAAGGGTTAAGGGGAAGGATTAAGGGGCCCTACTTGCGATTTTGAAAAAAATCGATTTTTTTATTGCATTTTTTTGAAGTATAAGTATCTGAGAATATGTCCTGAAAATGTCAAGTCGATCCGAACAACATTGACTGAGATATGAGCGTTGAAAGAGAAGAATCCGTGAATTGAAGAACTGAAATTGAAACTTTAAACGCGTTTTTCTCAAAATGGCATTTCTGAAGTCGGGACAAAGATTACTCGAACACTAATGAACCGATCTTCTTGAAATGTTGCAGGCTTATTTAATACATAAAAATGTAGTCTTTAATCGTTCGATTTTTTTCGTTAAAATCGAACCATTAACTTTGACTGTCCGCCATTTTGTGAAAAATGAATATTTTTTAAAATCCTTCGATTAAAGACTAGTTTATACTTATATTTGACTAAATCCATCCGCATTTTTTTTTTCAGATGATCCACTTCGCCGCAATGTTGGTCACCGCAAACCGTGTATATAAAAACATTATTTCATTGACGGCCATTTGCCACTAAACAATGTAATATTTTTCAATAAAAAAATTACTGAAAGTTCTTCAAGATGTGTTCTTTAAGATGGTATATTGATCGATTAAAAAAGTTTTGTAGTTTTCTTTAAAAAAATTCATGAAAAAGGCCTTTTTTGCGCTACAAGTGAGGGTAACGCCTTAACCCGAGCGGGCAGTACAAAGTCACCATCGTTTTGCGAAATTCCGGCAATTGACCAATATTCAATTGTTATGCGCTCTAACGATGCCAACTTCGATTTCATCGTAAATTAGGCTAATCGTACGTCAATATCGGTATCAATAAATAATATTATTGCATTTAAAAAAACCGGCTCAAATTATTGATTTATTAACTATTCCAACTTATTTACTAACTTTGCCAACAACGAATTACGAGCAAACCTCCACAATTATCTGTCCGCTGTGGACGTCATTTCTCCTATACTTCAAACTACCTGGATCGTACGATACATTTCCGCTTTACCAACGCAAAGATTTCTAGAGCTTTTCAGCCCGTAACGAGCTGGGCGTCGTTTTTATCTCAAATAAGAAGAAATATCAAACATTTACTTCCACTGAGATCACGCATTGTATGGCTCCAAAAGATCGGGCCAATTGATCAGGATTCTTCTTTTTTTCCGTCCTTTCAAAAATCCATAGCAATTATCTCAATTTGTCACGTTCCGTTAGACCTGCGCCTCCCTTGAGGAGGCTTCCTTGAAGATTCGCTGGAGCCTGTCATCTTTGGCTTCAGTTTTTTATAACTTATAAAAGAGCCAACTGGAAGAGGCACTCATATTAAAAATAATACTCAATACGCTCTCTGTAACATCTAAGTTTGGGTACATAAAGATATTTCATAGAACCGCTCGAACGGATCAAATAAATGGCTAATTTTTATTCCCCCGTGCTATCAATCCCATATAATTGTAAATGTAATTTTAAATACTTCCTGAGAAATGGGATACATCTGGTTTCGGATGCGAAACTTTGCTAAACTTTACGAAAACAACTTGAGGGTGTTAATCACCCTCGAAAAACGATCTCGTTAGCTTAATAACGAAATTGATTTTTACTGCCTAGTTATAATGTAATATTTAACCCTTTGCGGTCACACGTTTCAGCTATAACACGCTGGTCACAGGGGGTCACCATGACCCCAGCCATATGTCAAACGAATTCCGCGTTGACCGTATCGTTCCGAATGGCTCATAAAAATCCGGGATATTAGTTTGAACATCCTAGAATGTGGCATTCTAGGTTTTATATTTTTATCGAATTTTTAAATGGTGGAAAAAGGCAAGGCGTCGGTGCGTAAAAAAGCCCTTTATTACTAAAAAAAAACACTGGCAATATTCGCATTGATTCTTCAACATTTTAGGGTTAAAGGGGGAATATACCTTTGTGGGGGCAAAATCAAGGGTCATTTTTGACAATTTACTTAAGAAAAACAAAACCATATATTTAAATTCGGTTTTTTAGGGTTTAAGGGGGGATTTTTTAGGGTTAAAGGGGGAATATACCTTTGTGGGGGCAAAATCAAAGGTCATTTTTGACAATTAACTTAAGAAAAACAAAACCATATTTTTAAATTCGGTTTTTTATACATGTTAGTACAAGTCTTAAAGTAAAAGATTTTTTTAAAATTTATATTGAAACAAACTGGCGGCGCAGTAGTCGATAAGAGAAAACTGCGTTTTTTCATAGCCCAAAATGAAAAACGAAAAATATTTTCAAAGTAGATACAAAAAAAAACTAGTTCAGTACATAGGGGTTTTTAAAAAATATTGATTTAAAAAAAATGGCGTTAAGACGAAAAAAAATGAAAAATCGTATAAAAATCGGTCGAATATCGATAATAAAATTGTTAAATTTCAACTTATTGAAAAAATCCTACGTACTGGACTAGAAAATGTTGTCAAGAAGCTACAGGTAAAATTTCAAGCCAATCGATTGAAAACTCGATGCGCTACGCATCCCCGCCCATGTCTAAAAACATATTTTCGAGAAAAAAGCGTTTAAGGATGTTGAGTCCCTATGAAACATGTTAATGTTAATTGTTCAATAAATAGCTTCTTAATCGTCATGAAATTTTTACACGACCTCCTGAATACTTCATGTAAGAACATACCAAATTTTCAGAATTCTATCATCATTACTTCAACCTCCTTAAGGGTTGAAATAAAAAATGATAAGAACATTCTGAAAATTTGGTATGTTTTTGTATGAAGTATTGAAGAGACCGTGTTAAAATTTCACGACGATTAGGAAGCTCGTTATTAAAAAATTAACATTTTGTTAAGAACAATTTTTAAAAGAGATAAAAAAAAATTATCAATAAACTTCGTGTTGTTTCCGTTGTTTTCAGTATATTGTAGATATTATAAAATTGAGAGGTCAAAAAAAAAACTTATTGCAAAGCTACATCAGTTTCCATAAAACAACATTTAATTTGTGAATGTTAATTATTCAATAACGAGCTTCCTAACTGTCGTGAAATTTTTACATGACTTCTGAAATACTTCATACAAAAACATACCAAATTTTCAGAATTTTATCATCATTTGCGATTTGGGACTCAACATCCTTAAAGTTTTAAGTACTGTAAAATCATGGAAATTTCGTGCTTACCTCTAATCAGCGATGCCTGGACCATACAATAAACCCTTTTGAGTATCATTTTTGGATAGTTAAGGGACCTTTTAAGCCAATAAAAAATGTACAAAGGTATATTCCCCCTTAAGGAAAAAAAATAGCTTCATAGTGGGAAAGAGAAAAAAAAAAGTTCCACGTCCAACCCCAATCTGTACGTACAACGAGTACACCGAAGCAGCGTTAAAAGACATACCAGTCGATTTTAAGCCTTAAACGTTGAGGAAACTTTATGAAGAAAGACCTTATACAGAATTTTCGTACAAACCAATGCGAACACCTGACTTCGATAGCCTGCGGTGTAAAAAAAATCTACTACGCATATCATGCCAATTACTTGAAAAAGTTGCTTAGTTATTGTCGATTCGTATCATTTGCGAGCAAAAAACCGAAAGCCGATGTTTTTTTTTCATAGAATAACATAAAGCCCAAAATCTCGACAACCGTGGGACTTTTACTAAGCTAAAATTCCAACATATAGTAGGACATGATCTGGACCATCGACAGTTGCAGGATTATCCATTGATAACAGGATACCCTATATATATACATATATATATATATATATTATATATTTATATATATATTCGAATTGCAAGCCTTATTGGATGCAGATGATACTCGAAGTCAACAAGAACTCGCTGATCAATTGAATGTGACGCAAAAAGCCGTCTCCATTCGTTTTTATCATTTGCAAACAACAGACGTGTAATGTTTACAAAAAAAATCCGGTTTCATACTTGTACGCCTGGTGTATATATAAGTCGAGGAATGGGCAGGATAACTGAAAAAAAATTACAAGTTTAGCACGCCGCCAGTTTGGATTTTTTCCGAATGTAGTACCCAATATCACAACACGCATGTAGATGAAAAATATGTTTAGTTTTTTTTTCACTTTCATACAACACCTACAACACTGGTCGCCGATTGGAGGCGTTTTTAAAAGTTATTTATTTAGCTATTTCATCCTGAAAATCACCTCCAAAATAGCGCTCTGGATCACAGCGCAGCCTTAAATGAAATTTTGTTTAAATTGTGGTTTCTATTCAGAATTGAAAGAATTCTCGTACCTAATCTTGAGTGATCCTTTCCCAAGCCATCAACCAATGCCAAAAATGCGTATGATCCGAAGCATAACTATTGAAGAATTTTTCTCACGATTTTATTGCAACGAGTTCCTTTCCCTCTGCTCCGACGTCTCATATGCGTGGCGAACTTCGTTACCAGGGCGCTATGCTTTCCAACGGTGATCCCATAAGCCTCCCCCTGGAAGTCGCTTGTTCGGTATATTTCTGCTCATATTTTCGGCCTCTCCTTCATCGTCGTCGTGACGAACTAATATGCGCAGGCGTCGAACGTCGACGCCGTGCTGACACCACAGGTAACATGTGTACGTAAATGCGCTCAGCTTCGAGCCAGCACTTCCAATGAATGCAGGCGCGTTCTTCCTATTCATCCCCCGGAAGTTGATGCTACGGTGAAGTCGAGTAGCTCCCCTCTGCCGTGCTTTTCATCCCTTCATCCTTTTATTCGTGTCACCGTATCGAGCTTAGGTTTTTGAAAATACAGAAAAAAGATTTTAAAAATAGAAACAACCATACGTACATACACATGCACATGTATTTCAATTCCCCATTCAGCCTCCCGGTTTCTTGCGCGGTGCAATTTGTCGCAAAGAACAAATTCCACACTCGTGCCGCGATACTTAAGGGGTAGCGCCACTGTGAACGGCGAAAATGAAACGATTTTTCGTGGTTTTTTTCGGTGGCAGGACAAAAAAAAGGATGATAATATTCTAGGATTTTATCAGTCGTATCTTCAAGTGAACAAAGAAAATTAATATTGAAAAATTATACAAAATGGTCATTCTCGCGAGGCATGTTGAATTTGAGACGATCTGCGGTACGCAGTATAACTGGGGCAAATATGAATTTGAAAAAAAAAAGAAAAAATTTCGATTAATTTACATAAATGTAGCTAGAGAAATACGTAGGGGATTTTGAAAATATTTATTTTTGTGTAATTGGCGAGGGTTTAAAGTGAAGACTCAATTTTCGACAGAAAAAAGGACAATAATTTGTTAACAAATAATGTCATAATGAACTCATGGAAAATTCCGTACGCATTTCTCTTCGGAATGTTATTTTAAGGGGGGATTGTCTTTTTTTCGCAAAATGTACCGCTTTTTGGGAATTTTTTTGTGAAGAAAGTATACAACGGAAAACTTGTGAAACTTGGCATATAGTTTTATTGATCTGTTTACTACATACAAAAAAATTTTTAAACAATTTCATCAAAAAATCCGCCGCCCACCCCCCTCGACGCGCGATGGTCCTTTTTTGATGGTGTGCACGATTTCTCAAAAACTATTCAACCGATTGCCTTCAAATTTGGACAGAATGCTCAGCTGACATCCTTTTATCGTTTGATGAAGCAAAAAAGCAATACGTTTAATAGTTTTTTATTTATAACAAAAAATCGATCAATTTTTTTCGAAAAATCGATACTTCAAGTTCAAAACGTCACCAAATCCTCAATTTTTTTTTTTCCCTTCATCGAACGATAGCTATATGTGTCTAAAGTAAAATGCTTTTTGGGTTTTTGTTGCAGGATGAACGTGAAGGCTGTAATCGTGCACACCATCAAAAAAGGACCATCGCGCGTAGAGGGGGGTGGGAGGCGGATTTTTTTATGAAATTGTTTAAAAATTTTTTTGTATGTAGTAAACAGATCAATAAAACTATATGCCAAGTTTCACAAGTTTTCCGTTGTATACTTTCTTCACAAAAAAATTCCCAAAAAGCGGTCAATTTTGCGAAAAAAAAGACAATCCCCCCTTAAAGATGTGCTTAAAATTTTGAGCGAATAGAATGACAATTGTTGGAGTTGGGCTGCGTGCCGTTTTGAAAAATTGCGTTGCGAGAAAAACGGTCGACGTCTTGCACACGGGCTAGCCATTGCCACCGCAGACACGGGCCTGCGGGCCTTTTTTACAGGTACCAAATTTTTTGCCCCTTACCCTAGATGGTTCAAGGCCTTAGGCCTCAGTAACGGGTATAAAATCATGTGCGAATTTAACAATTTTTTTCGTATGAAAAAGTGATTCACTCATAAAATGAATTACACATCTATATAGTATGAATATCAAGCTGATAGAATTTTTTTTTTTCGTTGTACAAAATGGCCGACTACTAATATTTTCTTTTGTTATCTTTTTTTAGGTGTTCCGCGGCATTGTTTTATTCAAAAGTTGTTGGTATTTGAACTTAAGAAATGAATTTTCAATGAAAAATTTCGTTATAACTGCTCATAAACTGCTCATAAAATGAAAAGTTTTCGAGTAATCAGAAATTCCATACGTAGTTCTCTGTGAAATGCAATTACGAACATAACTTTTTAATTTGAAGGAAATCGGGTTAAAATTGTTGAAGTTATTTGTCACGCCTATTGGAGAAAAGCTGTTTCGAGAAGTTTCGAGTAGTCGCTTATTTTGTGTATCGAAAAAAAAAATATATTTTCTAACAGCTTGATATTCATACGAAATAGATGTGTAATTAATTTTATGAGTGAATCATTTTGTCATACGAAAAAAGATTGTTAAATTCGCACATGATTTTATACCCGTTACTGTGGCCTACGGCCTTAGAGCATGTCTTAAACAAATTAAAGAAAAAATCAATTTTTTTTAAATTCTACATTGCCGTTACCCCTTAAAGCTACCGAATTTGCAATTCTCGTAAGTTTCCACTTCAATTTCGAGCCTCAGTTCGCCGCCAGTGCATCAATGAATGGACGAACCTACTGGAAGATCTTATGAGTTCTGCTTCTAGACTTTGCTGCAATTTGCTTGGGTGCAAATGTCTACGAAGGTCGAAAAGTGTAGCCGGCGCATCCTTTGGCCACCGTATGATTTTAGGGTAGACCGTGAGTTTACTCAGAGATTAAAGATTAAGGGGGAAACCAGTTTTACCGGTATCGTTTAAACGAATTTTCATGAATTTTTCGTGCCGAAACAGTAAGACCTAACAGTAAGTCCGTCAGCGTACATATTCGTTGACACTTTTTATGCTTACACAAATTTTCATACAACACTTCGTTCAGTCGTGCTCGCCTGGCGCGCTGGACCGCAAAAGACAGCACCTCATCGGTACCCACGACTGCGCCCGTTTGAGCCATTTGAAACACCAAATCGAGGTATGGTTTAGTTTTTCAGATGATATGACCCTTTTTCGTCCATAGATCTATCGTATTGAAAAAAATAACAAAACAGCGTCATGACGGCGAATTTTATTTTTAGTAGCCTTTTTCAGTCTTCTACAAAATGTACAGGTCGTAATGTTTTTATGTAGACTATCCTCCACGGCTATAGGGAGCTATAGGGAGCTATAGCTATAGGAAGACGTATTGTGGACAACCTGACGAAAATTTTGGGTGAAGCGACTCAATGGTTTCTGAAATATTGAGTTTACAAGTTTGAGAAAAGTGGTTGCGAGAAAAACGCGTTTATAGTTTCGGTATGAATCCGTAGATATAATCGTCGATTTCAGTTACTTGCGCTCAATTGAATATTTCAGTGCTACATTGAGGTTAGAGCTTGGACCATCGGAATTTTTTTTCCAATACCGGTATTATGTCGATATTATCAAATTGCACCACCGGAATACCGGTTTTTCCATATTTTTTAATATTTCTGTGAAACCTTGATTTAAAACGATAGAAGTTGTAGAAATAATAGTGTATAGCCAAGTGAAACCACGGTATTTATTAGCCCTCCATTGACACACTTATAGTTGGCCACGATTTTGACACACTGGATTAATTTGATCCGGATAGCACTTTATCCACCTGCCATTAACAATCCTTCTATAGGTTATTACTGACAAAAATCAGTGACACACTACAAACATTTTTTTATATGTCTGCATAATTAAAATTCGGAAAATATCAAATTAATTGACTGCAAACAAATATTTTAAAGTTTCAATTTTGCGAACGTGAGCATTTTATTCCAAATTCGTCCGGGTCAAACTGATCCAGTGTGTCAACGTAGGGTTAAAAATCACACTCTTTTGTTGAGATAATCATTTATTGTACATTTATAAGCATACTCTGCTATGTTCTTAAATATATTCAACACATCGGCACGCAGCGGAACTCGTCAAATCGACCTGAAATTTTTTCTGCAATTTCTTAGATTGCTTTGACAGTCAAGTACGAGCGTCTTTTTCGATTAATTGAAAATTGTAAAAAATATATCACTTTTTACATGAAAATTATGCTCGAAAAAACGAACTTTTTCAAACTCGTCTCTATTTTTAATTATTTTTTAATGTCTCCCCGTACTTGGCTGATAAAACTAATATAATTAACGAAAATATTTCACTTTTGGTTTCAGGATTAAACTTAAGAGAAAAATATTTACAAAACGACGACACACTAAACTTTAATCATCAATTTCTCCTATAATCTGAACATTCTGCAATCGACATAAAAAATAAAATTATTTCAACTTAATTCTGCTGCCAACGTTGTAAAATAGTCTACAGAAGGTGTATGCCAGATCGGAACTCAATCGGCCAATTGGTTATCGAAACATCGTGGTTGCCGATTTCAAAAACATAGTTTTGAGAAAAAAACGCGTTTGAAGTTTGCTGCTTCTCGACCGCACTCCCGGAGCATACTCCTTGTAATAATTTCTATAACTGGGCTAATTTTTCTAGTATCATTGAATGGGCTTCACAGACATATTCGGAAAGGTCTGTAGAATCACCAAATAAAATTTAAATAAACAATTTTTTCAATTTTCTAGACACAAATACTGTCTTAAATTACATATGATCCCTTAAGGTACATATGAATATTATCCACTCGATTTTCGTGATGCCTTATTATTCGGAAACAAAAAACACGATACTAAGGGTCTCGGTAAAATAAAAGCAACTTGGGATCTACCCAGGTTTTCTTATTCCTCATTCCGTTCGCCGGCTCTGCAAGATCCTCGTTGCAATTGATCTTTAGCGATACTAACGATGCGACATCGTCCTTTAGTCTTGAGTGTTCTTTGAGTGCTTTCAAGAGTGGTCCGGGATTCTTATAGACATTTCTGCAATGTTCCATGCTGAAGATACTCTAGCGTGGCAATACCATTATTAAGAAATTTTAAACATCAACTCCATAATGTGGATGAAACTTTTTTGCATCTGATCAATCTATATGAACATTCTCTCTAACTAATCAGCTGATTCATTTATCCGGAACGTACACATCAATGTATTTTCATTAACAAAGTAAACCTGCAATCCCAATTTTTGTGTCTTGAAAAATAATGATAACATGTTTGCAGAGTGTGCAGGTTTTGTTTCAACACGCCGACCGTTGTCTCGTGACTTTTCACATATTTTCGATTCAAATCTGGTATATAAAAACTCTTCCATTCTCGACTTAGATTATCGAACTCCAATGAAGAGCATGACAAAACGTTTCAGTGTTTGTTTTCTATGTTAATTTTAAAACAGCAAGCTGTGTAAAAACCATTTATTTTCATTCCAACATCATCGAAATTCTAAAGTTCTCTAATCGATCTAATGAATTTTAATAGAAAGGCACTTCTTGAATTGGGTCCATAAAATTCAAAAATATTCCTCTCCGCATTCCAGTCACGTGATATCCATTCCGGATGGTATTAATAACCCTTATATGAGATTATTTATTTTCACGTGGAATGGTTAGCGCAGGTGAAGAATGGAATGAATTTTTCAGCGCAGACGTGAATAATCAATACGATAAAATGATTGAGTCGAAATTGGGCATCGTAGCATCCCACAGCCAATCTTGAGTTCAGGAGTACTTTCCAAAACTTTTGACTCAATTTGGCAACATCAAACACTGTTTCTTCATTTTATTTATGCATGGGATCTTATTTCTTTTCAGCGAAGAATTCAACTTATTCCCCGGCACTGATTTTTTCTCCATCTTCAATGAACACGCGAAGACTTTCAAATCTTTGAAATTCTTGAACAGTGTCTTCCTCCTTTATTCGAATTTCCTATTCTTCTAATTGTTACGCCAGTTCAACAGACCCTCGTTTGTTTCGAATACTGAGCCATTGTCAGGCGCTTTGCGTTGCTAGGGACAATTGCCATTGTCTACAGAAATTTGCTACAAGCGACTTCCGGTTGCAATTTTACGATTTTTGTTCATACCCATGATTCATGCAAGTGCAATCCGTGAACGATCATTCAAAGTATTTAATTTTTTCGAGTCATGTTTTTGAAACTTTCTCGTCTCTTGCACTAATCACGACAAACATTTGAATCAATGATAACGGTAGGACAAAATATGCCATTGTTATATGTTGCGAGATGTTTTATTCGCGGTTGAAAGCGAAAACAAGATGTGCATTACGAAACTAACAGTAGCAGACAAAATATAACAGCAACCGTCAAGGTGCGATTTTCGTCCGCAATAATCTCAAGCCCAAATTATTCCTGGACTCGGGCGAACGTTTTTTCCGTACCGTAAAATGGAGTTACTTTGACCACGTTTTGGAAGTTTTTTGTGGGTACATTTTTTTAAATCGTAAATTCCAACCTTTTTGCTCTAATAGAACAATGTGTCCTTTGACTATCCAATGTATAGAAAAGTCAACCCCTACCACCTCCGCTCCCTCCATAATTTTATTTATTTATATATATATATATTGGTTTAAGTATCAAAGTAACCTCGAGTGTGGGATTTTTTGACAAGGCATTGGAATCATTGAAATGCATTGAAATCATTGAAATTTTGTCAAGGATTGAAGATTACGTTGACGTAATTTTGGTTAAGGATAATGTTATGCATTATACATGGAATTAAATTTTTTAAAAACGTTTTTTACAATAAAATTATCATCTTTATTAAGGAAACATTTTACATTGAAATATGAAGGGCCTAGGGTCTTATAATAATCAATGAGATCAAAATGCACTTGAGCAACATTATAATAAACTTGAACAACAAATTTGAACACATTTAAATGCGCACACATTTAAACCGTGTTTAGGGCTCTGTTTAAGTAGCCTCAAAGGCTGTCAAAATTGCCCTGAATGTCAATTTAACCGTGTTTTAAAGAACTCTAGTTCCGTTCTACAATTGGACTGATTAACTGATAGAAAGAATATACTCGGCGCGTATTTCGTATTAATCGAAAATAGTACCAGAACAATGTCCATTTCCATGGCCATCTTATCCCAAGCATCATGAAAATTAGCGTCTTGTATATATATATTTTTTCAATCTAAACAAGATCAAATCGTTTTAACGAGCCGCACTGGAGGGTGCGGTCGCGCCATTTTCAGACGAGAATGAGATAATGCGCATGCGCCGCGTCATGGCGCAGCATGCGCGCGCAGCAACGCTCATCTAACCCCTATTTAGTTGAAACCCCGTCACCCTTGCATCACCAAAATCGGTCACGAAAAAATAGCCTCCGACGTATTCCACTACCGGATGAAAAATCTCATCTTCCCAACAAATTTTGATGGATAAAACTGCGTCACTGCCGACTTCCGTTGAACAACAACGGAACGCGCGAATGCGCAGTGACGATCGATCGCGCATGCGCACGTCAGGCCACGTTCCTCGAGAGATCAGTTTGTCCAACAGCGCGATGCCTCCCCCCCCCCCCTGGAAACATCGCACTTGTGTTGCCGAGAGAGAAAAAGGATTCCCACATATATTCCAGCAAAGTCAGAGAAATTCAATTCCGGCAAACTGCTCCCGTGGATTTATACCCAGCCGTTCGCGAAGAAATATTTTCCTTGACGCTTGCCGACGGGATTCCCGATGATCCCGACGAGAAACTCCAACTCCTTTGCCGAAGCTCGACATCAGGTTTCGCAGGGATGCCACAAAGTGGCCGTGGAAGGCGTGTCCGAAACTCTTCAATTTACCTTCTCGTGAGTCTTGCGGACTGCTTTCTGAGAGGCACCTACTGACAAGGAACATCACTTAAATGGCCGCGTTCGATTTTGTTGAAACTCATATATGCGATAAAGTATAGCTACGACTTAGCCGCCGTTGTGTATTTTTTCATGACATTTCGTTCTGCATACGTCTACCTATGCAGAATACACCCTCCTAACCTCACTTCGATTGCTTTCCTAGTACGGGAAAAAAAATCCGGAAAAGCCTAGTTTTTCGGCGAGTCACATGGTTGTATAAGGTAACGGTACCAATGTTCGGACGGATCCCACTGTTCGGACAGTAGTCGAATATTTCACTATATTAGGTATATAATTGATAGGTGACGAAAAGTGACACTTGCATTTTATTCAGCCTTCCATTATGAATTTATTACTGGAAAATTGTACGCTAATAACGAACTTTAGCAGTAAAATTGACAAGTTATATTAACGAGTTCGCGTCAGTCATGTCATGAATGCACACATTTCTAATCCGAAGAGCTAAAGGGTTGCGATAATTTGTGATAATAATAGGGGTCTGTTTTTTTATCGATTTCTAAACTAGACTTATGACGAATCGAACCGACTTTTCGACGCTGTCGTTACATTTCGGTTTGGATCAGGTTTTATTTAATAAATTCAGCGTCTCATTGATTGGGACATCTATCACACGCATGTACCATGATCAAATCTCATGTCTCATTACTGGTACGAGACAACGCAGTCGCAGAGAACGAATCGCCGGACACCAAGCGTTAACATTTCGTTTCGCTGCGTACCTCGCGATAAATAACTTATTACTAACTTAGTTTGTGATTTTGAAAAGAGAAGTGAAAAAAAGAAGAGCAAATCAATTGGTAAGTACATGTGTCCATATTTAGATAATATAATAGGTAACATAACTAGTCGCGACGCAAACAAAGTTTGTGGTTATATGGCCGACTTTCCGCGAGGTTATACGGTATCGATGCCGTCTTTTTCTTACTTATATTCGAAATATGCCCGGAGGGTTACTTTCTTTACTAATATATCGAATTATTGCTTACGGGGGTCGAGTCACCAAAAAATTATGATAATATATGGCCAATATATGGAAGCATAAAAAAGAGTTTTCACGTACCTGTTTAATTTAAACCTTATAAATATAAGAATCAATTTTTGCATGTCCGAAAACTAGGACCTCATAATGGTCGGTTAGTCAATATAGGGACGTGTCCGAAAATCGGGTCATGATAGCGTCCGAACATAGGTACGTAACACTAACAGCTGTTCGAAAATTGGTACATTTGTTACGATTCAACATTTAAGGATGTTGAGTCCCAAATCGCAAATGATAATAAAATTCTGAAAATTTGGTACGTTTTTGTATGAAATATTTCAGAGGTCGTGTAAAAATTTCACGACAATTAGGAACCTCGTTATTGAATAATTAACATTCACAAAGTAAATGTTGTCTTATGGAAACTGATGTAAGTTTGCAATAAGTTTTTTTGTTTTGACCTCTCAATTTTGTAATATCTACATTATACTGAAAGCAACGGAAACAAAACGAAGTTTCTTGATAAATTTTTTTTTATTTCCTTTAAAAATTGTTCTTAACAAAATGTTAATTTTTTTAATAACGAGCTTCCTAATCGTCGTGAAATTTTAACACGACCTCTTAAATACTTCATACAAAAACATACCAAATTTTCAGAATTTTCTTATCATTTTTATTTCAACCCATAAGGAGATTGAAGTAATGATGATAGAATTCTGAAAATTTGGTATGTTTTTACATGAAGTATTCAGGAGGTCGTGTAAAAATTTCATGACGATTAAGAAGCTATTTATTGAACAATTAGCATTAACATGTTTCATAGGGACTCAACATCCTTAAATGTATACAAATAAAAATATTTAATTTTCCGGCAGTTATGGCATGTGTTTTGGAAACTAGAACTTACGAGCTTGCCGTTAGATCCGGTCATTTTTTTTTAAACGGTCCATCAATGAATAATAAGCCCTACAATGTAACGCTGAACTTAAGGATGTTGTGTCCGAAATTGAAAATGGTGATAAAATTTTTTAAATTTGATAGGTCATTATGCAAAACATTTGAAAAGTTGTGTGGAAATTTCACGACGATTAAGAAGCTGGCTACTGAGAAATTAGAATCCACAAATTGCACGTAGCCTTATGGAAACTGATGTAACTGTGAACTCAGCGTCCCCGAAAACCCCCGAGTACCAAGATTGAACCAAAAATATTCGTACTTTTCAAATAAATAATACATTTTATCAATAAATTGAAATGTCACGTCATTTTGAGACACTCTATAGAAAAGTCAAAGAAATTCCAAGCCTCGGAACATTTTCGATCCCGGTATTTCACGTACTGGCGGACCACATTTTGCCGTGTAGATATCCTGAAAAGTTTGCATACTCACGCGCATATTTCATGCCGCGATTATTCTCTGCTTCGGCAGATACGCATTGTGTGGGAGTAAAGTGAATCATACGCGATAGGAAACAAACATCGTGTTTTCCTTACCTCTCCATGAGCTTTAATCCTACAGTGAGTACGTTTAAATCTCAAGCCACATATACATTTCGACATTCAAAATTCACGAAGAATATTTCGTGCAAAATACACGTAATTTTTACGGACGATATATTTTGAAGATTTTGCGAAGAATTTCAATCGAAGACATTTCTAGGCTGGCGAACACTGCGAGAAAATATTTCAGATTAAAAAGCACGCAACAAGTAACGAAGTATTAATAATTAATCGAAGAAAAGGTGTGAGACAGGCAGGTCAGTCAATTGAAAGCCATAGTCAATTATCCGTTCCATCAAAGTTCAAACAAGGACGTTATCGTCTTCGCTTGTAGCTGCGATCTTACCGAACCAGGTGGAATTCCATCATTTTTAAATTTTCTTTATTTTCTTTCATTCCACTGCTCGTTGACGTGCCCAGAGTTGTTTAGAACCGTTCAATGTTGCTCAAGATTCAGTTGAAACTAATGGAAACTACTCTCCCATGGTACGTATTTATTTATTCGCAGACACAGTATAGCCACAGGATATATATATAAATGTAATAATGTGCTAATTGTTACTGATGTTCGAACCAACAGAAAAATTATTACAGTACAGGCAACCATAAACTGCCTCTACTTTTTTTAAACATTGATCACACCCGAGTGAAGATCTTAGAAATTTGACCCCGGAGGATCATAGAAATTTTCCGTAAAAAGTGTCTACGTTTTGCATAAAAGGATACGTTTTTTTATATTATTTTCAAAAACATTTATTGTCATGTTTTAGACAATGAGGTGTGAAATATTTATACCAAATTTCATCAGAATCGATCGATTACTTTTTTAGCCATAAGTCACGTCAGTTTTGGAAGTGCAGTTTAGAAGAACGTACCATACATCCGCCATTTTTAGATTTGAATAATAAAATACCATGTAACAGCCAAAAGTCTCAAAATGCCTCTCAAACTACGTCTCAAAGTCTCAAAGTCTAAGACGTAAAAATGGGAAGGACATGATTCTTTTTAAAAAAAGATTATGAAAATCAGCAAATTTTTTCTCTGCCTAAAAATATCTTCCCTCTTAATACGGCCATGGATGCACCGGAAGTTGGGTTAGATTAGCGGATTGTGGGTAGGAAGTGATAGCAGAGAGTTTAATTGGAAATACTTATACCCAAAATCGGCAAGGGTATACGTTGCAACTCAGGAAATATGCGGTCGAATTTGAAACTCAATTTCCTGTAAAGGCATTCCACATATCAGTAAGAAATCATTCCACATGTTGATAATTTACTCATGTCAATTACCAATAGATAATCGAAAGGTTGCTTTAATTTTACAGTGCGTGCATTTCATTTTAAAAAATCGATATTAGAACATCTTTAAGTATGAATCAAGTAAACGGGGTGAGGCAATAACTATTAGAGGTAGAAATATTTTCTGACCTATCAGGAGAAAACTTTTGCTAAAGATGTCGCACAGTTCGAAGGGAGTCGTCGAGTGGTTGCTACGAGGTTCATGCAGGTGGAGGAGCTTCGGAGACTTTAAGATCGCTGCCATTTTTTAAACTGGAACGGCTGTTTTTTTCAGAATTTTATCAAAGAACTAAAGGAAAGTTCATACATCAAATTTTAAGATTATCGATGAAGATCTAGTGTAAAGAATCTACAAAAAAGAAATTGCAATGCTTTCAGTCTAGAAATGATTTAAAAAACGATGCAAACAGATACTCCTATAGAAGGTGCTCGAAGTGATGGGCACCACTTTCAATGCACGCTTGTAATATGATTTGCATCAATTGCATCATCGTACTGATCACAAACCTTGATTATTTGAACAAAGTAAACAAAGTCGTGGGACTTACCTGGATTTTGCTTAGTCTTAAACTATTGAAACCACAATTAATAGGATAAAGATGGGAAGTAATGAATAAGATAATACAATCAATGAAAATCAGATTGCAAGCCTGCATTAAAACTAGTGGCCATCACTTTGAGCACTTCGTATAGAAGTAAGTATTCGCACCGTTTTTTCAATCGATTTTAAGCTAAAACACTGAAATCCCTGTTTTATAGAATGTTATGCTAAATCTTAATCGATCTTTTTTAAATACGTGGTGTGAATCCATGTTTAGTTCTTTAAAAGAAAATCTGTACCAAAAATAGTGGTTCCATATGAAAAAATGAAGATGGCCTTAAGATCTCTAAAGCCTAAATCTCTAAAATCTCTAAAGCACCTGGATGAACCTCTTAGCCACCACGCGATGACCCCCTTCGAGCTATGCAACTTTCGTAAGAAAACTTTGCCCCTAAATCTGATAAGTTAGAAAAAATTTCCACTGCCTCACCCAGTATATGAAATTGGTGTGTTCAACATACCTGTATCTTGCTAAAGAAGGGAAGAAGAAAATTCGGAAAAATCTCGTCGCATTGTAGGTATTAATTGCAGTCTCGACTTAGCAAAAAATACTAAAAAATGTTTTTCGACTGAGAAATCATTTTTTTCAAAAATTCTGCAATGACGTGAGCCCAGACTTAGCAGTATGCTGTGATGGTCCATTGTATAGAATATAACGTTTGATTTTCGTTTGTTGGGTCGTTTTCTTTCTCATTGTGCTGTGCTTAGCCAGATCCGGGCAATTCTTTTGCCGCTTGGTTCTTCCGGTAAACAGGATGTAAGGCGTCCAAATACGCGTTTATTTTACAGGGATGTTTGGCCATGAGAAAACCACGAGAGTAATTCGTAACACGACCTCGATAGACCCACGCTTTTCTACGTAAATAAATTATGGTCGGTAAATGTTCCAGAACGCCTGTAACCAGGTGAACCGAGAGAGAGAGAGAGAGAGAGAGAGAGAGAGAGAGAGAGAGAAGCGTCGAAGAGGATTTTACGTTGTCTATATACTAAGGGTGTATTATAAAAGTTTTAGTAGCTGTGTTGGAAGATACTGCGGATTGTAGAGGGCGCTGCATAACCGAGCGGCCATGCCCATCTACGTGGCACTCAACATTTCCGTACCAAGATATCTCTCTCTCTCTCTCTCTCTCTCTCCCTCTCTCTGTTCGTCTGTCGGCCTGTCTGTCTGTCTGCCTGTCTGTCTGTCTGTCTGTCTGTTTGTCTATCTATCTATCTATCTATCTATCTATCTATCTATCTATCTATCCATCCATCCATCCATCCATCCATCCATCCATCCATCCATCCATCCATCCATCCATCCATCCATCCATCCATCCATCCATCCATCCATCCATCCATCCATCCATCCATCCATCCATCCATCCATCCATCCATCCATCCATCCATCCATCCATCCATCCATCCATCCATCCATCCATCCATCCATCCATCCATCCATCCATCCATCCATCCATCCATCCATCCATCCATCCATCCATCCATCCATCCATCCATCCATCCATCCATCCATCCATCCATCCATCCATCCATCCATCCATCCATCCATCCATCCATCCATCCATCCATCCATCCATCCATCCATCCATCCATCCATCCATCCATCCATCCATCCATCCATCCATCCATCCATCCATCCATCCATCCATCCATCCATCCATCCATCCATCCATCCATCCATCCATCCATCCATCCATCCATCCATCCATCCATCCATCCATCCATCCATCCATCCATCCATCCATCCATCCATCCATCCATCCATCCATCCATCCATCCATCCATCCATCCATCCATCCATCCATCCATCCATCCATCCATCCATCCATCCATCCATCCATCCATCCATCCATCCATCCATCCATCCATCCATCCATCCATCCATCCATCCATCCATCCATCCATCCATCCATCCATCCATCCATCCATCCATCCATCCATCCATCCATCCATCCATCCATCCATCCATCCATCCATCCATCCATCCATCCATCCATCCATCCATCCATCCATCCATCCATCCATCCATCCATCCATCCATCCATCCATCCATCCATCCATCCATCCATCCATCCATCCATCCATCCATCCATCCATCCATCCATCCATCCATCCATCCATCCATCCATCCATCCATCCATCCATCCATCCATCCATCCATCCATCCATCCATCCATCCATCCATCCATCCATCCATCCATCCATCCATCCATCCATCCATCCATCCATCCATCCATCCATCCATCCATCCATCCATCCATCCATCCATCCATCCATCCATCCATCCATCCATCCATCCATCCATCCATCCATCCATCCATCCATCCATCCATCCATCCATCCATCCATCCATCCATCCATCCATCCATCCATCCATCCATCCATCCTTCCATCCATCCATCCATCCATCCATCCATCCATCCATCCATCCATCCATCCATCCATCCATCCATCCATCCATCCATCCATCCATCCATCCATCCATCCATCCATCCATCCATCCATCCATCCATCCATCCATCCATCCATCCATCCATCCATCCATCCATCCATCCATCCATCCATCCATCCATCCATCCATCCATCCATCCATCCATCCATCCATCCATCCATCCATCCATCCATCCATCCATCCATCCATCCATCCATCCATCCATCCATCCATCCATCCATCCATCCATCCATCCATCCATCCATCCATCCATCCATCCATCCATCCATCCATCCATCCATCCATCCATCCATCCATCCATCCATCCATCCATCCATCCATCCATCCATCCATCCATCCATCCATCCATCCATCCATCCATCCATCCATCCATCCATCCATCCATCCATCCATCCATCCATCCATCCATCCATCCATCCATCCATCCATCCATCCATCCATCCATCCATCCATCCATCCATCCATCCATTGATCCATCCATCCATCCATCCATCCATCCATCCATCCATCCATCCATCTATCTATCTATCTATCTATCTTCGCCTGTATATTTTTTTAAGACCGTCGTCTAGTGTGAAGATAAAGAAACGCGGTCATTCTTTCGAATTTGAAATTTTGACAAATTTTCTTGAAAACGATCAGACATAGAACATTCTGGGTTTTCGTGCTTTCTTAAACAATGAAGAACACATACGTATTTACAGGTTGGAGAAATGTTAAAAAATGAAAAAATGTATGCCACCGTTTTTTGGATATGATATCTCAGCTTCCAGTGGTCTGGAACGAAAAAATAGAAACATGTTATAATCTGTAAGCATGTCGCTATTACGCTTACTAGAATGGTGGAGAAAAAACATTCGAAAAAATGGCGACGGTGTAACCGAGCATAACGATTTTGCATGCAATAATTATGAATTATGATGCATGTTGAAAATAGTTAATATATTTTTATCGAGTTGACTCTAGTATCCACTACAGGTGGTTTAAATTTGAAGTAAATCGGTCGATTAGTTTGTGAAATATATTGCTTAAAAAATTGAAAAATATAGTTTGGAGAAAAACGCATTTAAGTTTGTAGAAACGGTACACGCACAAATATGACGGAAGCTTCAAACTTACCCTCATTTTGCGATTCCAGGGCCATACATCATACCTTCTTCTTGCTCACAGAGCTCATTAGTATTTGAGGATAGTGACTTTAACATAATGAATCTCAACAGACGACAGCGCGACCTCTATAAAGGCCCATTAATTGGGTAATTTTTTGAACTTTTTAATGGCTCAAAAACGAAAATGTTCTGAAGAAATTATACTTTCAGAAAATGCAATTAAAAAATGGATTTTTTCGACCCATCGCACTAGACGACGGCCTTAAGTGAGTTGAGACTACTTTACAAAGTAATCCGCGATTTCGGTTCGATGATTTTTCTCCTTCACCCTCGTGATTGCAAAAAACTTTTATTCTCTTACCTTTTCCTATCTGAACGACCAGCAGAAACTATCGAATAATCTTTCCACTATCGAGTCTCTTTCGGGGGACGTAAAAACCACCCTCGAAAAAGATAAAAACAAGAAAAAGGAGACAAGATCCTCTTTGACTCGAGTGTTTACCAGCATACTTTTCGACGCTTTAGGATATAAGCGGAGCGCAGGAATTCAATAAAATGCAAACACGATGGGACAGCGTCAGCGCTTTGCTGTACCAGAAACTTTTATCGAACGCGAAACTTTCGTACTAGAATGTATATCTCGAAGTATTAGACCGTGTACATGAAGGCGAGCACATATTATGGCGGATCCGATGTATTGTGCGCTCGAGCGATGCATTTTTTGCGTTTTCCCGCCGTGTGTTAAGCAAATCGGGCCACAGGGGCCGCTTCGCTTCGGGTGGAAAATAGCAGTAGCGTGAAAATTTGGACCAGCAATGAGAACGCAATGCTGTCCGCCGGGTCGAATGGATTGTCGAAAAAAAATTGAGCTCCATTGGCAACTGAGAATTCTTAAGGGGGGAGATACCTTTAGACAAGGAAAAAATGCTGATTTTGATGATTTTTTTAGAGAAATTATTTGTTCACCGTTTTTTCTTTTCTTTCGAAATGACGGAGGTATGCCATGGTCTTCGGAACGGGTTGCGGCGGATGTTGTCAGACGGCGTGACCCGTAGCATCAGCGGGATTAATGTGAAAAATACCGTATAAATCCTAAGTCTCCGAAAAGGTGACGAAACCTTTCGTTTAAAAAAAATCATGAAAATCAGCAAATGTTTTCCTCGCCTAAAGTTATCGCCCCCCTTAAGGCCTAATGACTCGTTGAATGGTTGGAAAACAAGGCTTTCAGGGATTTTTCAAAATACTAATAAAGCAATCAAAATGAGGTTTGGAAGGTTTCTTTTACATATTTGTAGGTACTCAAATTGATTTTGTATGGTCCAAAAAATACAAAAAGACGGTCCGGAGACCAGTAGAAAGAGAATGCCTTTTTAAGCTCTCCACGGGTGGACTCGCTCGAGACGCCTACGAGCGCCATAGAACAAAAATCGTAATCCTATGAGCTTTGCCAGCGAATCGATTTTTGCCGATTCGACACTAATTTGAAAAAAAAAAGTCACATTTTCGCCTATAAACGGCTTTGGTTTGTTTAGACAAACCATAATTGTTAACTAAAGTGAGTTAAGTAAAAAAATTGCGTGTACTTCGCTAAAAAATCTATCTGAGAAGGTACAGTTGAAATTTGAAGTCAATCGGTTAAAAAAAGTAGGAGCCACGAGTCCGCCCGATTTTGAAAACGTGGTTTTCCGAAAAACGCGTTTAAAGTTTTAAAGCCATTTTTGTTGAGACCCTATGGTTCTTTAAATGTTCATACATATCAACCATATTATTCTCGGGATGTTTGTACACCATTTAAATATAAATGCCAATAAAAAAATCTTTTTTTAAAAGTATGAAAGGCCTGAAACGCTTGTTCGAAATAAAAATCGACAATTTAATTTTTTCACATTCCACGCCCAAAAAATATCCACTAACTGCGGGAACGGTAAAGTGAAAAGGAGAAAGAATCGTACCAATAGCGAATATCAGCGCAATTCTAAGTAAAGCCGGGATACAGTCGCGGATTAAAGAAGCAACGCTCGATCGATGGAGTATACGAAATGCATTTTGCCTGCAGCGTCAGGGAGTTTCTCAATTCAGTAAAATATCGAATCAATGTATGGAATATGGCACAGCATTTTAAGGGGCCTGCATAAACGTAAAATTTCAAAAATGCCATTTTCCATTGCTTTGTTTCGTAGCCTAGGGTCTTAACTATAACGTGCAACAAGGATTTTGTGAAAACTCGAAAAATTGACCGAGTTAAGACGATTTCCGTGAAGGGTCAGACCGCTCACTGCGCCACGGCGAACCGCCCGCTGCGATTTACCCTTTTTCCTTTTGCGTTTCTCTCGATACTACGTTCCATGGAACTGTGTCAGTTGTATCTCAAAATCAATTTGTTCGATTCATTTTAAATTCGAGGAGAACATAGTTTATACCTAACATTTTCTATCGTATGACTGAATGATTTTTTATGTGAAAAAAAGGAACTGTATAGGTTTTCTACGTTCGAAGTAGGCTTCTAAGTATTCCTGATGGATCTAGCGGACTTCGTTGAGTCTTTTTTGGACCCACTTTTGACCGAACATTTTGGGAACCTTAATTATATTGTCAAAACATCAAATTTAGCGAACTCACAGATCAGGGTCGTAGGGATATTCTTTTATCTGAAATTCGCGATTTTCACACCTAGAGGTGGCGCAGCGATATTTCAATATGGCCGGACAAAGATAGCCTCAAACGTAAACAATTACTTCATTCTTAATTTCCTGCAAGTTGACTATTGGATTTACCTCCATCGTAGATTGTAAAGATGCTATTGCCGTGAATAATTTATCTTTTTTAACTCGGTCAGCACTGGAATTAGATTTTTTTAAGGTTATGAGAGTCACACGCAGGTTTCGAGAAGGAGTGATTCTATTTTTCAGAGCATACTTCTTACAAGGGACGTCTGAAATTATATTTATACACTGTATGTAACAGAAATAACTTTCAATATTGCTCGATTTATCATTCACAAAGAAACAAACTTGGATGAAAAATCCTATGGAGTGGCTAACAACTCGCCTCGATCGTCTAAAGAGAGTCAGTTTCAGAGCCAACAACCCCTTTTTTCAAAAGACTCGATCTTTAGGTGACTTATGGAACGACAATTTACTTTTTTTATCCATCTTTGCACCCTGGAACACAGCAAAATCTCGCAGACTTTTTCGTTTTTTTTTTCACTCTTGTCCATTGTTTTCAATGTATTTCGACCAAGTTTACTATACTAGTAGAGCTTCTGTCTCAAGCTGCGAGAGACGCCAAAACTTTTAGGACTCGCGAATATCAACGACCCAATGAAAAACCGGAGATCGAATTTTCTACCTTGAAGATTTGTTGTCAAAGCTTTTTTTACCAGGCATCGATAGCTCACGTTCAACCTTCAGTCGACCTTGAAGAACTTTTCGTTACTTTATCTACCGATAAAGTAGAAACGCCCATACTATCAGCAAGTAACGCAAACTGTACTCTCTTCCGTTCCGGTATTATAAAATCGTTTTATTATAAAATCGTTGCATTGAAACCTGCTGCTTTTGTTTTCAATTTTCAAGCATTTATTTTGTATAAACTTCTTAGATGGTATCAAAGTATTTTTCCTGCTACTACTACTTTCTCTCACTTCTCTAGCAAAAGCTGAATCCCACGTCGAAAAAATGGCGTCTTTCGACGCTATCCACTCATCTACCCATTTTTGAAGTTTCTCGTAATAACAGAGGTGTATATCTTCCAAGGCATGCTGCATCGAGCGGAACAAGTGGTAATCACTTGAGGTGAGGTCCGGCAAATAGGATCAGAAAGGGACCTCCAATACCACTTCTAGTTTTTACGGTTCCGTACCCAAACGGCAAAACAGAGCCCTATTCTGCCGTCATATGGAAGAAAGCGGCATCAACAAAAAAAAATCGGAAATGCGTTTTACTATGCAGAACGAGTGCAAATTTTGAACTGATTGCATCGGGACGAAAAACGCATTTTCGATCTTTTTTTGTAGATGCCACCTTCTTCCATATAACGGCAGTATTGCTTTCAATCTACTGTCCTAAAATAACAAAATTATTTTTCATGGCGGTCTCATGCATGAAAAGAGAGCAGAAAAAAATGCCTTACCCTGGCATGCGGGGTGTCATTGTCTAAACCTCATTGAGTAGAGTACAAAGATAATTTTAGCTTTTTTATCTTCAAAAATAAAGAAAAGGGGGTCCAAGTTGTAAATTTTGGACCATTTTTCTTACGGGGTCTATCTCAAAAACTAAACTAGTTTGGGATTTGGAATTTCTGTATATTATGTACCATATACTGTATTTAAACAACAAATACTGAAAACGCTGATTCATAATGTAGTTTATATAATAATTTATTGTATACATAATACAATAAATTTATAATGATAATATATAAAATTATTGTTATTTAAACCTTTACAATACCAAATTACTTATTTTTGGGGTCGATGCTAGAGAACGAGAGATTGACGTCACGGAAGAAATGAGATTGCAAATTAAAGAAATACTGTAGATCGTATATTTTATTTATTTTTCTCCGCCTCCGCTTTTTCTGCGAAAAATGAGACAATATTGGCAACTGGCTGGTACCAACACAAAAAAAAATTATATTACATTTTTATACATACATTTTCATACATTTTGCATATAGTAAATATGTAAATAACAATAACTTTATATATTTTCTTCATTAGTTTACAGCAGGAGTAGACAACGCTGCCTTCAGCTATCATCATTCCACATGGTTTCCGTTTAGTACAACCTAAAAACTAAGACAGAAAAAAAGCATTACCTAATTAAATATCTAGTTTAGAAAAAAATGGTCCTCCGTGCGGAACCCTAATAGAGCAAGGTCCGACTCACACTTGTTTTCATCGCCGACCCAACATGGAGCCTAGTTCTGCAGCAAAATTACCTTTTCGCGGTTTGATACTTCCGCCGGGCTTATTTCAATGAACTTATCGTTCGAACCCTCTAGCTGCCGTTGGTATCGTTGGGCAGCAACCGTTTCCTCTGGTTTCAAGAGCTAACGAAGCACTACCACCTCCATATCCCACTACATACGCAGCATGGCTTTGTGACCATGGGTGTTCCGTTTTGGTGTCGATGATGATGGTTACTCAAGATCAACCCATGGTTTTCTGCGTTCAGGCTTGTCGACATCAGTTCGTTTTTCAGCCGCAGTCACAACACGCCAACAAGAAACTTCCTTGTGTGCCTCACAAGCAAGGGGATGGTCTCTCTTAGTCTGCCTGCAACGGCGTTCTCGCTCAGCGCGCGTGGTAGCCACTTTCCTTCATTCTGCATCTTCCTCATGGCATGCAAACGTCGACATAAAGCAAACTTCCCAACGTTCAGCTATTCGCACAGTTCTTTAGGTGTTTGAGAAGAGCTTTGATCCGGCAAACATTGCAAATCGGAATCTTCAAATTGTTCCGACTTGGTCGTTGCTCGTAATAAGGTAACAATAGCCACTTTTTGATCGTCGAAACCGTAAGGCCCTCCAAATTTAGTCTAGTTTAACCATCTTGACCCGTTTTTGTTTCAAATGAGCGGACAAGGCTGTGAAGCGCTCCACGCAGATCAAAACACGCCATGCTTGGCTTTATGTGCCGAGCGCTGGTGTCGCCATTGTTCAACGTGATACAAATGACATCGTTCCGTACTCAAGTACAAATAACCAGAAGACTCTACAGCCGAATGGCGGGTTCCAATGCAACCACCTAATATTGCCAGTAAAATTCGTGTATTGATGTCAAGCTCTTCGAGTTAACCGAGTGGATCTTCATTTATAAACAATTAGGAAATAATATTTTATTACTCCTTTTCAACGATCATTTCATATAGAACATTGCATTTATCCCCTGGATTCGCTTGCGGGCTGTGGAATAAGATAAGAACGTTCGTCCTGTGCAACAGCTGAACTTGGTTGGTCCGATTTCCCTCGCAATTCGACAATCATATGTCTGATAGCGGAAATCCACGTACTGCAAACCGCTGCGTGTTCCATGACGAGCAAATCGTGAATTTTATCAGCGGCGTTTACGTCGTTAGACCTCAAAGCTGGGGACAAAAGAGAAACAAAAAATAATATTCAATTCCGGGAAAATCGTTGACTATTTACGACAAATAACTCGTAAGGTGAAAATAGTTTTTCTCGCTCTATTCACTCGAGAAGCTTATATATACTTTCAAAACAGCCCTCTTCCAGTCTAACTCACAAAGCCAAAATACCATCTATGGAAATTTAACGAACCGTCTTTATCAGATTTTGAACGATGATGAAGTTTCAGAAATGGTATGAAAAGTATTTCTTTATTTTCAAAGGAATATTACCACTTTCCTTTGTTTTTTTAATCGTATAATCAATACATTAGGACGTTGAATAAGTTCTCGCTGTTTTCCAACAGATGGCGTTACCAGAACTGCGTACGATTAGATCAAGATGGCTACGCATCTGTGAAGTACGACGGGCAAGCTATAAATTCAGTGTACGAGGTTTGTTCAAAAAATAAGGTGACTTCAAATTTCGTGAGCAACGTACATTCGATTTTCGATTGTTTTTATTATGTTGGTACACATGTCCCCAACATATGATGACATTATCAGCTATTTTGCATATTTAGTTTGATTTTGACAGATATAAAGGTTAGATGTGTTTTGGTGTGCTTGGCGATTTTTTGCTACCGATTTGTGGCAAAACAATTCACGGCTTTGGCATCACGATGATGCACCTGCTCACAGATCGTGGCTTGTTTGTGATTTTTTGGCCAATAACACCGTAATCATGCCTCAGCCACCGTATTCACCGGACCTGGCCCCCTCGACTTTTTTCTGTTCCCAAAACTGAAAAGACCCATGAGAGGACGGAGATTGGCCACGATTAGGAGATCAAGACCGCATCGCTGGGAGAGCTCAAGGCCATACCAAAAAGCGCATGTAAGAACTACTTCGAGGATTGGGAAAATCGCTGGCACAAATGTATTTTATCTGAGGGGGATTACTATGAAGGGGACAACATAGTGATGAATAAATAAATATTTTTCGAGTAAAATAAAGTCACCTTATTTTTTTAACAAACCTCGTATGTCATGTCGCCGGAGTGTAAACAACTTTTTTTTCATAGTGTAAGACATGTCAAAATTCGTGCCAAAACAAGAGTATTTGCGGTGAATTTCAATGCACTACTCTATTTTAAAAATCTGCAGCTGAAGAAGACAGAGTTCTTGTTGAAACTTACGGCGACCTTGCTCTTTCGGAAACAACATGCAGAGATTGGTTTAGACGTTTCAGAAATAATGGTATTGATGTGTTGAATTCGCGGCATTACTTCATGAAGACTCATGTCAGACGCTAGCTTAACTTGCAGCTGAACTTGCGCTAGCTGAACTTGCAGAACGATTAGTAATTCATCACACAACAATTTCGAAACATTTGACAGCATTCAGAGTGATTTTATAAAAATAAAGCTGAATTTTCACGAAAAAAAGACAGCGAGAACTTATTCAACATCCCAATATGTATGACAAAAGATATCTGTAAAATTCAAATAGAAAAATACTAAGAACGAAAAAAATGATTATTCATGATTATATGAGAAAAACGGAAGTTATTTGTGACTTATATCGTATTAGCTGTCGTCTGACGAACGATTTCATTGATATCATGTGTTAATAATTTATTATTAAAACTCCGGTGTTGAGCAGCTTTGTATATATACTTGTATCAATACTTGAATGAGCTGGAAGCAGTTTAACTTCGCCGTCCGTGCCTCCCGTAGCAACACAATCGACAAGTCGACGATAGTACAGCCGCCTGTATCGGTAGAGGAACTCTATAATTTCCCTGTGCCTTTGTACAAATACGGGAACGCATTCGGCAATATTGACGGCGGAATGTACTGTCTCGGAAAGGTATTGACGGTGCATTGAGGATGGAGCGTACTGTCTCAAGAATGAATGACACCGGTGTGTTCATTTGCAATGGCAGGACAAGTACCTTGCGACAATTTCAAAACTTCAATGCCAACTTTGTCCTTGAGTTTATCCTCTTTCCACATAGTTTTCAAAACGTCCAATCTTCTTTCAACGTCCTCCAGTTTGCTACTGGACTGAAGTTCCTTCTTTATCACAGCTTCCAGATTCTCCATAGTCTCGTCCAGCGCTCGCGTCCTATCGACGGGTGTCTCTTCGGAACACGGTTCCACGGGTTGGCCGGTGGGCGCGCAAAGAGGACGGTGCGGTGCCGACGGCAGGGCGGAAGATTGTACAAGAGGCGGAAGATTGACGGACAAGCCAGGGGCTGGTTGGTCCTTGGTCAAACTCGGTGATCCGGAATTCAGGGGAAACGCTACTCTCTTGTTTAACAATCTTTTCGTCGAGGGGACACCGGTAACCGCCGTTGGTGAAAATGCCCATTTCGGCGGATCGTTCCAACCTGGATCGTGGCTGGATGACAGCGACTTTTGAGTGGACGTCACTTCGTTCGCTAAAATACAAGTGAGTATACGAATTATGGGTAGGTTCATGACAATGAAAAATTCGATTGTCTCTTCGACATTATTTGCATCCCTAAAGTGTTGAAAAAACGTGGGTAAAAGGATATTTCCATATCGGAAGTGTTTTAGAATCTACAGCCTGTTGAGCGGAACTGTCCGCTGGCTGGAAAAGAGGTAGCTGAGGCGCTCGGAGCGTTTTTCTGGAAACAGCATTTTTCCACGCAATCCCTGCGCAATTGAAAGGAAATTCAATTTGTAGGCCCATCAGGAAGCGATTTTTTGTGAAAAACTCTTAGAAATATTTATTTCGTCCGTTTGAAAGAGAATATTGGAATTTACTGTCCATAGGCAGAAGAATTAAATACGTTAAAACCCATATACAAAAATTTGTTTTATAGCGAAAAAAAAAATCCGAAGTTCATGCATTTCTCATGCCTCTCGATGGTAACCTCCCGTCAATAGTGCTGAAAAGAGCATACACATTGCACTGAGTTTCTCTTTAATGCTCGGTTGAAATATTGGTAGGAAATTTTTCACACTTCACGACTACTGCAATGTTTTTCGTCGATCGACTCTCTTATGTATTTCAATATGTAGGTATTTTGCTATATAGTCATTTTGTACCGACATTATAAGCGTGTAAAACACATATTGGAATAATTGATCCACTAAAACTTGCTTATGAATTTATTAGCGTTGTAGGTGGCACCTTACACGGACATCTGGGCATGGCTTGTGCACGCAGTAAATTGAAGTCAAGGGCATACTTAGTATTCGTGGGTGAGAAGTAATTGGAAGAAAAAATCAATTTTCTAATGAAAATTTGAATTTTTGGGGGGCTTGAGCGACCTCTAAATATTTCTTGACCGCTCGCATCTTACGTGACCATTTTTTTCGTTCTTTAAAGTAGATAATTGAGTGGTGAGAAAAAAGAAAAAAGAGCTAAAATTTGTGCCACCCTAATGTACATACAAATAAATGTCCACACGATTTTTCAATCATGTAATTTATTCCTCCAAAATGAATTTTTTTCCAATATCGCTGGTTTTCGGGTCGTCACAGTAGCCTAACCCTTTAACGGTACAAGATATAGAATTAACGGTATGCAACTTGAGAATTAAAGCTAGCCATTTATTCAATCAAATCGAGTTTTATGTGCACAACTTTTAACAGCTTTTTACAAAACAATAACTTTGTACTATGTAACATTTCTCTCTTTTTGTTCATTCACTCCTCCACTCCATTTCTTTCTCCTCCCTCTTCCTCCTTATTCATCGTTCTGCAGACTTCCTCTATTTCCCCAAAGTACTCACATATTCCTTTTCGTATTTTCCCACCCAACATATTTATAATTTCTTCCTTCATTGCCAAGTCATCTATTCCTTCCATCCACTCTTCCGCTTCCTTTCTTGTTTTCTCTGTAACTAACGCCCTGCCTTTTCTACATTCTAACACATGCTTCAACGTCTCATTCCGTTCTTTACATACCCTGCACATCCATATTTATTTTAGCCAGTTTTCCAGCAGCTTCTATTATAAATTATATAAAATCTTAGCCCATGATTAAGCCATAAACGCCCTGGTAAACTTTCAAGAGATCCGCAAGCGTAATCGCCCATGTCAGATTCGAACTCATAATCGCTGTGGATTTCTGCACAGTGGACAAGAACATAACAGAGCCTCGTCGATCGACGACTCCTTTGGATTGATGCATCGTGCGATCTTCGAGGAAACGAGCCTTTTATCTTTTTCTATGGCATTTTTATACTTGTTAGCCCAATAAAAAATGCTACGATCGTTATAAGCATTCTACCTTGTTAGCTAACCCACACATTTACAAATGCCCAAACTTTTGCTCCTCAGATACATGCGTGTAACGCTATTGCTTGCTCAATACTATAGAATGTTTACAAGTCCAGCTCTGTCGTCATATGGAAGAAGGCGGCATCTACAAAAAAATCGAAAAAGCGTTTTACTATACGGAACGATGGGAAATTTTGGAAATTCCAACGGTACCAAAAACACATTTTCGATTTTTCTTGTAGTTGCCACCTTCTTCCATATGACGGTAGAGCTGTTCTCTAATCGTAAAGGTTATGTATGGGACGTCAATGAAGTTATTTTCCAATTATCGTGGAAATGAAAAATTGATTCTACTGCAGGGGAACTTTTATTCCAAATGAATCATAGCAGTGGCGCGAAAGATTGCGAGAAAAAAAATGCCTCACTGCGATGCGAATTCAGTCAATGTTGATTGTCAGACAATCCATAACCTCACAAAAATTGATCCGTGGTGCAAGTTCCCACAGGGCACAACATTTTATTCATTTTCATCACTGGAATCAAACGGACGGTGAAACCGTAAGCAGTAACAAATCATCATACAGCATCCATTTTCACAATGATAAATAAACCGAAACAATTATTCGTTACTTCGCAGCAGGCGGAAAAAAGCTCTCTGCCGCTGGATTTGCAACAAGTACGCAGCGAATGCGATGTTTATTGCGGTATCGTGCTACCGTCAATTGTTAAGCAATGTTTTTATTTACCAACTGTCTTTTCTTCCATGCCGATCTTGCTTTCCGACCGATTGTCTTCGATATTTCGTTTCTTGACCGGGTACGGGCTATTTTGATAAATAATCGGTAAAAAACTGGCGGAAAAAACAGAACAGCTGATCAGTCGTTCGCCGATTCGTGGCAATCTCTTCGAAACGTCAAAAACGCCAATTAAAAACAAGCTCGTGTCGTCACGTCCAATGCGCAAAACTCTTGTCCGCAGTCGAGAATTTTTGCCTATATCGTATGATTTTTTCGTGGCGAATAAAACAGGGCGGTCTGGCTTTCGTCGTGTTTCGGTATATATAGTTCTCGCTTGGGGTAGAATTACCAATTTCGCGCGAACTTGCAACTACCGACAGTCGGTTCTACGACGCATCCGTACATATGTATAGTGTGTTTAGTAAAAAAAAAAAGAGAGTAAGAGAACGCTGCACGTTACAATGCTGTCGAGGAACGAAAATTCGTTGAGGAAAAGGAATCTCGATAAAGAAACGACGGCGCTAAACCACAACCCCGCGTATGTTGTGCTTTCTTTCATCTTAATCCTTTCGTCGCAATATTAAGCGTCAAAATCGGAAAATCTGCGAAAACGTCTCGGCTTATTCATCCCGATTAAAGGTTTATTTTGGCGCCCCTTTCTATTTTTGGCTAGCTACCGCGCGTCGTTGAATTCACGTCACGAATATACGATCAAGTTTTTTCTATACACCGAAATAATAATACGGTCTAAAAGTAAACCGTCTGCTTGCCAAAATAGCATCCAAAACATCACGCACTCGCGACTCACGAACGTACACACACATACACGTACACATTGTTAAACAGGTAAGACTGAAACTATCGTTGCATGCTTCTAGTGTCAACGAAAATTGGAACTTTCTTCTCACTACGCTTCAACACGATTTTCCTGTCGCAACCGTCGAGAGCTCTCAAGTTTTTATTCCAATGTTCACATCCCCGGGTTACCGCATCGCCTAACCTCAAATTTTCACAACTGCGCGTGTGTCAGGAAGGTTCTTATTGAATGTAATTCAAATCGCCGGAAGTTTTCGGAAAATTACCATTTCTGCCGAATTCGTTTGTAAATCTTTAATTAGGATGCTAAAAAACGGTTTCGGAAAGACTCAAAACCGGAGCGGCGCATCTCGGACGACCAATCCTGATGACAATAAATGAGATTCATGTTTGCAGCGTTTGAATGCAGTGAAAATTATTATTTTTCAATGGCTCGCATTTCATTCGGCAAATCTTCGTTACGAAAAATCGTCAGCCATTTTTTAAGTCGCTCATTCAGAGACCTAGAATTTTAATCTACGAGAAAAGGTTTTATACAATTACTAAGAGCAAATCAAAATATAAGAAAGAATTTACATTACATCCCGACAATGGAAACTTCATGACCATGGAGAAAAATATTTTATCAGTGTTTCCAGTTTCTATTTCTATTCTATCAATGTTTCCAGACGATCGATTGGATGAAAAAGGAAAGACATGCCAGGCAAAATCAAGGTGAAGATACTGGCAGGTAGAAACCTGCCGGTGATGGACCGTTCCGGCGACACGACCGATGCTTACGTGGAAATAAAGTTTGGCAATACGACGTACAAGACAGACGTTTGTCGCAAGTCGCTAAATCCGCAATGGAATTCCGAATGGTACAGATTCGAAGTAGACGACGCGGAGCTTCAGGACGAACCTCTCCAAGTTAGATTGATGGATCACGACACTTATTCCGCCAATGACGCTATTGGCAAAGTTTACGTCAATCTAAATCCCTTGTTGTTGCCCGGCTCGCCCTTGGCCGTTAAAAATATTTGGACACTCGAGGCCACCATGAACTCCAGTAGCGGAGCGCAAGGCGGTGAGTGGAAAGAAATCAGACTCCGCAAATGAAATCGTACATACGCTTCCGCCGTTTCGTTCCCTCCTGTCTTCCAATTGGAGTGCTCAATCGCTTTACACTTTTCTGGACGACGAAATCGCTCTCAACTCGGATTAGATTTCTCCCAGAAGTTTCTAGATTATATTTAAGGGGGCTCAGCGACCTAGAGAGCCGAAAAAATGGCCAAATTGTGGGCCAAAGTGAGAAAACTTTGCGAGCCTAATAAAATAATGAGCGAGTTTCCCATTTGGACGATTTCCATTCGATTACCCTCGCATCTTACGGCGGTATTTACATTTACCACGATGAAAAAATCGAGAACTTTTTTCCCTTCAAACGATAGATCTATATATGCAGAATATTCTCCCGAAGTTTGAAGCGAAACACGTAAACCCTTAAACGTTACAGCCCGTCAACGATGTGCCTCACCGCTCGGATTCGGAGCGGGCGTAACCTTCCAATCCCTTTTTCTCGTAACTGCATTTTCGAAATTGGCGTACAGGATTACTAAAAAACTATCAAGCTGATTGCGTTGAATCTTGGTAGAAATATTGATAATATTGCTATCTTCTACTTAACGAGAATTTTTTTGTCAGAAAAGATTTAAAAAACTACTTTTTCAATCCGAATTTTACAGAAATTTTGCGTGAATTGTTGATAAATTTGGATTTTCTTTATTTTAAGTACTGCCAAATAGAAACTATACATGTTATAGCTGAAGGAAATTTTTGAATTTTCTTACAAATCAAAGTCTATGGTGGCTCCGGCACTTTGATAATAAATTAATTGAAAAAAAATGTGTATGCTTGAATATACTATTAAAGTATACCTACAGTTTGATAAATGTAGAATAATTATTTCTTAATTGAAAAAATTCCTCAAATTTGCTTAATCTTTTTTCCGTCTGAAAGTATATCCCGCCTTAACCAATATGATGGAAATTTTTAACGTGCAGGTTCAGTCATGACCGGATGGATACCGGTGTTCGATACGATGCACGGTATTCGCGGAGAAGTAAACATAATTGTTAAGGTTGAATTATTCTCGGACTGCAATAAATTTCGTCAATCGTCGTGCGGCGTCCAGTTCTTCTACTGTAAGTGAGAAACAAAAAGGCTATCGCGCGTACCCCCGCGACAGTTTTCGAGGAGTACAAATTCATACAAAACTATTCGACATTTTATTCTCAGCTTCAAACATACCCCACGGATATCACGCTCAGGTGATACACGGATTCGTCGAAGAGCTTGTGGTCAGCGATGATCCCGAGTACAAGTGGATCGACAAGATCAGAACTCCTAGGGCTTCGAACGAGGCGCGCCAGACCTTGTTTCTCAAGATGAGCGGTGAAGTTCAGAGGAAAATAGGCTTGAAAGCTTTGGATCTTGGAGGGAACGCAGTTATCGGGTAAAATATTCCACACGTTTCAGAATATTCAGTCCTTCCAGCGGAAAATTCTTGTAGAATTTTAAGGACCGGATTTCCCTATCTTAAGGGGTAATAACACCTTGTGGGAGCGAAATCAAGGGTCATCTTCTCCAATTTATTTAAGAATAACGAAGCGATTTTTTTAAGTTAGTTTTGCAATACATATTTATATAAGTCTTGAAGTACAAGCATTTTTTGGTAAATGTTTACAAAATAATCCCCACCCCCCTCCAGGGTGGGGGGATTTATAGAAAATGACCCCCTGAACACGATGGTGAAGCGAAATCGCGGCGGTCACCCCCCCCCCCCCCCCCCCCCATAAAAAGTTACGGAGTTTTGAAGTTAGCGGAAATACCAATGCAGTCAAACTAGATTTTAAATTAATTAATTTTTATTGAATGAATTATTCAAATGAATGTGTGGGTTTTGTCGGGTTCGTGTCGGGGGGGGGGGGGGGGGGGGGTGACCGCCGCGATTTCTCTTCACCATTGCGTTCAGGAGGTCATTTTCTATAAATTCCCCCACCTCCCACACCCCTCCGAGGTGAGGGTATTTTGTAAACATTCACGAAATTTTTTTCTGATTTATTTAAAAACAAAATGGCCGCGCAGAGGCTGATAAAAATAAGCTCCTTCTTTTAAATGGGCGGAAATCTAGAGGTCACAATTTTCAATCCAGAACAAAAAAAGGAAAAAAATTTTGAAGAAGGATGTCAAAATCTAGTGAAGTACGTAGGATTTTTGAGTTTCGAGTTTGAGTTTTGATATCGACTTTTACAAAAGTAGCGTCGACGTAAAGAAATTTTTTTGTCTTAAAAAAATCGGTCATAAAATTGTTAAATTTCAATTGATCGAAAAAGAACCGTGTATCCTAACCGGCTTTTTGGTGGTAGCTGTTTTAGTTTGAAAATTCGAGTAGTGCCGATATCTAGTGACCGAATTTAGAAAATGAATGAGTACCGACAGTCGATAATATGTATTTGCCGATTTCATGACCTCTAAATAAAAAAAACGAGCATTAGAAAGTCGCTCTCAAATTTCCTGCAATTCAGCGCCATTACCTCAATCAGGTAAATCGAATTTTCGGATCGACATAAACCCTTTTGGATATCATTTTTGGGGATTTACACGATCTTCAAGGCCAACAAAAAAATGGAACGAAAAAAAATTCACAAGGTGTTACCCCTCAAGCGTCATTCGACGCATGCGTACAAAGCGTAAAGTGGCCGATAAACGAACTAAATATTTTTCTCGAAGGATTTTGCAGAAAATGTAACACGTAAGGCACCAATTTGTTTCACCATCAAAAATAGGTAACAGGAGAAACAATATACCTTAGAAAATTAGCCACAACTTCTGTCAGCCGACAAATTCACTTTTCTGATCAGATCACCCACTTTTTTGTCCGTTGAGCGGACCAGACGGAGGTGTGCCACGTCACTACTCTTTAACGGGGTATCTCTTTCTGGAAGTCCAATTTGAAGGGTCAGACTGATGAATTTTTTCCTAGTAACACACTGTTTGGAATAACATTATTTTTTCTCCACATGTACACATGTTTGTGGTTACAATGGAATTTTTTCGGAAGAAAATTTTTCAAAGTGTTCATGGTGCTGCAGTTGGCCTTGCAGTCCTCCAGCGGCGAGGCCCGAATCGGCGGGTTCCCTACCAGGCTCAAATGGAATCTGAAACGAAAACAAAAAATGTTTTCCTTCAAATATACCCAACTGGCTACAAATATCTTAAAATAATGTTGAAAGTTCACACTATAACAACATGCAAAAAAACAATTGCTTGCAGTTTTCAGCGAGGGATACCCCCTTAAGTACTTGCCGATTTCTTTGATTGAAAAAACAAGCGATTGTTTGCAGAGAAAAAGCGGAAGTTTAAAACTTGTCTATGCGGCCATATTGCAATTTCTGCTACGTAGTTCCAGTTTGTCGCGATAGGTTCGCCAGTGGCGGTTATCGGTAGAACAGGCGAAGCGGCAGTAAGGACAAACACTGTAAAAATCGTACAACTCCATAGCGTGATAGAACGGGACCGTGGATCCGTCCTGTCTTGGTATACCCGAAATCATACATTTCCGCTGAATGGACGAGTCTTAATTCTGTAACTTCGGGTTACAGTTACGTGCAGAATTTCGATCTAGAAGGAGAATCGGGAATAGTGGCGCGTGGAATAGGAACTGCCGTGACGCTCGTGAAACTACAGGATATCACGTCGAGTCTTCCCATCGAAACGTCCAACATCGAGGAGTGAGTAGGCTAAGAATAACGCTCTTAAGGGGTTAGGCTACTGTGACGATCCGAAAATTGTTATAAAAGTTGTTACAAAAATTAATTTTAAAGTAACAAGACGATTGAAAAATCGTTGGGACATTCATTTTTATGTACGTTAACCAAGGTGTGTACAAAATTTCATTTTCGACTGTCAATAATTAACGACGTCAAAAGCAATCTCGTGAAGGACCTTTGAACGTGTGGGGCTCAACAATGTACTTGATCTTAGTCACTCGGTTGATCTGAAACAAACAAACGAGTTTTTTTTCTTAAAATAGATCATATTGACTAAGACTCGATTCAGACTTTTTGCTATCGTGTTTCAATCTTCGAAAAAAATGTGAATTTTCGATTTTTCGACATCATTCTTATAAATAATAATGCAAAAAAAATGTTGAGAAGGAATACGTCGGTCAAGACATAAACTACTGTTACAGTGAATAAGTGTACATGGCTGTTGCGCATATGGAGAACCGGGAAAACTGGAAAAACTCGGGGATTTGCTTTCCTCTCGAGATAATCAGGAAAAAGTGAGGGAATTTTTCCAGAATTTACTTTTTGCGAAAATTACGAAAAATGAAGTCGGCTTGAAAAAAAAACCAAAAGGTATCAAAATAAATATTTTTATATATTTTTAATATTGATATTATTCTTCATTATATACAATAAAAGTTATGTCAGTGCCAAATATTAAAAATTTCAAATACTAAACACTAATCCACTCTAAAGCTATGCATTCGTTTTGTCGATACATAACCACAATTATTATTGTAGATAAATGTTTATATTATGTTGATTTATTGGCACCGACACAAAAATTCTGTTGATAATGTAGAACACATTCTGTATTTACTTTCAATGTATTTTTTTTTTTACTTTAGGAGGTTTGTTAAAAAAATAAGGTGACTTTATTTTTCTCGAAAAATATTTATTTATTTATCAATATCTATTTTGTCCCCTTCGGTTCGTTTTCATCGAAAAATATCCGGGTTACACTTTAAAAATTCCTTAACATGTCTGCATAATCAAAATTCGGAAAGTACAAAATTGAATGGTAAAAAACTGTTGAAAACTTTCAATTCTGGAAAAGTGAGCGTTCTATTTCAAATTCTTCCGGCTCAAAATGACCCGGTGTCAACGTAGGGTTGAAAAAAAAATTATGTTCTTCATTTGACCCCACTCTTCCTCGAGTATTAGCAGAACCTGTTATGGGAAACCTGGAAAAGTCCCGGAATTTCCAAGTCAATAATGCGTAACAACCATGTGTACCAAATTTCGAGTCAATTCGTTTATCAAATGTCGACAAGTCCTGTAAAAAAACTCGTCTAAAGCTTAAACTTAATCTCGTTCAAACCTTCACCAACAATTCTACCGTTGTAATCACAATTTTACCTTCAACCAACGATGTTGAAGTTTGCATCGTTGGAATGCAACGAAAAGTTATTGTATCTTCTTATTGCCTCATTTTCACTGCCATCCAAAAAGGTTTCTTTCATATTTAGGCTGAAGATCCCTAACAAGAATCCTGAAAATAAATTAAGTGATTTAGAGGCTTAAATTTGCCAAAAAAGTTTGAGCTACGGAACCTTCGTTGCGTTCCAACGATGCAAACTTCGACATAATTTCAATCGTTGATTCCTGCACGTCACGTTGGATCTTCCTCTTCAATTCGCGGCGCCTCAAGCGAGAAACGAGACTTTCGACACTTTCACAGTAGCCTAAACCCCTGACTATGAGTTGCCGATTCTCTCTTCCTTCTCTCCTATCGTTGACACTTCCGATGAGAGAAAAAGAAGAAGAAAAACAATGTACAAAATTCTCAATTAAAGCAGCGTCGTTTTGCATCCTTTCTCTGTTGTCCAAACCGCATGCCGTTTTACAGTCTAACGTGTTTTGGTTTGCAATCTAAGGGTCCTCTCGATTTTTCCGAGAGCGACGACAGTATGCCGTTGCTCGCGAGCTCGCCGAATCAAAGTCCGGTAGCGTGTTCCCCGATAAACATACGTCCCACCACGATGAGTCAGCGATTTCCAAAGTACGAGAAGTCACCAAAGCATCAGCGACGCGCGACCGCGCGGGTTGCCGAATACAGAGCGACGTCGCTGAGAGGCCGACAATTCTCGTTGCAAAGTAACGCGACGATCAACGGGGCGCCGATCAGAAAAGGCATTGGCTCGAGTTTGTCCCTCGCGGAGGATTTGATAAGCGAAACGTCGCTCAGGAATATGCTAGCCCTGGAGGACATGAGAGGCGAACCCGCCGGCAATCCGTTCTCCCGTGGCTTGAAAAATTTTCGATATTTGCATCAGAACATATTGCCGAAACGGGTTGCCCAGATAAAGTCGAGATTCGCAGATTCGTTGGACGACGAAAGTGATCCCGAGAGCAATTACTCGAGCACGTGGTCCCTAGCGGGCTCCGAATCGAACCGATCGTCGATCGTCGATCTCCGACAGTCGATCAGACGGAAGAAGTTTACCCACAAGAAGATGCCACCCAACGACGGAATCGCGGCACTCCTCATACGCTCGGTGCACGCGGGTTTTCCCCTCGACAGCGTTAAGGAAGATCGCGAAACGCCGGCCCCGTCGCCCGTTAATTTTCTCGGCGACACGGCCGAATACGTAGGCGACCGATCGCCAACGGACAACGACAATGACACGGCCAATCCGAACGTCGACGCTCCAAAGTCCCGGGAGGCTAGCGCTATACTGGAAAACGAAATCGTCGCAACGAACGAGGAGCTCGAGCCGAAATACGCGAGCGACATATCCATACCGATGATGTCGTCATCGGAATCCGATACGTCGTCCTCCGACGAAGACGAACCCTCGGAATCCAGCACTAACTACAATATTCTCGACGAGACGTACTCACTCATCGATCCTCAATCGCCGGACGAGAGAAAGTATTCCCGTGCCTTTTCGAAAGCCTCGAAGAGCTCCGACGTTTCCAGCAGCTCCGACCCCGTCGCGTCCCCGATAAAGATCATCAAGCAGTCCTTCGAGAGCGAGAACGTCGCCGAAATTATTCCGGTTCGCGAGGAGGACTCGGATCTTCAGACTCGACGAGATCGCAGCTTGGAATCAAGCACGGATTACAATATTCTCGATGAAACTTCGTCGCTCCTGGAATCAAAGTTGCCTGGTGATCCGCCGAATCGGTCGGATTTGGAGACCATCGATAGAGCGGTGATCGTCGGCACGTTGGGCTCGTTCGAGACGCCGGAACAAATGGAGGCTACGACGGATTTGGCAATGGAGGACGAGGCCGAATTTTCGGTCATTGGGTTAGATTGTCTCTCGGAACACAGTACGGATTACAATTTTTTCGATGATACGCAGTCTCTCATAGATCCCGGTACTCCCGACGATGAAACTTTTCCCATTGCTTTTCACCGCGACGTCGAGAGCGAGAAGTTTCCTCGAGTTTCTGGCCGCACCGAGCTGCCCTTGTCCTATACGGCAAAAGATCAGCGGATTTTGGAAATCGCCATCGCCAACGTTGATCTTCGTTCACCGGTTGAGTCCCCGTTCCGCGCCCGCGGCTCAACGGCCCTTAGCACGCAAAATACGGGTGCCGAAAGCGTCACCGAAGTCGCCGACGAAGGGCCGTTGATCTCGTCCGCTAGCTTGACGAAAATCGATGAACCCGTAGGTACGATAGCGAGCTTGATCGGACAGCCGTCAAGAGTCCCTTCGCCGTCTGACGACAAGCTGGATTCCAGCACCGATTACAATATTCTCGATGACAATTGTTCTCTGACGGAACGAAGCTCCTTCGGCGACGAGAATTCAAAAGCCGATTATCCGGAAACTTTCCGTACTGCGAATTTGGCCGAAAGTCTCAATATCGGCGAGCTGCTTCTGCCGTTGTGTCTGAGGCAGATCGACGTAGCCTCAGGGACGATCGAAGACTCGGAAGCAGCTGCGAGCGAGCGGCGTTTTTCCTTCGATTCTCAGGCAGACCCAAACTTGAACTCGAGCACCGACTACAACGTTCTGGAAGACGCGACCTCGTTGAACGAGGCCAGTTCCCTCGACGAGACGAAGCTTGGCTCGATTCCGCAGAGTGTCGAAACTGCCGATCGGTCGAAGCTCATCGCGGAACTGACGTTGCCACCGGTGTTGGGCGGATTCGACAGGCTACCGGGAGTCGGCGGTGAATCTCCGAGCAGGGATAATTTCGTTGCGCCATTCTCGACGACGCCCTCGACCAGCAACGATGAAAACGATCCCGATCTTTCGACCTCGACGTCATCCTCCCCCTCGCGTAACCCGCAATCTCCGGTCAGACTGAAATTTCTACCGAAGCTGCAGCACTTCGACAGTGCCGACGATCCGGACTTCGTCACGAGTACACCCGTCGAGACTGACGTCACGCCACCCGATTTTTCACCGATCGAAAAATCTCCGGAATCCCCGGAATACAAGAAGTGGGATTTTCCGTCGATTTCCGGAATTCCAAATGCGCGGATCGGACTTCTCGGCAGGGAGGGAACGTGCGATGGAACGAGCCTCGATCGGATAACACCGAGAACGTTCACCGTCGGGGAAAAGATATTCGACAACAAGGGCAAACCGATTTGCCCGTTGGGCGTGCCCGTTGACAGAGTGACAACGGCGAGCGACATAAGGGCTGCGAACAGCGCAAAAACCTCGAGAGACTCAAAGACGACGGTCGATTCGAAGATGAAGAAGGATCCGAAGATCGGTTGTTCGGCCACCGAGGAAGCGCTACGAGAGAGCGAGAATTCTTCGGAAGTTCCAGGTCCGAGCGTTCGAAACGAGGTTACACCACCGCCGTTGAGAAAACCATCGAAGAAAGCCCAGAAGAAGGTCGAACGCACGGACACGGTGATATACAAAGGTCCGATGAAGGATCGCGAGAAAACGACGATGCGCTCGGCTGCGACGAATCGCGATACGGTCGGTAAAACAGCGAAGAAAATCGGCACTGCGTCGAGTCCCATACCGATAATAGTTGCGCCACCTCCGGAAGAGCACACCACCCGATTGCAAGTACCGGTCATACAGACTACCAGTATCAACGTTCACAGTACACATTCGCCGGACGAGATGAAGACCCAACGCTTTGGCACCGTGGCCACCCACAAATGTCAGCCCGACGAATTCCAGCTGAGCGAAAAGTTCAACAGGAAGTATCGCCAGCACTGCATACTGGATCTCATAAAAATAATCGACACCAAGATGATGCATCATGCGCATCACGAGAGACGCGACTCGACGAAGAGCAGACAGCGAAGGAAGCGCGAACGCATGAACGCGAGCGCTACACCCTCGCCGGATTCGATTCACCGTACGAAATCGCACAGAAGACGCTCGCGATCGCGTTCACCCGATCGTCAACACGTACACTCCAAAGTATCGCCGCTCTCGACTCACTCTTTCCCGCTAAAAACGACTTCCAGCTCGAACCTCAACTGCGACCCGCCGCCCTCGGACTCGTCCTGCGAGAATATCACGAAAAACGAGGCTGCCGACTCGCCCACGCTCTGCAAAGATCCTTCGAATGCCGCCTTCGTAAATGATAATCCATCCAGTACCAATGACGATCCGTCTAGCCTCAACGCTGAAATAACCGATTCTTATGTAACTTTGTATAATCCTCCTGACGCACCCTTAACGAGCGATAATCTTGCAAATGTCGACGAAAAAACGATCGTTTCTGTAACTAATGAAATGTGCTCGAAATTGCTCCTACCGAAGGACACGGAACATCCGGTTTTCAAAAGTCACAGCGCCGGTAGCTTAGATAAATTTGGCCAACGATCGTCGTCACCCGTCACTAAAATTACTAACACTCCTAATAAAACTGACGATTTGTGTGTGCCTTGCTTGCAACTCACCCATAGACAACAGGACGAGCAACCATCCTCGCCACTGCCTGCGTCGTCGGCTATGCCATCGTCGTTGGGCTCGAAGGCCACGCCCAACCCAATGTCGACCAAGAACAACAGCACCGCGGTACCCAACATGCACAGGAGATCGAGCGATTCCGATCTTAGTATCACGCCAAAAGGTGAGATTTATATTTTCTCAATTAAGCATTACGTATATAAATATCAATATATATATAGACATGTGAAGATTTATTCATTTTTGAACATGGCGCGCTTTCTTGGACATCGAGAACGACCCTCACGAGTGGTAGATCGTAGCTCGGCATTGACTTGCTTGCGAGATATTTTCTAAACGTGTATGGGGTGTCTCAAAATGACCTGACATTTTTATTTATTATTGTCTCTGCTACGACGAACGCTTCCGCTTATTGTAGCTTCAATGTACGGGGTACTTCCCCTTATTACATTTCCCACCATTTTCTCCACCACTACACATCCCTAATTGATCCCCACCTTCCGGCCGAAACCGACTTCCCTCTCTGTATCGCATCCGCCATGACATTTTCTGCCATGGGTATAGGGAAACTGCGGAAAACCCATGCCATTACCGCCGGTTCCGAGTTCGCTTTCCAGTCTCGGAGCTAGTCGCGTTTCGTCGAGAAATAAATCGCAGGCTACAGTCATACACATACGACACGCACACACGTACCGGTCCATGTGCGCGACATGCGCGTGGTACCGGAGCTACGTCACGCCCGTATTTATTTTTCTCCCAAACTACGAGACGGCGATTCGAACCCGCGATCTCCCGATGTGCCGATTCCAGAGGCAAGCACGCTAACCACTAGACCAGCACACCGGTTCAGTTAATTTTATTAGTAAAACGTATTATTTATTTGAAAAGTACGAATATTTTTATATTAATATAAGGTACAATGGAAGTTATGTGTGCAACACAATATCGATAAATGGCCGCCTCGTCCGTGTTTGCAAACGTTGACTCTTGTGACGAATTTTTCAATACCATTTTGGCATAATTGCGGACTGATTAATTAATGGTTTGTCCACTAGGGCACTCAACAGCCACTTTTTCCTGCTAGAGGGTATATTGTATTATAGCGTAAACAGAACACGTTTAGTGATATTTGGTTATGTCCGTGTTTCTACGACTATTGTCGAATTTTCCTTTAATCCAGTTGTGAAGAAATTGTGAAGGATACGTCTGTGTTGTGCAATTGGATGCACTTATTGTCTATTATGTTGTCCATCCGTATAATTTTAGCACAGGGCTGACATTTTTTAAATTTTTTTATTAAGAGTGTCCAACGTACACAACGCTAGATACAGAAATAAAGTAAAGGCCTTAGGACATATGTCCCATCTAGCCACTGGTACAAAAGTATATGGTCGTTTACAAAAAAAATACATAGATGTCACCCTATGAGAAACAGGGCTGACATGATACGTTATATTTACGTGGCGCCATCTGCGCCGAGCTTTGCGTTGGGTTCCTCATTGCTTCCTTGAGCTCCAAAATGGTCTGTGGATCATTGGCATACACTTTTCCTTTCGGAAAAACCCAACGAAAGTCCAATGGCGTCAAATCGCACGATATTGGTTGCCATTTCACATCGCCGCGGCGTGAGATAACAGGAAATAACCATTTCTATGCGTTTCTCGATCTTGTAATTCTCCATGATTAAACCTCAATACCCCCCGATGCTAATTGTCAAAGATTAGTACCACGGTCTTACATACAGTTCTTGCAACAACGGTGGTGGCGGTACGTTCGCTTAATGATCACGCTCTGTGTTGCGATTTACGGCCGCTAGGTGCGTGACGATAGATGAGTACACTGTGCAACGAAGGCAGAACACGAGACGGTATCATTCTGTCTCTTTTTCTACTACATATAACACATGCGCTGTAAACCCTAACCCCATTGCTCGTATTTATTCCGTATTCCGTAAACAATATTTAATTTACGGACGAAGAAAGTACAAGTACGTGTTCTACACGATCGAAGATAACTAACCAATTAACGCTTCATCGGATTTACGTTAAAATGTAAGGTGAACACTTGCAAATTTTAAGTGATTCTGCTGAAAACGAATGACATTTCGTTAATAGCTGTCACCAAGGTGATTCGGCCAAGTGGATTCGTTCCGCGCTCACACTCATACTATTTTGGGTTAATTTCCCTAATCTACGTTTTTTTCCGGAATTTATTTCCGATGTACGCAAATCACTTTGAGCGGGAATGGGCGTACTTGAAATGTTTAAAAACTTGATTTCCAACGCAATTGTTAAGAATCTTCAAAATAACTATTGCAAAAGAATTGTAAAATAATAATTACCCTGAAACGCACGAAAAATACTTATTATTGAAAGTGTAGGAGAAAACTACGAGCAAACACGTGAATAGTTTTCGCTGTAGCACAGAGGTTATGTCGCGCACCGGACCTCATCACACTGATCTACAGCAGCGACGCGCAGTGGCGTTAAAGCTAGCGAAAAGCTTGCTCAATAAGGGTACTAATCCTCACCACTTCGACTTCGTTTCGATACCTGTATACAAAGCCGTGATTAGTACTCTATGTTCGCCACAAAAAAAGTGGCGCGCAGTTTAAAATGTCAAGTCATTTTGTGACATCCTTTATATACGATTGCAGTGGAATTTCATTCAGATTAGTTTTGAACAGCTTACAGGAACAGGTGAGAACTACCCTGAATCGTTATCACTTGTTAGAACGAGCAGAAACAGCGTCAACTCTGCTTGTCGATTGACAGCTCGTACGGCTTACATACCTGCGCATTTTTCAAGCTGTCTGAGGTCCCACTGATTTGTTTTTTTTCTCTTCATTTTATTTTGTCGATAATAATACGATTCATCAAGCTCCCAAATTTCGTTTCCTTTTTTTCATATATGGTAAGAAACGCAAATTTTCAGAGAGAACGAATAACGAGTGAAGAGAAGTGGTAATTTTTTTTTGAGATGTCATTTTTATCATTTTCTATGCGTTGGAAAAAACATTGGAGCTGGAAACGAGTTGATGCATAATCTTACAAGAGTACCTTGAGATCTCGTATGTAAATTGCCAATATCGATTTGTCTTCGTTTTTCCATTCAGCCCTGAGCAACTCCACGTTGGAGCCGAAATTTATTTAGTGAAAAGCAGGCAATCTTTTAGTATCGTTAGTATAGACTCTCGCATCATCGTACGACCGTCAGGAAGTTATGTTTTTTTTTTGTTTTTCTGTTCCATTCACATTATTTCTCCTGCCAGGATTTTATAGATTCTCTCATAAACGTGAGTACCGTGAGAAACACTGATATTTCATTAAACGATTTGCCAATTGGTTCTCTTAATTTCCCAAGCCCTAAAAGATCTGAAGACCAAAATCATTCTTGAAAGATCAATTTGAACAGTCCGCTTTGTAACGTTGTTCTTGGATATCGCAAAATTCCAGCTGGAACGAGTGAATAGCTTCAGTGCTTTTAGGGCACGTCAGTGTTGTCCCCATATACAAATATATCGTTTTCCAATCGCGAAGCATTCTACATTGCTCGATGTTGACGTATATATTATACACATGTACGTTTCTGATTCTATGTATTGCAGCTTGGAAAAAAAATGAGTGCCGATCCCCGTACTTCGTATACTCTTAACATTTGCTGTGTGTATTTCAACAATATGCACGAGTCGACGTGTTGTTTTTATGCATGCATTTTTTAAACTATCGCTCTAGCATTTTCGTGTGATTATACAGGATAAAAGTGTGCCCCAAACCTTGCTCGTAATCATTTTTTGTTCGTTTCAATATCGTGTTAAGGGGGGAGGATACCATTGCTGATTTTCATGATTTTTTTTATGTAAAGAGTTTTCCACATTTTTTGAGACTCAGGATAGGTTTCATTGCCATTTTTTGGCTGTTACAGGGTTTTTTTTTATTTTTATTAATCTTTAAAGATGGCGGAGGTATGGCACAGTCTTGTAAACGGGTTGCGGCGCATGCTGTCAGACGACGTGACACGTAGCGTCGGCGGGATTAAACTGAAAAAAAAACATACCAACGAAGATTTTTCTTTCATTAACACTCATACGCAGATTATGAATCAAAAAGTGAGAAATGTTGAAAATCAATTAATTGATGCGTTTTGAAACAAAAAGATTGAATTTTTCGTTACAAAGATGGCTACATTTTACCAATATGTTTTTTTTTAACATTTAGGGTCATGTTTTAGACAATAACGATCGAAAAATTTGTACCAAATTTCATCAGAATCGATACAGTTTAGAAGACCGTGCCATACCACCGCCATTTTTAAATATTAATAAAAAAAAATACCATGTAACAACCAAAAGTAGTAATAAAACGTACCCCAAGTCTCAAAAAAGGTGAAAAAATGTTTGGCTAGAAAAAAAATCATAAAAATCAGGAAAAATCTTTCTCTCTCTTCAAGGTGTCTACCCCGTCAAAGTTTGCGCATCCCTATGCCTACATTAATTTCCGAAAACACCCTCGTTTATATTCTGAAAGTACTCTATACAATCGACTGAAGATCGAAACATGCTGTTCGAATAGAAAAAACCCAGACGGTGCTGTAACACTGTGCCACAACTCCGCCGTTTTGATGATAAATGAATTTAAAAAGATTGTTTTGTATACTCAAATATACTGTCAAAGTATACCTACAGTTTCATAAATGTGGAATAATTATTTCTTAATTTAAAAAATCTCTCAAAACTCCTTAATTTTTTCCCCACTAAATGTACATCCAGCCTCAAGGCAGACTCTTGTTAAATTGAAAACTTTTTTTTTTATTTTTCTGAAATAATCATTCCACAGTAACCGCAATACATGATGAACGCTTCGAAAATATGCTATTATTCGTCCAAACCCACGATTATGAATGAATGGAATGGAAAAAAACAATATAAAAACAGTTACCAGTTAACGGGAGATATACACCCAGGAACCGGAAAAAGGTCATTTTTCTGAATCTTTTCAAGGAAACCTATTTGAAATTTCGGATTAGGGTTTTAATTATCTAAAAGTATATGAATTAAAAAATATGTTTAATAATCTTTATTTAAAAATATCACAAATATAGAAGGATATTGTGTGATCCTTGGAGCGTCGTAAAAAAATCGGTACCCAAAGTTTTTTTGTGATTATTCTACACACCATTATCTAGTACTTGTCATAGGATTTCTTTTTCCGTTACTTAGTTTTTCTTTTATAGGCAAAATAACAACTAATGTTTGGCCCAAAGATCACTATTTATGTTCAAACGTCCGTCATTTTGTCATCAATCGATATTTTCAAAATCGGCTATGACAAGTACTAGATAATGGTGTATAGAATAACCACAAAAAACCTCAAGGCAATCGGTTCATTGGTTTTCGAGAAATTTTGGGTACCGATTTTTTTACGACGCTCCAACGATCGTACAATATCCTTGTGTATTTTCGATATTTTAAAATAAAGAAAATTAACCATATTTTTGAATGTATATACTTTTAGATAGCTAAAACCCCAATCCGAAATTTCAAATAGTTTTCCTTGAAAAAATTCACAAAAATGACCTTTTTCCGGCTCCTAGGTGTATATCTCCCCTTAAGTTGAGTATTTCTGCGAAAAAAGTGCGTGCCAAATGGGGTGCTGAGACCAAACCTTGTTTGCGTTCAGATCCCTATTCGAGGGCATGTCGCGTCTTATCGCTCTCATAACCCGCATATTGGACCCAAGGATCATCCCTGCCATCCTGCTAGCCAAACGTACATACCCCGAATCAACAAACTAATGCGTTATAATGCAACAATGAATCCGTCAATTCTAATTTTGCGCGACAAAAACGGTACGGTAATTAAAAAAAAAAAAGATAAAACTCAAGTAGTGAAAGTGTAATGAAATTCGGTAGTAATGAACTAACGCTATGAAAATGTTAACTTCAGGCAATTCGTTGGCCGGTAGCGACAGGTCAATGGGTGGACACTTGAGGCCATCGGCAGCTATCGTGAGAACTATGAATCAGGATACCATGGAGATGCTCGAGTATCCCTTCATCACGATGCAACAGTATCCGTCGGGATTCGTTTTGAATATTGGAGGTCTCGTGAGCGCGCGCTCCGTCAAATTGTTGGAAAGGATAACAAATTTGGAGGAGCCCGAGGGACGTGACGCTTGGTGGACGGAAATACGAATGGAAGTCAGATCACACGCACGTGCTCTGGCTTGCAACGTTGTCCTCGGTTACAAGGAAGAAATTAGCATATGGTAAGATGTATTAAGGGCTCTTCTCACTTTAGGCGCTAAAAAGAAGCCTATTTTCATGATTTTTTTGGTAGGTTTATATTATAGATATTGATATAAAAGTTGATACACTTGATAAATACATTAATTTTTTTTTTATGTATTTAGGTAACCCAAACAAACTTTAAACGCGTTTTTCGACGGGTTGATGAAATCTTCGAAACTACTGAACCGATCCTTACGAAATGTTAACCATATATTCTTTACAACTATAGCTATAGCGCATATGAAGGTTTTTAAAAAATTTTGATATTTACTATTTTTTGCCAAAAACGGTGAAAATCACGTTTTTTTTCGCAAAATGTCCGCCATTTTGTTAATTCTGCATGTATAAAAAATCGTATGATATGCGCTATAGCCATTAACGTACTGAATCCAAAACTGTTTGATTTTTATGTTTCGGATTTTTGTTTCAGACCTACGGTTTTTTTGGACATTTTTTCAACTACCATTTTCGTCTATAAATAGTGACTTAAATAAATCAATTGAAAAAAATGGATATCGAAAGTTCATTCATCAAGTGTAACAACTTTTAAATCAATATCTATAATATAAACCTATCAAAAAAATTCATGAAAATGGCCTTTTTAGCGTCTAGAGTGAGAAGACCCCTTAAATCGTGGTTTTTTAAGATTAGGCTCTTTTCGTGAGAAATAGGCGTGTTTGAGGGAGGTTCCCACTTTGCTGAGCCAAAAAATGTTCGATTTTTCACCAATTTTTCATGCGAAAATAATTAAATATAAAATGTCGAAATTTGGTATGCTTACTAAGCCTTTTTTTTTACATGGTAATGTTTGTTTAACGCGTTACCCCCACTTGTAGCGCAAAAAAAGGCCTTTTTCATGATTTTTTTTAAAGAAAACTACAAAACTTTTTTAATCGATCAATATACCATCTTAAAGAACACATCTTGAAGAACTTTCAGTAATTTTTTTATTGAAAAATATTACATTGTTTAGTGGCAAATGGCCGTCAATGAAATAATGTTTTTATATACACGTTTTGCGGTGACCAACATTGCGGCGAAGTGGATCATCTGAAAAAAAAATGCGGATGGATTTAGTCAAATATAAGTATAAAGTAGTCTTTAATCGAAGGATTTTAAAAAATATTCATTTTTCACAAAATGGCGGACAGTCAAAGTTAATGGTTCGATTTTAACGAAAAGAACGGCCGTTTTTTAGCTATAAAACGGCCATTTTTTTTTTCGAAAAAAAAAATCGAACGATTAAAGACTACATTTTTATGTATTAAATAAGCCTGCAAAATTTCAAGAAGATCGGTTCATTAGTGTTCGAGTAATCTTGGTCACCGACTTCAGAAATGCCATTTTGAGAAAAACGCGTTTAAAGTTTCAATTTCAGTTCTTCAATTCACGGATTCTTCTCTTTCAACGCTCATATCTCAGTCAATTTTGTTCGGATCGACTTGAAATTTTCAGGACATATTCTCAGATACTTATACTTCAAAAAAATGCAATAAAAAAATCGATTCTTTCAAAATCGCAAGTGGGAGTAACCCCTTAAGTTCGAATCAAACATATTTTCACATTGTACAATATTGTGTAATATTGTACAATATTGTACAAGTCGAACTAGAATCAGAAAGAGAAACGGAAAAATAAAAAAATAGTTAGTGATCGAAGGGGAAGTTTAGTTGTTTACCCGAAAATTTTGCAGTTTTTTGGTTCATAAAACGAAAGCGTTTGAATATTTCTGGATAATTCTAGTTACAATAATGAAAACGTTTGTTGTACACCTGCCTGCCAATCTTCGTAAAGATTGCTCATCTAGGGCGTCCAGGAGCACTTCCGAAAATTTGGAAAACGTGGTTTCGAGAAGAACGCGTTTAAGGGATCGTCACAGTGTAACGGTTGGAAAAATAGCTGATTTTCGCGATATTTTTTTTCGATGGTTAAAATACGCTAAAGCGCCTAACGTGTCTATGTCAAATCAAAGCACTCATACAGAACAGAAAATACATTTTCAAATATTTAATTTAATTTATTTTTTTACATATTTTCAACGGTTGAAAATGTCTTCGAAAAAAGGAGTCCTCACGGTGTAAACAGTTTCGGCCGTAAACATTATCCGTAACAAAATTTGTAAAAAGATTATTAGTTAGTAGAAAAGCAATCTTGCTATGGAGGTTTTTTAACATCAAAATTGACAAAATGGCGGCGTTTTGAAAAAAAAAAGTATCGAATTTAGCCTATTTTCTACAGTTTTTCGTTAAAAAAAATATGAAGATTACCACCAAAAAAAGCTTCCATAGCAAGAGGAAGAATGGCGTGAAGAATGTTGTGTGAAAATTTGAAAGGGATAGCTTGAAAATTCTTGCTTTGAGAGTGTAAACCGTTTTGAGAAACGACATTTCGAGAAAAGCGCGTCGTTCGCGCCAGGCCTGACGCACCTGGTCGAATCCGTTTTTCTGACAAAGCCTCTAGCAACCGGAATAATACGAATTGCGCCCCAAAAATTCAACAGCATGTTTATAACCGTCTATACCATCGGATAATGCAAAAAAATCGTTTTTTTGCCAATTTTACACTGTGATGATCCCTTAAAGTTAAACTGAAGTTTATGGGCGGATAAAATGAAAAGTGTCATACATCCAATCTGCTATGCCAGAACCATGGAGTACACCTCCCTTTTAATTGGCTCTTTCCGACACAACAAAATAGAAATAAAAAATTTGTTTGCCCAAAAAAGTAGAAATCTCCCTTAAAGCGCTGAACGCGATGCAAGAGTCCATTTTTCACATCTTCAATCCCTGTCAACTAGTCCAATCTCAAAGGTCCAAACTTATTATTACTATATATTAGTGAGGGTATCACAGGGGTTACGACCAGGTTAAAAAACTAATTTGGTGAATTTTATTGCGAGGTTGAACGTAAACTTTCGCCGAAGGCCTTTTCCGTCGCATATATTTGCATGTGAAAAAGCAACGGGTGGCTCTTAAATGATAATTGTAGTCTATGCGATAGCCACTCCGATTATGAAAGAACGGAGGAGGTTTTTTCTTAATTGGCCAGTAATTGTGGTAGTCATCGTGATGATAGTTTTGAATAAAATCGTTCGCTTATAAACGCATGTAAGGGGTTAGGCTATGACCCAAAAAAACAGGATTGATTGAACAAATTAAGTTCGAAGGAATAAGTAAGAGGTTTGGAATATCGTTCGGACACTTATTTGTATGTTTATAAACAATCTCGTGGAGGACTAAAGGTCTACTCGATTTTGGCCGCCCGGTTGACCTGATAAAAAAGCGCGTTTTTTTTATTTAAAAAAAAAAAAGTATTTTTTCTTCTTAAAACGGATAATATTGGCTACCATGTAATCGAGCTTTTCTTTTGATATCGTGTTTTAATCGTTGACATTTTTTTGCGATTTTTTCGAGGAAAAAAGATATTCGAGAAAAAAGAAAAAAAGATATTCGAGAAAAGAAAAAAAAAAAAGATTTTCGAGGAAAAAAGATATTTTTTCGAGGAAAAAAGATATAAAAAGATAAGATGTTCATTACTAATGGAAAAAAATGTTTAAAACAACACTTTTATGTTTTTTGTGTTCTACCTGCACTATATGTTAGACCTTGCCCTTCAATTTGAGTTGCCTCAAGCGACGAACGATTTTTCGATTTTTCCGAGTAACCTAACCCCTCAAAGGTCCACCTACCCGCCTGTAAAATCTTCCCCGGAAATTCTGCTTGAAATTTGAGCCCGAAATTCTCGAGACGTAGAACGAAAGTACGAACGAAAAAAAGAAGGAATATTCAAAAAAAAAAAGAGTTATGCAAAGGCATCTCCAAAGGTCAATTGTCCGTCGGTATTCTTAAGAGGGAATGATACCTTATCGCGGTCGGTATGGTAGAACGATTATAGATTCCCACGAATCTCTGAAACGGCTCTTCAGATCCCGTCGAAACTTTGCCAAATGACGTCAAATAGATAGATGAATGGCTCTCTTCTTCTCAAATTTTCTGATTTTGAGAAAAAGAATGTAGATTGGCTTATGATAACCCAATCTACATTTTTTTTCTCAAATTCGGAAAATTTGAGGAGAAGACAGCCGTTCGTCTATCTATTTGACGTCGATTGGCGAAGTTTCGACGGGATCTGAAGAGCCGTTTCAGAGATTCGTGGGAATCTATAATCGTTCTACCATACCGACCGCGATAAGGTATCATTCCCTCTTAAAAAGCGCCTTTTCCACGAGAAGCCTCGCCGACCCAAACATCGGATCAGCGATTCGATTTAAAAAAAAAAGCAACAACTAAAAGTATCGTCGTTCTTAACGCACGAAATTCATTTCCGCTTCGACCATTTTCAGCGACGACGTATGCGTGCTGAACGCTTCGGGGACTGCGGCTGTGATAAATTTGCTCAACGCGAGTCAGGACCAGGACAACGTGGTACTGAGTCGTACGATAATGACGACGTCGGTCGAGAGCGAGCGCGACAAGACGCAAGCGAAATCGTCGCTCGTAAAGGCGGAGAAGACCGAGGAGACGGTTCAGCCAGGACAGCAGCAGTCGCAACAGCAGCACCATAGTGGAAGATTGAAAAGAACGTCCGAGAGCAACGATCACGAGATTCCTTACATGCCGACCGTCAGTGCTTGCAGTCTCTGCCACTTGCCGTACAGCGAAGCGAGCGTTCCGTTTCGCGTCGACGTCTCCAAATGCGCGATATGCAAACGCGCCAAAGTACCCGATGTACTATTCACCACAATCGAATTACCGGAAAACATACCGATGACCGGCAGAGGGGTCTTCCTCCAAGCGACCGTGTGCAAATGCAAAAGGGACTTGAGGGGCGAATTGAACGCCAAGGAGATCTCCGATTGTCTGCCCTTTCTCGAGTACGAGCTGCACAGCCTGCTCCTCAACAAGCTCAAGGTCAAGGGCATGAACGCCATTTTTGGCCTCAAAGTGCAAGTCTCGGTCGGCGAACGATTGGTTATCGGTATGGCCGTTGGCACTGCGGTTTATCTGACCGCGCTGCCCACCCCGTCGGTACCCAAAATAGCCTCGGGCAACTCCTGGCACAACGAGGAACAGTTGGCCGAAATACAAAAAAACCTCATCGAAACCGTCAAGAAGAATCGGGAGTTCTATCGCCTCAAACCAATTGTTGTGAGTTAATGCCTTAGGCCACCCTAACGGGTATAAAATCATGTGCGAATTTAACCATTTTTTTCGTATGAACAAGTGATTCACTTCACAACAAATTTGTAGCTGACTGTGTTCGTATGTGAAGTTTATATGCAGCGATTAGTCGTAAGTTCAATTCCAATTACAGTCGTTATTTTTTGCAAGCATTCCATGTTCCTAACGTACAAACTCGTAAACTAGTAAACTACTAGTAACTGTCGGTTACTAGTAAACTATTTCGACCAGTTTTCGTAATTGGTTACTAGTAGTTAGATTACTAGTAGTTAACAAAACTACTAGTTACTAGTAGTTTACTAACTACGTTACTAACTAGGTTTACTAGTTAGTTTACTAATTAGTTTACTAACTAGGTTACTAGTACTTAGTTACTAGTAGTTAACAAACCATTGGTAACAACTAACTAGTAAAATCAATTAAAGAATAATGAGTACAAAATAATTTATATGTAAAAAGAATATTTAAAAAACAAGCTCTTATTTAATGTACTAAAAAGTAGAAAATAATTTGTCTGACCAAGTCACCTCGATGTGACTATAAATAAAAGCCTGGGGCGCTAAAAATTTAGATATACAATGTTTAATTCACATAAATCCGTTAACATATCAACTGTATTTAAGGCCTTGGGCCACAGTAACGGGTACAAAATCATGCGCGAATTAAACAATTTTTTTTCGTATGAAAAAGTGATTCACTCATAAAATTAACTACACATCTATTTAGTACGAATATCAAGCTGTTGGAAAATATATATTTTTTTTTCGTGTACAAAATGGTCGACTACTCGAAACTTCTCGAAACACCTTTTTTCCAATTGGCGTGACAAATAACTTCAACAATTTTCACTCGATTTACTTCAAATTCAAAAGTTATGTTCCTAATTGCATTTCGCAGAGAAGTACGTACGGAATTTCTGATCAATCGAAAACTTTTCATTTTATGAGCAATTTAAGAGCAGTTATGACGAAATTTTTCACTGAAAATTCATTTCTCAAGTTCAAATACCTACAACTTTTGGATAAAACAATATTTTTTCAATTCCGTACGTACATCTCTAGGTATTCCAATGAGGATTGACGAGAACTTTTTGTTTTTTGTTCTAGGTCAAAAATTGTGGATGCTGAATGACACGCCGCAGAGCGCCTGAAAAAAGATAAAAGAAAATATTAGTAGTCAGCCATTGTGTACATCGAAAAGAAGTAGATATATTTTCTAACAGCTTGATATTCATACCAAATGGATGTGTAATTAATTTTACGAGCGAATCACTTTTTCATACGAAACAAAAATTGTTAAATTCGCACATGATTTTATACCCGTTACTGTGGCCTAGCCCCTTAAGGCCGTAGAGTGGAGTGGGAAGATGAAACTCTATCGTTGAAGTAGACTTTCGTAACTACTCACACACGTTGTGGCAGTACGTGAAAAAACTCGATCAGCTTGGAAAACTCCCAAAATGACCTGACATTTTAATACGTTCATAAAGCGTATTATTTATTTGAAGAGTACGATTATTTTTCTTTTTGTATAAGGTACAAACGTGATGATTATGCGTGGAGCCAATATCTGATAAACGGTTTTGTTTATTCACGTAGTCACTAAGTTGAAAATGCGCCCCATCGCTAATGATGATTTTCTTCGACAGATCACCATCGAGTCGTCGATTCTGCAATATCCAATTTGCGATGGTACGGCGCTGCGCATGGTCTGCTGGCTGAAGTTCTTGTGTCAATTGGATCTTGTCGTTTTGACGTTTTGTCAAAATTCGCTGCATTGAGCATCTCGAAATGTTCAATTGCTGAGCACGATGGCGAATCGACGTGAAAGAACTTTCGTCAACACTCGCACTCACTGCGGCTCCCCATTTTTGCAATGAATTTTCACAATTTCTATGCGTTGCTCGATCGTGTAATTCTCCATGACTAAACCTCAATACTTCCTGATGCCGGTTGTCGAAGATTATGACTCTATGTTAGCCACGAAAAAATATCGTGCAATTTAGCCTGTCAGGTCATTTCGAGACACCCTGTAAAAGTTCTACTCGCACTGGCAATGGCAGAATCAACCATTGACAATGATAAAAACAAAGGTGTTGGTTTTGGTACTTCGCTACGCGTGTGTACGAGTAAATGATGGCGTTTTTATCGACAGCCGCACGATTAGTACGAGGTGAAACTCACGATTGTTGTTGCAACTGAAACTAACCGATTTCTCGTCGTCAGGATATCGAAAACGGTCGTGCTATGGCGACATCGGACACCGACGAGTCGGACGACGATTTGCCCGACTTGGATCTCGGTATCGGGACCAAAGATGCTTGTGTCCTCGAGGTCGACGACGTCGAGGATATGGATCGAATAAATCTCCTCATGGACGAAAAACCGCCGGACGACTTTCACGTAGTCAATACCCAGAGTATACCGGGCTTGGAGGATCTTGAGATTGTACGAAATTTGCAGATGTTCACGCAAATATCGAGAGCGAAAATTCCGGCTGGACAGTTTGCCTCCATGCCCTCCAAGTACTTCGCGAGAATGCTACAGGTACGACAATCACTCGATCCTCTCAGCGACAAGAAAAATTCCACTACTCGTGCCCCAAACGCCCAAAAATCAAGTATTTCGATTTCTATGAAACATGGCTTCCAGACCCCTTAACGAGGTACAGCCATTTATTAAAATACAATGTTCATATCGCACACTTTTATTGCCATTGTGAGGGGTGTTGTTATTGAGGGTAGCATTCTTTCACAACGATCGAAAAAAGCCTATTTTTTCGGTTTTTATTTTGCGCCAAACTTATGTTTAAATAGTGCAATAAAATATTCTGCCCTCGATTCGTACGCATTTTAGGTACGGCAAATGATTATTATTTTTCCTCGACTATCTTTGGTCGTGGGTAAGTTCATGGGAGGGTCCGCTGTTGACATATTGATTGAGAGTAAAACCGTCCGATCTAGAAAATCCAAGAAGTTTATTGAAATATATGAGTGTGATCACCTCCGTGTATTACGATCGAGTCGAAAAACCAATTTGGCGAATTTTCCCGCGAGTCTGTGCATAAAGTTACGAAGAAAAAACTCTTGTTCGAAACAGTCATACAAAAAACGAGAAGAGGTTTTCCAAAACAGTTAATTATTGCCGCAGTTATCGTTCCAACCCGTTAAAAAAGGTTGTTTTGAGAAAACCATATGTAGTTTTTTTTTATGATTTCGTGTTGATAAAAATCACTCGGACCTACATGCTTATAGAATTTAAACTATACAGAATTTTGATTCAAAATTTGGACAAAGCATTTTCGAAACGTTTCAGAATACAAATATGAGACAATAATGTTTTTCGGAAAATATTCAATGAGAGTGGATCGTTCGGCTTTATCCATGCATTTTCAACTTTCCAGACAGTATTGTTCAAACTCCGAAGAATGGTCCCATGCGCTCTCTGCGATATGCAATTCAAAGTTGCCCTGCCCGAGCAGGACGAGATCCAGTTGTCCGTCGTCGGTATGGCCTTGGGACTTGGTGAACCGACGAGGTTCAGCAAATACAAGAGAAAAATCATAACGAACTCGACGAGCAAGGATCCGATTAAAAAAACAGGTGAGCCGTGCACCTTTTGTACTTAAGGTTTTTCTTTCACGAACCCGAATATTTAACAGTTGACTGATTTTCGTCTATAATCAAGCAAAAATACATCCCAGTATGCTGGAAAAATTTCAAGCCAAGTTATCGAACTTTTAACGAAAAATTACGACTGAATATAATTTCGTTTATACGGCGCTTCACGGAGACGGCACGCTGGCCACATTTCTATCTAATAATTTATACACTAAATAACTCTAGATGCCTGATATAAACTGCTCAAGCGTGTCGAAAAATCTAAAGATTTCGCAACGGCAATAAAAACAGGGAGTCACCGAATGTTTAAAGAAAGTATTAATGATAAAACTTAGGAAAATGCGACTAGTGGAACAAATTTCGTCCCCGGGACTTTTCACGGACAATGTAAAAAGGTCTAAATCTACTAAATTTGCGCGAAATTTTTTGTTCCAGTTTATCGTTGGGTATGATAGTTGATTGTGACTTATTTTCGTTAAACGCCGCTGTTGCTTAACGAATGATTCACAGGGGCCCTCATGCTCCCAAAAAATACGGCCCTCCGAGAAAGGAATACCCTAAGGAACCATTCCAGCGTGACTGGCTCGAAAATAGTTGATTTTCATTATTTGAAAAAAAAATAACATTCGATAATCAGTCCAATTCTTTTTTTCTCCATTCAAATGACTTATGTTGTATATAAAAACATTTCTCACCGTTCAAGTTTTATTTTTTATACAATTTTTGTGGCCACCGTAAAATTGATACCTAAAAAATAGCGCCCGATGATAGAAGTGCTACTCCTCCAAAAATTGTGTGAAATAAGAAAACCAAAAGGATTATTAATCAGTATGGAAACGTGTAGAGGCGTACGGCGGATTTTTTTCCCGATGAATATTGACAAAATGCTGGCCATTTAAAAATTAAGTGTCCAATTGGATCGTTTTTCAAATTTCTTAGTTTAAATATCCCTCGAAATTGCTTAATTCTTCCCGTAGAAATGTATATCCCACCTCAACGGAATTGCGTATCAAATTTCACAAAAAAGTATTAATAAGTAAGTCATAAAAGATCTCGCGAAAGACCTTTGAACGTGAGGGGCTCAACGGTGTACTTAATTTTGGCCACCTGGGAGATCTGCAACAACAACAAAAACGAGTTCGTTTTCTCGAAATAGATAATATCCCCTGACCAAGCTTTTTGTGTTATGGTGTTTCAATCATCAAACATTTTTCTTTCCCAAAAAAGTTACGGCACATATGCAGAAGTGGAGGTTCAGCTGAAAATTGGTTGACTGTAAAAAGACAACACTTTCTTCACGGTCAACATTGAGATGGATAATATGTAAAGATCCAATTCAAGCGGGGGTGGGGGATTGAAAGAATATTCAGAATTGTAAAAACCGACGATTTTTCGCCATTACACATGATTCAGGAATATTCCTTTATAATGTCATATCATGTTGAGACATCCTGTAGTAGGTCTATCGTTGTAATCATAAGCCTACTTTCAATCTGCAATTCCTGCACCATATATTGGACCTTCGTCCTCAATTTGAGTTACATCAAGCGACGAACGAGTGGCGTCGTTTTCACCGTAGCCGAAAACCTTCAAACATAAATGTGAAATTGAAAAACAAAAACGTGTTCGTAATAATGTGTCGTGTCGGATTAGTCATAATAACGCTGGCTGGGCGAATAACATGTCACAATGGGAAAGTGACAGTGGCACTAAAGGGTGAAAAAAACATTTCAGACGAGGCTGATTTGATATTTAGCCTCGACGAGGATCAAGTCGACGTAGGCCCACAGGAAACTGCGACAAACCCATCGAACACGAATATATCGAATTCGTCGCCGCTCACGGGTGTTGCGAACCAAAAGCACAGGCCACGTTCCCCATTCCGTACAAAATCGCATATGCAACATAGGCATAAACACGTGAGTCTCTAGTTGAATAATTGATAGAAATTCCGCTCGTATTCTAGCGAAGAACATTGTTTTTCTCCTAATCGTTTTTTTCTCTTCTCTGTAGGTACCTCTCAAAGAGAGATATGGAGTTGATATAACTCCTCTTTCGTACCTACCAGGTGGAAAGATCGAAAGATATCTGGGGAATCTGAACTTCTTTTTCATCCGAGAGAGCACGTCGATTAGAGAGGTAACATTCATTTCGGCGAGTATACCGGGACGACAAGGATTTAGTGAGCCAAACGACTTTCATTTTTCAACGAATTCTTTCATCAAGGGATTAGGCTAATGTGACGACCCGAAAATAAGTTATTAAAAAAAATTAATTTCGATGGAACAAGTAAGATGAGTGAAAAATCGTTTTGACATTTATCAATCAAATCGAGTTTTATTTGTGCAACTCTTGGTAATTCTTTAGATAAGTGACTTTTCGGCAAAATAAGCATACGATTATTTTTTTGCTATTTTCACAGTTATTGGGTTATAAATGATGATATTCAGTCGGGGGAAGCTGAAATTAACCCCCCCCCCCCTATAAAAAGTACTGGAGTTTTGAATTTCGCGGAAACACAAGATAAAATAGTGCATCTTTTAAACATTTCGACGCCTATTTTGGGTTTGTTTGGGTTTTTGAAAAATTCGAAATTATTTTTCACGAATCTTTGCTCGTAGAAAATATGTGAATGAAAAATTTCAGCTTCCTCCTACTGAATATCATCATTAATAACCCAATGAATAAGAAAGTAGCAAAAAAAATAATAATTTTAAGGTCATTTTTTGAAAAAAGTCACTTATCTAAAGAATTGCTCTACTTTTAATAGTTTTTTTTTACGAAGCAATAACTTTGCGCTCACACATTCCTTTACTTATTAACTACGCCACGGATTCTTGCATTTCGTACTGTATAACATTTCTCTCGTTTTCGTCCTTTATTCCTCCACTCATATCTTTCTCCTCCCTCTTCCTCCTCCTCATTGATCTTTCCACAGACTTCCGCTGTTTCCCTAAAGTACTCACATATCCCTTTTTGCATTTTCCCAGCCAACATATTTATAATTTCCCCCGTTATTGCCAAATCGTCTATTCCTTCCCTCCACTCCTCCGCTTTCTCTCTTGCTTTCTCTGTAATTAACTCCCTGCCTTTTTTACACCTTAAGGATGTTGAGTCCCAAATCGCAAATGATGATAAAATTCTGAAAATTTGGTATTTTTTTGTATAAAGTATTTCAGAGGTCGTGTAAAAATTTCACGACAATTAGGAAGCTCGTTATTGAACAATTAACATTCACAAATTAAATGCTGTCTTATGGAAACTGATGTAACTTTGCAATAAGTTTTTTTTTTGACCTCTCAATTTTGTAATATCTACAATATACTGAAAGCAACGGAAACGAAACGAAGTTTATTGATAAATTTTTTTTAATTTCTTTTAAAAATTGTTCTTAACAAAATGTTAATTTTTTAATAACGAGCTTCCTAATCGTCGTGAAATTTTAACACGACCTCTTAAATACTTCATACAAAAACATACCAAATTTTCAGAATTTTCTTATCATTTTTTATTTCAACCCTTAAGGAGGTTGAAGTAATGATGATAGAATTCTGAAAATTTTGTACGTTTTTACATGAAGTATTCAGGAGGTCGTGTAAAAATTTCATGACGATTAAGAAGCTATTTATTGAACAATTAACATTAACATGTTTCATAGGGACTCAACATCCTTAACAGATGATCCAACATCTCATTCTGCTCTTTACATAACTGGCACATCCATTGCTTTTTTCCTCTCTTTGTAGCCCTTCCCATGTTGCCACATCTCAACCTTGCCCATATTTCCTTGTCCTTCCCTTTACTCCCTCTTCCTACCAGTTCCATGGCATAACATCATTCTCCATAATATATTTGTACTTCTCATTATACGATGATTTTCTTATTTTTTTCCTCTTCCTTCCTCAGAAGTCCCATTTTTGAGTTTTCTAGTCCCTCTTTTATCCTTTCGTCTATTTCTTTCACTTCTTTCCGTGCCCTTATCATCGTTATTGTGTCTGCTATTTCCATATCTCTTAAGGTGGTCCTATCGACAGGCTTCAATTCATAGGATTTTCATAATTTTTTGTTGCACTTCACTAAATATATTAACGATCATCTCTGTAAAATTTCAGGGTCGTTTATCGACCTTACTACAGAGAAAAAAATATATAAAAATTGCGTACGTTTGTGAAGGAATCCCGAGACGACGTACAAAAACCCAATTTCCGGTCGCTACAAAAGTGTATACAATAGTGAGAATTCGTCAGATTCTTAGAAATAATCAGATTTACCTACTTAACACTTGGAGTAATTCAATTCTCTCAAAAAAAGAACAATACGCTTGACCTAATTTTCATGTAATATCAAGTCTAATTTGAACTTCCGGTATTGTATTTTTTACCACTTGCTACGATAAACAGACGTGACAGCAAGGCAACAGCCGACTGTAGTCGTAACCTTATCTGACTCATTCGAATTTCCACACATATTTCATTTTTAACCTACAAATTTCGCCAACACGAATTTTCTACGCTTTTTTTGCCAATCGTGGCTCGAATACAATGCTTTACATTTCCGGCACCTGACATCGTTTTGACAGATCGACGTTGAAAAGCACGGCGGTTAAACTCACCTGAATGAGTAAAAAGAGACGGAGATACTCCGATAATAACAAATTATTTCTTTTTGCATATGTTAAAAATATAAATTGTACAGGTCTCAAGTATGATCAGTAGTATGACTAGTGTGAAGCGATAGGACTACCTTAATACTTTCACTAAGTCCCCCCCCCCCCCCCCACTTTGACGGATTTCCGTTCGTTATTGCTCTTATTTCTTCCAATGAGTAATTTTTTGGCCTTCTTGTCTCCAGTCTTATCACCAGTCTGATATACCCTAGCGCTCTTTCTCTGTTCAAATATTCCAAAGTAGGCACTCCCAGTTCTGTTTTATTATCCACTCCAGTTTTATTATCCCACTGCGTGTAAACCGCGTATGATCAATTTTTCAATTTTTGTTTCCATTGCAGAACGGTGGCCTCAGTGGATTTACTCACAGCTTCGTGACGGAAGTCTTGGCGATCGTTCGCGCGCACATAACCGCACTCGGCGGAAATGCCATGGTGGCTTTCTTCATGACACAGTGTGTTCTCCTGCACAGCCCTCACAAAAATCAGGTGAGCATTTCTTTTCACCTCGTATGCTCGTTTGATTATTGGCATTTTGATTTTTATGTCGCTTTACCCAAAAGGAATACTCCGACCTTCCCACGTGAATCAAAATCCCACAAGCGGCGTACGATTCCGAGGAAAGCTATATCCTGACGATGATTGTCATATCGATCAGGCATGAATAATAACTCTATTACCAACGAATGAGATTCGTGTGAACGTATCCTATCGATTTTCGCATCTCATTTGGAGTCTCGTCCCAGAGCATCACGCCCCCCCCCCCCCCCCCCATCCTCTGCAGTGAGAAGAAAAGCCCGCTTCATTATTGTCACGCTTCCAATTGTTCGCCAGTCCTTTCCATGGTTCTCTTAAAAATCCTAGAGCCCTTTGTAATACTTCCAACGGGGAAAATGCTGCTATTATTAAAAATCACGGGTAAGGTCGGCGAAATAAATTCCACGGTGTTGCGGAGTGAATAGTCATTGAAAATCTATACGTATAATAAAAATGTAAAATTTTCATGCCCGTATAGTGAAGATATTTGCGAAAAAAAAATGCATTGAGGGGGATTATAAGTGATGGAAGGTATTGAAATAATTTGTGGGATTTTCGTCTGTCTGTGTGTCTGTTTGCAAAGCTGGGCTGAAAAAAGTTGACCCGTTAATCGTTAATTAACGAAGTTAACATATTACTCAACGATTTAACTTTTACGTTAAATTAAAAAACGGTCAACGGCCTTAACTTCCGTTAATATAAGTCCGTTACCTCGTGTTCGCGATGCGCGCCACGACCACGTGGCGGGCGACGAACGAATAAGTTGCGCGGCGCATGTGCGAGTGAGATGAGTGGCATGGCGTGCGTAAAAGCAGGAACCAAGGAGACTAGAGAGAACGAGTCGACCCTCCCTACTCAAACAGTTCTTTCAATCGGTCGCAGAGGTGTAGTGCTCAGTTCGCCGCAGGCGTCGCTAGTGTTCTTGGGAACCAATAATATATAGTAATACAAAACTGCATAAGGTGAAACTGACCGTGTTATGGCGGCAAAATTGTTCGCTCCTGTCAAACACAAATATATCTGTCGTGTACACCAGCACAGCAGCTATATAAAACCTTCGCGAGCGAATTCTTTTTCAGCGTATTTAATTATTTATTTGCGACGGCAACGGCAAAGAAGGAGCAGAGAGTATTTCAAAATTTACTGTTAAATTACTCGTGTTGTACTTATTATATAATTATTATATCTGATGTGCTTATTATATAATAAGCCCATGTGAATAAAACGACACGAGTTGTTTCATTAATATGTGCTTTATTAATATTATTTGTATTTTATTTATTATATATATGTACACTATATTATTATATATTATAACGGAAGGAATCCCCACTTGGGTGTATTATCGTTCGGGTGTGCGAGAGAGAACGCACCATGACTGTTCCAAGTGAGTACGAGAGAGAAACACGATCACCCCAGTTTTGTGATTGGTCGTTGAGGCGGAGCTCGGACCTTATGCAGTTTTGTATTACTATATATTATCGTTTCCCAAGAACACTAGCGACGCCTGCGGCGGAACTGAGCACTACGCCTCTGCGAACGCTTGAAAGGACTTCGTACATACAGACTAGGGTAGGGAGTTTGGACTCCCTTACTCTAGTCTCCTTGGCAGGAGGTCTATACTGCGTTCAACGAGAGAACGACACACTTCCGAACCTCAATTCGTTCGGTGCGATCACATCCCCCCTCCTCTCTATCCGCTCTACTTGGTTTTTTATCTGCCTCCCCTACCTAGCCTACACGGAGAGAATTTTTAAGTATTTTTTACGGTGAAATCTACGTAAAAATTACATAAAAAATTTGAAACCGGTGACAAATGTGCACATAGTCAAAAATTGACACTAGCTTTTAATATTTTGCTTTCATTCATGTAAAAATTTAAGCAAGTAGCATAATTTTTTACATTTCTTTCCGTAAAAATTCTGACACATTCTCATGTAGAATTTTAACAATGGGCTGCCTCAAAAATTCCAAGTTTCTACAGTAAAAATAACCTGGACAAACTTGAAATTTTTAAAATCCCTAGCGAAAAATTAATTCCCTATGATTAAATAAATACTTTTTTCATCGGCGTTTCTGAACATTTGTGTTCTTGATTGCTACTTATTTTAGCATATCATCTTTCCGTACCATTGTAGACGTCCTTTATCGAAGTTTCTTTTCACGTTTCTTTGTTTTCTTGCGTAGAACTGCGTAGAACACGTTAGACTGCACGAGACCACGAGGCTTTCTTGGCCCATGCTTCGTACTGTAATGCGCATGCGCGGTACCGCTGTTGCTAAGCAACGCGGGTCGGCGTCGTTCGTGCTCGTCATACTGCGTCATACGCAAGCACACTCTCACAGCTTGCGTTCACGTATACGCACGCTCGCACACAGAGCTCACGCGTACGGTCAGGCGACCTAGCCCTAACTGATTTTACTATAAAGAACGTACAATTCCGGTGGACGCACGGAAAATTTCGGCTTCCTTTTTTAAATTTTTATGGAAAACACGCAAATTTCTCAATGTTCCACTGAAAAATTTCATTTATATTAGCACTTTTTTAACTTATTGTCGTAATCTTTACGTTTCATGAAATTTTACTATTAATTTCAGTAAAAATTCTGGAAAATATTTTAAATTTCTGTTACGCAAAAGTAAATTTTGATTCATTTCCATGAAAATTTATAATTTATTTCCTAAAAACCTGAAGAATTGCACATTTGTCACCGAGTTACTGTGATTTCACAGTAAAAATTACTTAAAAATTCTCTCCGTGTAGTTAGGGAAAACTCAACAATAAGAATTACCTACGGTTTCGTATAGATTGTTAACTCAGAGGGATAATTTTAACTCGCGTTGAATTTTCAAGACACTAACGCTTCAACGACCAACGGAGTTAATTTTTGGATTAACTTTGCCCACCTTTGTTTGTGCACGCATCACGTAAAAACTACCGACCCAATTTGGATGGAGTTTTCAGAAAAATATAGGCCCTAAATTGAAGTAACATTTAGTTTTTACTACATCGCAATCGGCTCACTCAATCGAAGCATATTCGAATTAAATGTTTTCGAAGGCTCATTAGGAAACAGCATCAGTACATATTTCAGTGGTCTGCGCGTAAATAGTCGCGGACACAGCTAGCACCGTTTAATTAACAAAAAGATTATGTTGGCCAGAAATCAATTCTTTATTGTTATTGTTTGCAATGTTTGTATTGCACATTCTCGAAAGATGATTTTTCGCTCATGCGGGTTAAAGGCGCGTTATACTCTGTTGTTGACTTTGTCTTTATAGTTTGTTGTTGACTTTAAAGCTTAGATTGCTTACTCAATATTCATGGGGAACTGGTGTGAAGTTTCAAGATTGTTCGCCGAGCACTTTTACGGATATTATTAATTCGGAGAATATTAAGGTTTTAATCTAAACTGCATCTACCATGTAATGGTTCAAGAATAATTTTGGTATCGTAATCTAGGCTTTGAAGAAAAATAAAAATAGAGCTCGACCTTATCGTAGCAATATATTAATGATGTATAACTCATCATATTTTATTTATATATTTTATAATATATTGTATAATATATCACAAGATATTGTAATATAGCAATATATTGTATAATATATCGAACTTATTGTAGCAGTATATTAATGATGTGTATGAATGAATATCGTGAAAACGTTCAAATTTACGGTGAATAATCGTAAATATTGTTTACATGCACGTTCATTTGGAAGAGATAGAATAATCAAAAAATTAATTTTCGACGTTTAAAAATCCTATTAAAATAGATACGTTTGTTCAAATGGGAACGTTGTAGCCCTTGAATAGACGCGTCGATCGAGTATTTGATCATCACTCTCCGACAATATCTTCACCCCCAAAAAAATTGTTGAAATATAAAAAACAATTGTTTATTGAATAACTAAAAAATAATCCATTTTTCGGGCAAGGTTCGAACGAACGAAATGTAGAGAATAATATTCTCTATATTTTCGTTTCTATGGACCAGCCTTGAACTTCGATTTTCCAACCCCTCTCGGGCGTTGAAAATTAAAAATGAAATTCCGGGAAAACTATTGACCGCTCGAATTCACCGCCGTGGAACAATTTGTAGCTTGAGACCTCAGCTACGTTTGTTGTCCACCGCGCCAAACTCGTATCTCTTTATTTTCGGTCAAAAGTTTTCTCAGAATTTTATTTTGAATTTTCAACCCCCAAGAGGACTTGGAAAAAGCAAAATTCAAGGGTGGTCCATAGAAACGAAAATATAGAGAAAATTATTCTCTACATTTCGTACATTTAAACCATCCCCGGAAAATCAATTGCTCTTGAGTTATTTGATAAACAATTTTTTCTTGATACTTCAACCATTTTTTTGTGGGTGAAGATATTATCAGAGGGGGATGATCAAATACTCGATCGACCCGTCTTTTCAAGGGCTGCAAAGTTTCTATTCGAGCAAAAATTGCATAAATTTTGTTCTAAAGGGTTATCGAATAAAAACTGATTTTTCAAAATTTCACCCCACTTTTTCAACCCCAAAATCAATTTCCACGAATTCAGCGCTGTGGACAAAAATAAAGCCCGGATTTTTCTGAACATTTTTTCGCCCGCCGCCGTCGACCTCGTGAGGGTTGTAGTTCGGCATTAATCCACCCCCATCCCCCTTCATCCCCCAAAAAAACCCTCCACCCCGATTTTTAGACAAACTTGGATTTAGCACCCGCGCCACCTACGAAATCACCCGCCAAAAAACTAGCCTTCTTCTAATTTTTTCCGATTCCGATATACAACACGACTGTACTAATACACGAGAAACCGAAATCGTAACGACGTTGCCCCAATGTTTGCATAACCAATTTTTATGGTTGTATAACCAATGCGATCAAGCTGAGCATACAAATTTAATATTCAATAAACAAGTGCGAAAACCTCCGTTCTCGTTATGCCAGTATATTCAGAAAATATATAATACCATGACGATTAGTAACATTTTCATTAAGGCAGGATTCTACTTTGAAACCATGAAAAAAACGCTATTTTCGTGAATTTTTTCTGAGAATACTATTAAAGATATCGATATGGGGTTTAAACTGTTCAATAAATACACTCTTTAAGTACGTAAAAAAAAAAATTTTAATGTATTTTATTCATTTTTTGTACACGTAAAATATGTTTAAAGCCAACGCCTCGAAAAACAGGTACCGTTGCCGTGGTCGTGAAATCTTCCCGACGGATGGTCTGAAACAAAAAAATCAAATAGTTTCATGTTCAGTATGTCTTCAGGAACCGACCTAACTAGAATATTTTATATACGTGCAAAATTAACAAAATGGCGGCTAAAATACGAAAAAAAAATGCGTTTTTTTGGGTCTTTTTTTGCAATAAAAAAATAGTTCTAATCAAAATTTTAAGTTGATTGTAGTTAGGTCGGATGGTACACACATATAGAATATGTGTTCCAAATTTCATAAGGATCGGTTCAGTACTTTTTGAGTTATCACGACCACGGTACTTGAAAATGTCGTTTCGAGAAAAACGCGTTTAAAGTTTTGGTGAGTGATAAATCGTAGAAAAAATTATCTTACCCTCAATCAGCGATGCCTGGGCCATATAATATGCCTTCGACGTGTTCCAGGTGGATGTTTTCATCCAATTTAGCCTTTCAAAGTTTCAAAGTAGAATCCTGCCTTAATATCTATTCACCCACATATTTCAAAGTAACAACCTTACTTTACTTACCCTACCCACTCGACTACAGTGTTTGTGAATTTTGCGAAAAGGATTCTTCGAGACGATCGTTCATGGGCCTCCATAAATAAAAAGCCTTTTCTCGCAGCCTTTCAACGTTTCCCTTTTTTGAACGTTGTGCCGTCTTGTCTGGATTAGAAAAATGAAATGGCGATATATAATTGATATCTCACTTTTCGAGTCCCTCCGGTTTTCTGCTCTAAACCTTGCACTTGAGAAAATCTTATAACACCAAAAAATAGCGTAGTATCGAAGTTTGCGTTGTTGGAGGGCGATGAAAAGTCTTTTTTATTCTTTATTTTCATCACAGCCCAAATTTTATTCTGCACATTTGAACTGCAAATCTGTAATCAGGATCCCGTAAAAAACTTTTGTGCAATCCTCTTAGTATAATAAATCCACCGAGAAACAAATGGTGGATTTGATAAAAATGTCATTGTATTCCAATAATTGATAGTCCTATATCAAGTAGCCTGCATTAACTTTTCGAGAGCTACTTACGAACGTGCAAATGCATTGAGAGAAAGGAAGGAATTGGCAATGACTATTCGACCACCGTAGAAACTTGTGTTTTTAAAGTAAGTGATGCAACCAACGAAGAATATTTCAGTGGTTTTTATCTGTCAAAACTATCGGCCCAAATCGTATCTGCGTCGACTGATGACACTTGAGCTTGCGATAAATTCGACAACGCGATGACGTTAACCCACTTTCTCTGTCGATCTCTCTCTTGCACATTCTCTTTTTCTCCCCTTCGCTTTTTGCTTCCCTCCTGTTGCTGGAAGTTTGTCCATTGCAATTGGAGAAGCGAGGAAAACTTCGTGTTATTGGCTCTTTTGAAATACAATTCTGCTGCACGTGCAGGAACCTAATAAAAGCAACGAACGACAACGAGATAAATTCCAGTCCCTGTGTCAACGTTGAAAAATTACTTGAAAATCACCTGAAAGCCCGAAATCGACACGATTTCTTTCGGCTTTATTTGTGCGTCCGGCTAGCAAAAAAGTGGGAAAAAAGAAGGATTTTAAAAGCAAACGAAATCGCAAATATTCGTTATCGCCGATCAGAAAAGTGTGGGGACAAAATCCAACTCCACCCATGGCAGTGTCAAATTGAAGTGAACGTGTCTTTTCATAAATCAATCTTTCGTTGTATTCGTATGGGTCACAAAAATCTCTATCAATTAACCCTTGTGAATCCCTTGTCGAAAATCAAACAAACGCTGACCTATTACGCCTTTTTTTCTCGAAGTGTGGGAGCTCCGATAGATTTCTATATCGTGTATTCTTGAATGGCAGAAAATTGCGCATCGATTTATACTCCAAAACTCTTCCTCGAAGCTGGAGGCTCCGGCAATTCTTCCAGGTGGTATTCTTTTCGACCGCAAAAGTTTTTTCCGTCCTCTAACAGATTTTTTATCCTCTAACGTCCTCTAACAGAAGATCAAACAGTGCCTTGGTAACAACATTTCATACGGCGTATTTTTAAAAGACATGATAATTTATATGGGACAAAAATATTCTTAACAAACAAGCGTTCACTTAGTGTACTAGAAAGGAGAAAATAATTTTTTAACCACGTCACCCATATGTGACTACAAATAAAAGCTCGGGGTGCTGAACTTTTCAAACGTTTAAGGAAGCTTTCCAGTGTGACAGCCCGAAAAATCGCTGTTTTTCGCGATTTTTTTTTTTAAAGAAAAAATAATCTAATCGGTCTGGTTTTTTTTTGTATATTAATTGGGTATTGAAGAATACAAAACAATTTTTTAAAGATCGATTTATTTATTTATTAATATCTATAAAAATGATGAAACAATTGTTGCAGAAAATGCACTTGGATGTGGTGTCCACGTTGGGGGTCACAATTTTGATCTGAAACAAAAAACACAAAAAGATTATTGATCGGTATATAATTGGCTTTCGTGCTATGGAGGCTTTTTTTTTTTTTTTTGCCAAAATGGCGCCGGTTTGAACAAAAAGTATCGATTTTAGCATTTCTTTTGGCAGTTTGTTTTACAAAAAAATAGGAAGATGTCAAAAAAAAAAAAGCTTCCATAGCACGATAAACAATGACGTTAAGAATATTGTGTAAAAAATTCAACTCGATAGCTTTAAAACTCTGCCCTCCAAGTTGGACACCGTTTTGAAAAATACTGTTTCGAGAAAAACGCGTTCAAAGTTTCGCTGTAGCTGTAGCGCTCCGTTGCCTTCTTCCAAGAAATGCTGTACAGTAACCGAAATAATCTGAATTTCGGCATGAAAATTTCAGGGAATATTCGGAAGAGTGTATACTATTCGATAAAGCACAAAAAAATCGATTTTTTGAAAATTTCACACTGGAAAGCTCCCTTAATAAATGTGATCAATTCAGTTTCGTTGACCGTATTTAATTTGGCCCAATAGTAATTAGAGAAAAATTATTATCACACGTTTGTTTCAGGATTTTTATTTAACAAATCTACGGTTGTTTTACAGTAAATTAAGGCCTCAGGCCACAGTAACGGGTATCAAATCATGTGCGAATTTAACCATTTTTCTTCGCATGAAACAGTGATTCACTCATAAAAATAATTGCACATCTATTTAGTATGAATATGAAGCTCTTAGAAAAAATATATATATATATATTCTTTTTTCGATGTACAAAATGGCAGACTACTAATATATTCTTTTGTTATTTTTTACCTAGAACAAAAAACAAAAATTCTCGTCAATCTACATTATAATACCTAAAGAAGTACGTACGGAATTTAAAAAATATTCTTTTCTTCAAAAGTTGTAGGTATTTGAACTTAAGAAATGAATTTTCAGTGGAAAATTTCGTTATAACTGCTCAAAAGCTGCTCATAAAATGAAAAGTCTTTATTACATAAAATAAAATAGAAAAGTCATCATTTTTAAATTTGAAGTAAATCGAGTGAAAATTGTTGAAGTTATTTGTCGCGCCAACTGGAAAAAAGCTGTTTCGAGAAGTTTCGAGAAGTCGGCCCTTTCGTACGTCGAAAAAAAAAATTCTAACACCTTGATATTCATACAAAATAGATGTGTAACTAATTTTATGAGTGAGTTACTTTTTCAGACGAAAAAAATTGTTAAATTCGCACATGATTTTATACCCGTTACTGCGGCCCAAGGCCTTAAATACAGTTGACATGTTAACGGATTTATGTGAATTGAGCATTATATATCTAAATTTTTAGCGCCCCAGGCTTTTATTTATAGTCACATCGAGGTGACTTGGTAAGAAAAGCTATTTTCTACTTTTTAGTGCATTAAATAAAAGCTTGTTTTTTAAATATTCTTTTCACATATAAATTATTTTTACTTATTGATTGAATTGATTTTACTAGTTAGTTGTTACCAATAGTTTACTAGTAACCTATTTACTAGTAACAAAACTACTAGTAACTAAGTACTAGTAATCTAGTTAGTAAACTAACTAGTAAACCTAGTTAGTAACCAAGTTAGTAAACTACTAGTAACTAGTAGTTTTGTTAACTACTAGTAATCTAACTACTAGTAACCAATTACCAAAACTAGTTGAAAGCGTTTACTAGTTTACGAGTTTGTACGTTAGGAACATGGAATGCTTGCAAAAAATAACGACTGTAATTGGGATTGAACTTACGACTAATTGTTGCATATAAACTTCACATACCAACACAGTCAGCTACGAATTTGTTTGTATGTGTCAGTGAGATTTTATATGGATGATTAGATATCGCCAATTTTACATGAAAAGTTGCAAATTCAATGGATATTTTTTCTAGTTGAATCATGCATTGTCACCTTTCAGATGCATGTTTGCAAAACTTCAGAGCTCTAAGTAGTCGGGAAGTGGGTGAAACATCGATTTTCCGTTTTGCATCTCACAGAAAGGCAAGTTAAGGAAGTTAACCTGGTACCGAGTTAATCAAAAGAAAAATTATTACGACTAGCGTAGTCCGTTCAATAAGTTTGGCAACGCTGCAACCAAGCGCGATCTCGTATCCTGTACAGCTGCCATGTGCTAGAAATTTTTCACTCGCGTCCATGGTCCATCGTCGATCTCTTTCTCGACCATGGAAGAAAATTAAAAAAAGAAAGCGTTTTTTCTGGAGAGGCAAACAAAATCAATTTTCGAAAATCAAATTTTTTCTCAATCAATCTCGAAATAAATTTTTTATGTGTTATTATTTCGTATCCTCTTTTTATAACTACAATGATTTTATTTGCGATTAATTTATTTGATTTTATTCCTTAAGCCGATTTAGTCGTTACATTTCCAGTCACTTCTGTATAATTTGCTGTAGAAGTGTAGTGCACATTGCGTCGTTCGGAAAGTATTGGTGTTGATTTCAAAAAGTGCGCGGTTGCGACGTTGCCATCGTAATATGCGACTGGAGTAATATAGAGGTTAACCTCCAAAAAATCAGCTTTTTTCGAGACAAATTAATTTATTCTGAAGTTCACAAGTATCTAATGGATTTTAGATAGCTGTCCAAACGTTCTTTAGATATTTTTTTATCCATTATAAAAGTTTCTTTCGAAACTGTTTGTCAATGCTTGCAAATCTCACGTTTATAGACGGGAAAAACACGACAATCCATAAGAGACCATGTTGATGTAGAAACAATGTATTTATTAATTGCTCACGAACAAGATATCCGGAGAGTTTGAAATTTGAACAGGTGACTTTGTAGATACTCATAAGTGAACTCGAATATTTTTTACCAATATCTGTTTGTTAATTCGATCATCAGATGAACTTCCTTGAATAAAAACTTGTGAAAATCTTTTTCGAGATATTTCACCATTCCGGTTAGAATAGAAGACCCCGTAGAAAATGAAACAGATCCATTTGCAACGCAGGCATGACGCGTTTTACCTCCCTTCCACTTCTTCATTATTCCGGATCGCTCTTCCAATAGCCTGTGGCATCGCGAATCAAGCCAATTACGTTTTTGTGGAATCATTCATTCATTTATTAAGATGTGTAGTAAACAGGGGGTAGGATCGATCGAGCTCTACTCGCAACATAAGAACTCGGCTCGCCACTCCACTTTCGTCGGGTTTATTGGTTGAAATTTTTTACGCGTTTGCCCGCCACGACGATATTTTCTCCCGGTCTTTGACAGTCACTCATATCTCGTTAACAACTGACAATTGACCCCCGATGCGTATACATTGACCTACGTGGCTAGCAAACGCGAAAGATCGTCATGTATTACGTTAGGGCGTTACCCCCACTTGTAGCGCAAAAAAAAGGCCTTTTTTATGAATTTTTTTAAAGAAAACTACAAAACTTTTTTAATCGATCAATATACCATCTTAAAGAACACATCTTGAAGAACTTTCAGTAATTTTTTTATTGAAAAATATTACATTGTTTAGTGGCAAATGGCCGTCAATGAAATAATGTTTTTATATACACGTTTTGCGGTGACCAACATTGCGGCGAAGTGGATCATCTGAAAAAAAAATGCGGATGGATTTAGTCAAATATAAGTATAAAGTAGTCTTTAATCGAAGGATTTTAAAAAATATTCATTTTTCACAAAATGGCGGACAGTCAAAGTTAATGGTTCGATTTTAACGAAAAAAACGGCCGTTTTTTAGCTATAAAACGGCCATTTTTTTTCGAAAAAAAAAATCGAACGATTAAAGACTACATTTTTATTTATTAAATAAGCCTGCAAAATTTCAAGAAGATCGGTTCATTAGTGTTCGAGTAATCTTGGTCACCGACTTCAGAAATGCCACTTTGAGAAAAACGCGTTTAAAGTTTCAATTTCAGTTCTTCAATTCACGGATTCTTCTCTTTCAACACTCATATCTCAGTCAATTTTGTTCGGATCGACTTGAAATTTTCAGGACATATTCTCAGATACTTATACTTCAAAAAAATGCAATAAAAAAAATCGATTTTTTCAAAATCGCAAGTGGGGGTATCCCCTTAAGAATGTTTCTCACCTACATTACGAGGCGAAGGTTTTGTTTCATCAGTGTTACTGTACTCTGCGATTCTACAGCAACCTAAACAAAATTCGGGCATATTCACTTCGTCGTAGTCATTGATCCCGGATAATAACGACGTGGAAAAGTTATCGACGAATAGTTTGAACCAATAATTGTTGAGTAAATAATCAGTTTGCAATATTATCTTTAATTATACTCAACGAGCTCGTGGATTTTGCTGAATACTTATGATTATTTGCCTTTTCATTTATTCCAACAACTCGATTTGCTAAATGCTCGTAAATCTATGCATAATCATGATTTTTCAAAATATCCCCTTGCAGAAAGGTGGCACTTGACTCTTAAGGCAGTATTGTTGTCTAGTAATTTAGAAAAAACCTTTCGTTAATTTGTTTTAGTCTAGAGACAAAAATTGCTAAATTACGATGTTTTTTCTGGGAAACGGTTGGTGGAAAAGAAACGCACTTTTGTATTCACAAAGGTGAGAGATTTAAGGGGCTATTCCAGTGTGAACGCTGAAAATTTGGACGATTTTCGGGATTTCTTTGGAAAAAAAGTACTCGATTAAGTGTTTCGGAAAATTACGAATATATTTGGTTATATTTGACTTATATTACATAATTTTTTCATAGAAAAATGTTGATACGCATGCGCTGTCTTCGGAGGCGCTTTTTTTGGCTCCACTGCTGACATGATTCCGGCCGATTGAGCAGCTGAAATCGAAAAAGAAAAAAATTTCCTTAAACTGGAAGGTATTTTCTGTACAATGACGTAGGATTTTCGAAAAATATCAAAATCTAACAAAATGGCGTAGTTATGAAAAAAAAGTCTGTTTTCTTGTCTACAAAATGGTCGTTTGTTTCAATGCCAAATCGTCAATTTTTATCCAATCAAAAATATCCTACGTCATTGCGGAGTAAATATATTCAGGAGTACTCAGTTCAAATTTCAAGTCAATCGGATAATTTCTCTTTGAGTTAAAATGTCAGCAAATTTGAAAAATCTTCACTCTTTAGATGGTTAGAAGGTTGCTCTTTAAAAGGCTGCCATTCCTAGTGTATTAGAGATACGGGCTTGACATTTTTACAAGACATTCCTGAAAGTGTAAACTGTCGAAAAATGCAAAAAAAAGAATCGATTTTTTTTAAATCTCACACTGGTATAGCCCCTTAACACAATATTGTGAGCTTTAAAAAAAATCACGAAAAAATATAGACAAACAACAAAATCATGGCCGCCGGGAGATAATGAATTTTTTTTTGCAATTAGCTCAATTGGCAACGTTAGTAGCAGAAATGATATATATATATATATATTCAATATAACTCACAGAATCATCAGAAAAATAGAAAAAATTGATAATCAGAAGTTAGCATGCTGCGATATTGAATTTTTTTTCTGAATATGGTATCAAACTTCACCCACTCATACAGATTGAGAATATACGTGAATAGCAGAAGAATTTTCGTAGCCGCGACTTTTCACGAAAAAAATTCGAAAAATCTCTATAACTACTAAATTTGCGCGAAATATTTTATTCCAGTTTATCGTTGGGTATAATAATTGGGTATAATAAAGTGCCACTGTAATTTACCAATGATTCAGGGGCCTCCTTATGCCCCGCAAAATATGGCCCTCCGCGAAAGGAATGTCCCTAAATTTGAGGATTCTAGAAAAAGAGACGATCTTCGAAAAAAAAACATGCAGGCATTTACAAATATCCACTTCTTCATTTTATATGAAGAAAAACTTTGTCTTGCTGGTAATTTGTTCAATTTGTTCACAAATTTCGTCATTATTAGGCATACTTGATGCAAACGTTAACCAGATGGAATTGATGCATCCGTCAGTTTATTTTCATGCAATACTGCGACAAACGAGCGATAGAAAGCGAGAGAGCGAAATAGGTAGACAGCGGCCGAGAGGGAAAGGAGAGAGGTAAGCAGCGAGTGGGAGAATGGAAATTCAATGTCACTTTGCGCTCTTCGGTAAAAGCACATTCAAACGGTGCATGACAATTATCATATGAATAATCACGTCCGGAAACTTTGCCGGTGAACTTCGATCAAGAGAAGTAGGATGAGTTTGTCGCCAAGTATAGTTACACAGTCGAAGCGAAACGTGCCATTTAGATTCCACGATAAAATGTCTTCACAATACAAAAAGCTCTTTGACAATTCCTCTCGTCGAAACTCGGCACAGTAATTTTAAATCATCCGTACTTTTTTTTTGCGATTGAAAGACACTACGACTGTTTTTGTTTATTTATTTTTTGAATGAAAAAAATGCAAATATTTTTCACCAAAATTTGTCAAAACTATTGTTTCGCCACTTTCGGCATTGCAAAGCGACGGATATACAAGATAATGAAGTTCCGATGTAAATATCTCTGGACCGAAGGTCTTTGCGTTTTTCAGAACCACAGATCAGGTCATATTTCCCAATCATCGATAGCGTTCTTACTGTTATTCAGAATAATATTAGATTGGCATGAAAGTCTACGTTTTATCACCAAAAATAAAATTGAAAAGCAGTCTTTAAACGAATGATCAATTTTATTGCATGTATCCACCATCGGATTCTATTTGGAGTAGAGAAAAATAGAATAGAAGAATATTAGGCTACTGCGACGACCCGAAAATCAGGGTTCTTTGGAAAAATTAATTTTGAAGGAATAACTAAAAATGTCGGAAAATCGTTTGGCCTTTTGTTTGTATGTACATTAACAAGTTGTATGCTGCAATATTTATAGAAAAATATCGATGATTAAAGAATTTTAAAACATTCTCGTGAAGCACTTTTGGACGAGAGCGGCTCAACGGTGCACTTGATTTTGGCCACCCGGTTAATTTGAAACAAAAAGAAACCGAGCTTTTTCTCCACATAAATAATATTGGCTAAGACTTGACCGAGATTTTTTTATCGTATTGGAAACATGAATATTTGTCGTAGATTCCATTGTACGAGGTTTTCCCCCGTATTACATTGCCCACCATATTCCACTTCACAGCCCACGTTTATATACACAGGGTGTCCTGTCACGCATGGATAATCCTGCAGCTGTCCATAGGTCATATCATGTCTTGATATATGCTGGAATTTCAGTTTAGTGAAAATCCCACCTTGTTTTAGATAAAAATAATCTGCTTTTGGTATTTCACATGTAATTTCTACAAATCACTTTTTTTTACCCGGTTTCAAAAAAGATACTCTCTGTTATTTGTTTTATCTAGAAAAGTCTTCTTTTTGAACTTAAGCGTTAAGGAAACTTTATGAAGAAAGATCTTACGCAGAACTTTCATGCAAACAAATTCGAACATCTGACTTTGACAGCCTGCGGTGTAAAAAAGATGTACTACGCATATCGTTGCAAATTGCTCAAAAAAGTTGCTTAGTTATTGTCGATTCGTATTATTTGTAGAAATGGCATGGGAAAAACCAAAAGCAGATTATTATAAAAAATAGCAAACAAACACAAAATCTCGAAAGCAGCTGGTCTTTTACGAAACTGAAATTCCAGTGAATGGAGAAGAGATACGTGAAATGGAGGAGAGGGTGAACAGGGGGAGAGCGAGAAGAATTAAACACACACGTAACACACACGCGCGCGCGCACACACACACACACACACACACAAACATCTATAGAGACTATGTTTGGTATTTCACAATAAACATGTATATTTTAAGCTACTTAATTCGAATCAAGTCTTTACATTGATGCGTATAAAATGTGGTTGAGTTTAATGTGACACACATAAATGCATTCTTTAAGACACATTTGATATCTAAACGTGTAAAGGTCGGCAAGAACACGTGTTGCCTGCTTTAAATAACACACCAATAACATGTCAAAATTTAATGCGGTTGAAGTGTTTACAAATAAACAACAAAAGTGTTTGACGTTTCTGTAACACACATAACCTCGTTGTTTCAAGTTGTGTATGACATTTACACGTGTTAATTCCTAAAATTACACACCTTATATGTAACAAATAAAAAACATGGATTTGCAGTGTCTGTGGCTTTCATTTAAATATATATATATATTTGCCTTGAACGTGCGAAAAATATATTTGAATCGTCCATGTTTCGATTTGCATATAGCAAATGTAGATTTACCCCCAATAGATTTTTGTGGCCTTTATATGAAAAGTATATGTGAATTAAGGCGTTACCCCCACTTGTAGCGCAAAAAAAGGCCTTTTTCGTGAATTTTTTTAAAGAAAACTACAAAACTTTTTTAATCGATCAATATACCATCTTAAAGAACACATCTTGAAGAACTTTCAGTAATTTTTTTATTGAAAAATATTACATTGTTTAGTGGCAAATGGCCGTCAATGAAATAATGTTTTTATATACACGGTTTGCGGTGACCAACATTGCGGCGAAGTGGATCGTCTGAAAAAAAAATGCGGATGAATTTAGTCAAATATAAGTATAAACTAGTCTTTAATCGAAGGATTTTAAAAAATATTCATTTTTCACAAAATGGCGGACAGTCAAAGTTAATGGTTCGATTTTATTTCGAAAAAAAAAATCGAACGATTGAAGACTACATTTTTATGTATTAAATAAGCCTGCAAAATTTTAAGAAGATCGGTTCATTAGTGTTCGAGTAATCTTGGTCACCGACTTCAGAAATGCCATTTTGAGAAAAACGCGTTTAAAGTTTCAATTTCAGTTCTTCAATTCACGGATTCTTCTCTTTCAACGCTCATATCTCAGTCAATTTTGTTCGGATCGACTTGAAATTTTCAAGACATATTCTCAGATACTTATACTTCAAAAAAATGCAATAAAAAAAATCGATTTTTTTCAAAATCGCGTGGGGGTAACCCCTTAAAAGAATTTCGATTTCATATTTTTGTATAGCGCGTATACATATGCATAATGCGTGCGGTAACAGTATGAAAACAAATAAATACATTTCGAGGATCAAATAAAAAAAGTTATGACCAAACGTTGTTCAAATGCTTGATTCAAATAAGTAAGTATTTGTTACATCAAAGACAGACCATTAATTCAATCAAACAGAAAAATGTTTCACCCGACGAAAATTCGGTTAAATCTCAGTCTAAAAGAATTGAATAGATACATTCAGTGGATTCAACTGAATTGTTTTTCGATCACATGAAACCGAATCACCGATTTATTAGGAATAAATAAAAGATTTATTTATTAGACGATATTAAATACATCTTGATTAAAAGAAATAAATATATTAAAAATAATTCATTCCAATAGTGAAATGCATTAGGAAAAATTTGATTCCACGAAAAATCTAGTTAAATCAGACGCATCTAGTTAATATCAACGGCATTTTTATGCCGGTATAATTCGCCATTACGATAACGACCGTACGTGACGAGCTGCTCTGCTACATAATGCGTGGTTGGACAGGTACACGAGCGCTCTGCTTGCTACAAATCATTGCGATATCGTTACACAATTGCTCCAATTTTTTCCTCCCCGATGCAGCAGCTCATTTGGGAAAGTTCATTTTACGTGGGATCAATGTGTGCCGCGCTTCTGCGTAATGTTCAACGCAGCCGCATTCGTACATAGAATGATTACGCCACTGCTACTCGATCCAATGATTTAAGTTGGTCGACGCATTTGTGCAGCTGCCTGTATGGTGGTCCCTCCGCCGATTCCCCCATCCAATGTATGCGTTTGTCCACGTGTGTGTGTGTGTCATTGAATCCTTATAGATAACGGTAGAGAGCGCAAGGAGTGGAAGAGGACAGAGGAGGAAATACGAAAACCTTCCAATTTCGTTTCCAGGGCCAATGTCTCATCAACGTTGGCGGCGATGTCGTGACTGTTTCGTACTACGGGGACGAGAAGTATCAGGGTAATCAGAATTGCTGACAACAACCACCGTACTCGGCGCCACCTTAATCATGTCCGTCGCATACTGGCCAACCCCAACAGCGCGCCGAGAAGACAACATTTTCTTTCCTCTTTTTCCTCCTTTGCTCCCGCGATGACGAGTTGGCTCATCGGGCATCGTTGCACGAACGAAAATATCGGCTTCAATCGAATTCTCGTATACCCATACCGATTCGCCGATTTTCATTGGCATTCGACGAAATTCGGCGGCTCCGCGTTTTCATTCGGTCGTCGGAACTTTCGTCGAAACGAACAGACGATTTCTTTTTCTATGCACAGCTCAAAATCGACGAACGGTACGACGGGAAGTGTAAGAAAGAAAAACGTCTTTGAGTCTGAACAAGTAGCGGTAAGTTGCCCAGCCAAACAAACCCTGTGTTCACGTCTCGAAGCCTTGCCCGAGTTTGCCTGGGCCCCTTAGTCATTAGTTATAATTATATATGCGTTGAGAGTTTCGCCGATGCAGAATTGAAGGTAATCATAGCGAATGGTGATTCACCATCGAACGTGTAAGCTTGTACAAAGACTGGACGTGATAAAAAGAAATGCCATTTTACTTTGCGTTTGTAAATCGATAATGCCCTCGTATCGTGTACCGTGTACAGACGTGTGTACATTATCTAGAGTTTCGCTCCAGCTGTAGAAGAACAAATTGGGGCTGGATGACAACGCTGAGGTCATGCTCAAATAAAACAATACATAGATGACCCAATCAACTTTAATTGTTATTTTTATATAATCAACATTTATTGATCTTTAAATTTTGGAAGCAAGAAGGGTGATGGAGGGTTCGCTTGGACGGCAGTACGCTGTCAAGTTTCGCGTGCTGCTTGGAAAGCATGCTACCGAAACATTCCAGATGCTTCAAGAGGCCTTTAGGGACGACTGCATTTCAAGATCACAATCCGGGAGGTGACACAAGGCGTTCAAGGAAGGCCGGAAGGAGGCCCCCCAGCCACACGGCCTTCATCGTAACCAACTTCCTGGCCCGGAGCAGCACCCCAATGGACCCTCAGCCTCCTTACAGTCCCGATTTGGCTCCCTGTGACTTTTTTTGTTCCCCCGACGAGAAGAGAGAGCTGAAAGGAAAGCATTGGGAGACCGTGGAAAACATCCAAACCCATGTTACAACGTTCTTAAAAGGCATTCCTGTGGAGGAGTTTCAGGGTGTCTTCCAGGCGTGGCAGACGCGTCTCCGAAAGTACATTGATGCAGAGGGGACTATTTCGAAGAATTTTAAGCATTTGTACCGATAAGATCAATAAATCTATTTTTCCCAGAAAATGCGCATTACTTTCATAATGGACCCTGTATCCTCCGGAATTCCAGCGATGACGTCCTCAATCGCCTCCGTCAGAGCATCAAGGGTTCGAGGTCGAAGTTTGTATACCTCAGCTTTGACTCATCCCCACAGAAAAAAGTAACACGGGGTCAAATCGGGGAACCGAGGGGCCCTGAATCATCCCCCCCCCCCTCCCCGCAAAGCGATCAGGCGTCCGGGAAAGAAAGCCCGATTTTAAAGAACGTCTCCAAAACAGACCTCCGGTGCTCACCTGACCACGTCATGGTGACTACTGAGAATGGTATTGCTCCCCCGACCTAACGACCCCTGCCCCGTGCCTTGCACTTGGTCTGGGGGCCCTTCAGTGATTTTTTGAAACTACGGACTGCATTCTGCCCCACCCTGTATTTAGTACGAATAATCTTGCTTCCATATCATTGCAATCATTTGTAAGTTCTTTTTCCCATCCCCTGGTAGAAACACCGGTTGAAGAGGAACCAAAGGCTTTACTAGTTTCGTTTCGTACTTTCTAACGTGAATAGTGGTGCGCTGTAAAATATTGCGGCTTTGCGATAGGTTCGATTCATCTTGCCCCATTAGATGGGTAACGAATTAAGGAAGCTTTCCAGTGTGACAGCCCGAAAAATCGCTGTTTTTCGCGATTTTTTTTTTTAAAGAAAAAATAATCTAATCGGTCTGGTTTTTTTTGTATATTAATTGGGTATTGAAGAATACAAAACAATTTTTTAAAGATCGATTTATTTATTAATTAATATCTATAAAAATGATGAAACAATTGTTGCAAAAAATGCACTTGGATGTGGTGTCCACGTTGGGGGTCACAATTTTGATCTGAAACAAAAAACACAAAAAGATTATTGATCGGTATATAATTGGCTTTCGTGCTATGAGGCTTTTTTTTTTTTTTTTTTTTTGCAAAAATGGCGCCGGTTTGAACAAAAAGTATCGATTTTAGCATTTTTTTGGCAGTTTTTTTTACAAAAAAATAGGAAGATGTCAAAAAAAAAAAAAAAAGCTTCCATAGCACGATAAACAATGACGTTAAGAATATTGTGTAAAAAATTCAATTCGATAGCTTTAAAACTCTGCCCTCCAAGTTGGACACCGTTTTGAAAAATGCTGTATCGAGAAAAACGCGTTCAAAGTTTCGCTGTAGCTGTAGCGCTCCGTTGCCTTCTTCCAAGAAATGCTGTACAGTAACCGAAATAATCTGAATTTCGGCATGAAAATTTCAGGGAATATTCGGAAGAGTGTATACTATTCGATAAAGCAAAAAAAAAAATCGATTTTTTGAAAATTTCACACTGGAAAGCTCCCTTAACAAAAAATCACGCAATAACCTTGAACAATGCTGACAAGCCGTTCTTATTTTATTAATAATCAGTCCTTTCATTGTGTTTACCTACCTGGCTCTAATCAATATCGGCAACTCGAATGAACTTAAACGATCGTAAACTTTGCCATAAAAAAAATCTTTGCGTTCGAAGAACGCACTGTTTATAGGGGGAACTTGAAGAGAGCCGCTGCAGCGGGCAATATTTTTCGTAGTTCGTTACGCTGAACATTCGATCCGCGGACGCACACACGATTTCGTAAGAATATGCATGTATGCATGCAAAGAAATTCACATTATTCGATGAATATAAAAGAGTTAACGACGACATTGTCCGGCGAAAGGTCAATAGCTTAAGACGCACCAATGATCGTACACATGCTTTATCGATGTCTATATATTTTTACGATGTATAGGCATGTAATTAACATTACACACACACACACCTGTATATATATTGGGAGTACAAATAAGTCTGCGTCGTTTGACAAAACGTGGCCCCACCAGAACGATATAGTTGAAAAAAAACTTCCCGATTCGGGCTCTCACCTCCTCAAATATAAGTCAATAATGAAACAAAGAATCTCATGGAAGAAGCCTGTAGGCTAATTCTAACAGGTGACTCATGAGATGTTTTATCCTCCATTTGATTTCCACGTGATAAATTAACGTTTTCCTTTCCAATGCAAACCATTTTCGATAGATACAATCAATAAGTGATCTGAACCAATCAGTGGGATTATTATACCAGGTGTAGAAGTATGAAACCGGAATTTCCCTATAGATGGTGCTAGTCATCAGTTTAGGGACCGTAAGAACGCTTCTGCAGCGCCATCATCTCCCGCTGACAGCTGACGAAAATTTTCAACACACAACAACCCATGTTCCCTACACCGGTATATTTTTCTATAACCTTAAACATGTCGAGTTTTGTGCCTACGAACTACGATTTGCGGACAGCATTGGTTTTCTGTTATCATTTGAAGAAAACTGCTGCAGAATCGCATCGAATGCTTGTCGAAGCTTACTGTGAACATGCTCTTGGTAAAACACAGTGTTTCGAGTGGTTCAAAAACTTTAAAAGTCGTGATTTTGACGTGAGAAACGAAGAGCGTGGGAAACTACCGAAAAAGTTCGCGGACAACGATTTGCAAGCCTTATTGGATGAAGATGATTCATCTCCATTCCTTTTTATCATCTCCATTCGTTTTTATCATTTTCAAACAACAGACGTGTGATTTTTACAAAAAAATTCCGGTTTCATACTTCTACACCTGGTTTATAGGAGACGGATTTGTAACCCCCAACTTAAGCCTTTGCAATCATGCATCATTTGCTTTCATTCTTCGAAACTTGTTGATCAAGACTATCGATATATATATATATATACATATATATATACGCACACACAAGTACACGTGTCTTACATGGCCACTGGTACGTTTACCCTACTCTACAACGGATTTAATTAATGAAACAACAACGCTTCGCTTTAGTAAATACATTTTCCTCCATTTCACTTATATACACCTCCCCCCTTCCTTCGGCCTTACCCTTATGGGGTTCCGGCGTACCTCCTACTTTTCTGAGTCAAGAGACAATGAAAAATTTACATTACTACAATGACGCGGGAATAATCTGCATAAACGATAACCCAGAATTTTCCCCCACGAGCAGCGATAATAAGCCAAAGAACGAGAGGTTCATGCTCATACCAGCTGAACAGAGTCGTTCGATGGAACGTGACCGCTGCAATCGTGAAATTCAAGGGGAACAGAAATCATTTACAAAGCTCACGTGGCGTGTGACCATGAATCACGATCATTGTACTGAAAATTACGAGCGGACGGTGGAATAAAAGAATGTTGACTTATATTTCGAAAACATTTGCCCTTGGTGGGTTTTTTTAACGATCGAAAGTAATTGCGAATATGTTGCATAATTGTTGGCGATGCTTTTCAACGATATTCTTGGTTGGAAATAAAATTCATCGTGAAAAAGGATACTGGGGAGGTATGAAGTTTTGCAAATACACTTGTGTTTCATTGTTTATAACAAGGCAGCAAATAAATATGAAACTGTTTGCTCTTTATGTGTATTATTATAACATTACGAAATAAGAGAATTTCTCGAGGTTCATTTTCAGATCAATAATATCGGCAGATGAGGCTAACCACGTAGAGTCCAATTACCAGGATATCTCAAACGCCGCAGCGGCTGATTGAATGATCACTAAATTTTCGATCTGAATCGAAGAAAAAATTCAATTTTTCGTGATCTGGATGCCATTTTGTTGATTCTCCTTTCATTTTCAATATTTCAGGCGTAATCAATCGAGGAAAGTCTAAGAACAAGAACTATCATTAGAATGTATATAAATATATAATCTACATATATAAAATAACATGTCATGATTGCTTCATCATCGCCGAGCCGGAACTCCTGAAGCTAGAAACATGAAATGTGGACAACAGGTTCCTTTGGTGACGTATCACCCACTGAGAAAGGATTTTTGGAAATGTATCCCCCAAGGGGGTGAAAAGGTTGAGTAGCTGTTGTATGGAAATTCGAAACCTCTCACTTAGACTTAGGGCGTGAGAATGTATATTTGGAATCTCTATTAGAAACGGAAGAATAGGTGTTTTAACGTTTTTTGAAAAGCAACCTTGAAGGGGGTGAAATAGAATACAATATCACCAGCTTTTTGCCGAAAAGTGAAAATGAAGCCGGGAAAACGGAATAAATGTGTCCCGATACATTTTCGACGATTTCTCAAGAAATCAAGGGTTCAGAGCAAATCTTATGGCGAATCGTTTGTCCTCAAGGGAATAAAAATACATTGAAATAGACCTGTAGAAAAAATATTTGAAACCCAAATTTTTTCCGATTTCGGCAAAAAATAAGTGGGCTCAGTGAATCGTCGATAATTTCTTTTCTGCTCCGATTTGGAACTCCGCTCTGTGTTCATTGTCTTCCTTATCATTTTCTTCATGAAATCCCATTCGGTTCATTGTGCTCTGCTAATTTTTTTGTTTTTGGCAGATTTTTAAAGCAGGACCATCGATGTTTGCGAATGTTTCCCTTTCCTTTTTTTCGGCTATTTTTCAAATAGACTGTCTGGGTAAAGTAATTGAGATATTGGGACGAATCCAACTGCATTATCTAAGTCTGCCCCAATCCTTTCCGAAACCCTCCCGAGAAATCTCCGTTCCTCAAATAGAACCGATGCTACGGCTGTTTGAAATTTCGCAATTTTGGCGATTCTGGAAAGTGGCCAAAAGAGTGAGCGATATTTTTATCGCTTTTTAAATCATGTTGAGGCCCTATCTTGAGGAAAATTTTCTGCCGATTACAAATATCACCGAGTATTTGCCGAAAACTGGCAATTACGAAGGGAAAACGCGAAAAACGTGTCCGGATACAGGCTACTGGACGCTACCGGGAGGCTATTGGCTTGAAACTGCATAGAAACATTGTAGACGCCCCAGTGATCACTGGGGTACTCGGAGAGAGATGGTTTTCATTTCAAGAATACCGTTAATCCCAACGGAATGTCCGTTCGAGTTTTAGAGAATAAAGTGAGCCTCTAGTACACATGAGGTAGACATTGTAAAAGTTTTTTTTCTCCTTCACTTGTACAATTTTAAACTAAACTGTTTTTAGACAAAACTAAAACTGCTATAGGCCTTTTTCAGCAGTTGTAGAAAACAATATCAGTAACCAAATATTTATTTTCTCTAGATACACGGCTAAATTTAACAAAAAACGATTGGCTCAATCCACTCGATATTTGAAAAATTACAGTCCATGCAATATATTCTCCTATAGAGAATTCGTCGTGTTTCGTGTTTTTTTCTCATTTTTCATTTACAGAAATACGCTTTCAAATGTTACGAAAAAGTCCTTTACGGAAGTGTGACACCTTTATTTCCTTTTTCGTACTTCGGGAGTGATTTTTTTTCCACCAAGTGTTGCACACCACCCCTTAGCAAATTTTACCAAAACATTTGGATTGTGGAAGCTCTTCTCATATGGAGGACCCAGGGCTTTAGCCCTTGCTCCCCCCCCCCTCTCCCAAGCTAGCCCTGACTAATATGTAGTAATGTTTTACATATAAACTTGGATATTATTTAATAATCCGCAATCACAATGTGTTAATGGTATAAGCAACATAAAACGAAGGGGGACGGGGTTTTCAATGTTCTCTTTGTTCAATGCTCTATACTTTATTGACGAGGTTTCCGAAAGCATGCGACAAAGTTATTTAGGCAGTTCTCTTATGTAGCTTCCATGACGTCAATTCAGCGATAATTTGGCCATCGCATATCTCCTAAATTTGTCGATGTAACTGAACGGGAATAATTTTGATCGAAATTTTTAATCAAAGCTAGTGTCTAGAATTTGTATAGACTTTGCAAATGTACGGTTGAGAAGAGAGGCGCAGATTGCACATCATTTTAATAAGTAAATAAAAACTAACTTTCATTAATAAATTACATTAACATTTGATAAATGGGACGGTAATTTAATTTTGAAAGACCCGCCCAATGACACTCCACAGGAGGGGATGGGCGAAAATAAATTCTCCACCATTTCCCATGTGGGTGAGGTACCGTAAAAAAATGTTTTTCGAGATTTGATTACATATTCATTGAGATTCCCATCTGAAGCATCTGCTGACAAAATTTCATGCACATAGGTATAAAATTGTAAGTCCGTGCTGAACGAACATTACGAAGTTATAAGGGTTTCTTCTCTTTCAATTTCTAATGCCTTTAATTTTTTACAAATTGTTCTAAAAGTGAAAAAGAGTCATACGATCGGACGCAGGAGTAAAAAAAATATATCGCACAAGTATCGATAAAATCTCTGCGATTCGAGGAAAAAGTCATCCTACATCGACAAGCCGAAGAAGTCGTAAGTTCTTTTTCACTTCCTGGCCCTCTAGTTGTTACTGGCGTTGGCCATCACATCTTGATTCGATGCGATTCCTCGTCCCGACGAGTCTCTTCGATCACAGTAAAAGTTTATCAACCTTGAAATCGGGAATATTCGGGAACGCTTTTCGGAAATCGTCGACGCTGCAACAGTATGACAGGCCCTGCGTGGCGACCGAAGGTTTCCACGTCAAATAGCTGATCTTGTTACAGACGTCGGTACACACGCGGAAATCATCGGTAAGTTTTTTCAGATAGGGGTTGTGGGCCGTTAGAAAAACGACTCCTGATTTTTCCGCTTTGCTGTAAACGACTTTGAAGAGAATTTTCGGCACCGGAACCGCGTGCGTGTCTGTACCCACGTGAAGGTAAATTTCTTGCTCTGTGGCTCTTTCGTCCTTGAGGGTCAAAATTCCTATCGATCCAACCCAAACGTCGAGGTCAAGTTTCCTCTTGGCGGCCAGTGATCTCACGTTCGACTCCATTGTTTTCCAATTGCCGGCGTTTATATTTTGCCACATGGGCACAGCGTTCGCGTAAAAGAATGTCGCGCGTTGGTACGTTTCGGCAGCAAAATCGGCCTTTGCAACTAGATGCCCTTTGGCGAAGTAGAATGTTCCTGCGAAAAAAAAAACGTCCATTTTTATCCAGTAAAAAACGGGTTATAGTCAATTAGCGAGCTCAGCTACTTTGGTTTAGCCGATAAAAAGAGTGTTCAGCGATTTAGAGCTTTCACCCACATTTTACAACTTACAAAACGAGTTTTCAGGGATTTAGTGTTTCTAGCTACGTTTATAACAACTGAAAAAGCGTTTTAACTATTTAGGGCTTTTGTCACTAAAAATGCTGCCAATTTCAACGTCACTTACAGCAGAATGCCCTCCTCTACCGCACCCCACCACCCTCCTCTTGTAACCCTTTGATATAAAAGCTACAAGGGATAATAAAAGTATCGTTAAAAATCTATAAAAGGCAAAATTCTTCTGCCAGTCACATTTTTCTCAGTTGTATAATTAATATTTGCGGTGAGCAGTTTATATCAGGCATTTAGAGTTATTCAGTGTATGGATCATTAGATAGAAATGTGGCCAGCGTGTTATCTACAGCGCTGTATAAATACGACAATTTTTGAAGTCGTAATTTTTCGTTCAGAGTTCGATAACTTGGCTTAGAACGTTACCAGTATACTGGTATGTGATTTTACTTAATTATAGACGAAACTCAGTTAAATGTTAAACATTCGGGTGCGCGAAAGGAATACCTTTAAAATTGACAATCGTCTGCGATTATAAGATACTCGTTTTAAATGTTATCGAATTTAGATTAATTATTTCAGTTGTATGAGTGTTAAATATCCAATGTACCGCAGACCCCTACAATTTGATGAAATTATCTCCAAGCATCCTCATAATCGAATAAATTAGGCTACGAAGTTGTAAAAAGTGCATTTATAAACTTATAAACATTTTGTGGGAGCTTCCTTCAATGTCTACGATAATTACTTTTGGAGTGATAATAAAAATAGAGGGCATTATAATTCTGGCTGAGGCTGTTCACGGATCATTTAAGGATGTTGATTCCCAAATCGTAAATGATGATAAAATTCTGAAAATTTGGTATGTTTTTGTATGAAGTATTTCAGAGGTCGTGTAAAAATTTCCCGACAATTAGGAAGCTCGTTATTGAACAATTAACATTCACAAATTAAATGTTGTTTTATGGAAACTGATGTAACTTTGCAATAAGTTTTTTTTTTGACCTCTCAATTTTATAATATCTACAATACGAAGTTTATTAACAAAACGAAGTTTATTGATAAATTTTTTTTTTATTTCTTTTAAAAATTGTTCTTAACAAAATGTTAATTTCTTAATAACGAACTTCCTAATCGTCGTGAAATTTTAACACGACCTCTTAAATACTTCATACAAAAACATACCAAATTTTCAGAATTTTCTTATCATTTTTTATTTCAACCCTTAAGGAGGTTGAAGTAATGATGATAGAATTCTGAAAATTTGGTATGTTTTTACATGAAGTATTCAGCAGGTCGTGCAAAAATTTCGTGACGATTAGGAAGCTATTTATTGAACAATTAACATTAACATGTTTCATAGGAACTCAACATCCTTAACAATGGCATTTTATACAATTCAACGTGAATGAGGGTCGAACCTTTTTCCGGCACGTATTCCAACGCCAAACGTTTGCTGTTGAGAATTTGTGCTATCGTATCACGCTGTGCCTTCTTGGTGTACACCTTGTGCATTGGGATACCTTGGAAGAAGTTGCCCTTTGTGAATGCGATTCTCGCGAAGAATTGTTGCGCGGTGCTTGTGACAGAGAGTATTTTGGCGTGGGCGTAAATCGTGTGACCAAGTTGCTCATCGTGGCACACTTCCATCACTCGGGTGAATCCCATCCTGCCGTTCGAAGAGATACATCGGAATATATTTTTTTACATACATTTCTTTTCAACAAAATCGAATCATTTCTAAAAGCACATCCAATAATTGGAAAACATTTCCAATCGAATCATTTTCAAAGGGACAAACTAATTTACACTTTTTGTCGCTGCGAGAGTTTACAGAAAACCGTGACGAGAATATATTAATTTCTAAAGCTTCGTCCATCGAGTATGTAAACTTTTGCAAAGAAAGAATTATTAATCGGGAGGAAAATTCATTTTCCCTCGTTAAGGATATTGAGTCCCAAATCGCAAATGATGATAAAATTCTGAAAATTTGGTATGTTTTTGTATGAAGTATTTCAGAGGTCGCGTAAAAATTTCACGACAATTAGGAAGCTCGTTATTGAACCATTAACATTCACAAATTAAATGTTGTCTTATGGAAACTGATGTAACTTTGCAATAAGTTTTTTTTGACCTCTCAATTTTGTAATATCTACAATATACTGAAAGCAACGGAAACAAAACAAAGTTTATTGATACATTTTTTTTATTTCTTTTAAAAATTGTTCTTAACAAAATGTTAATTTTTTAATAACGAGCTTCCTAATCGTTGTGAAATTTTAACACGACCTCTTAAATACTTCATACAAAAACATACCAAATTTTCAGAATTTTCTGATCATTTTTTATTTCAACCCTTAAGGAGGTTGAAGTAACGATGATAGAATTCGGAAAATTTGGCTTGTTTTACATGAAGTATTCCGGAGGTCGTGTAAAAATTTCATGACGATTTAGAAGCTATTGAACAATTAACATTAACATGTTTCATAGGGACTCAACATCCTTAATTCAAGACTTTGTGGGACTAGGTATATCCCGACTGCAGGGTCATTCTGTCAGTCGAAACTTGTTTTAACCGAGCGTTTTAATTCTAGAAGAAAGAAGAACGTGCTGTGTCTCTAATTCTATAAGAATTTTTTTCTTTAATCCTAGAAGAATTTAATTCGTTTTGATTCTAGAAGATTTTTTTTTTAATTCTAGAAGAATTTATTTAATTCTAGCTTTTTTTATATCTAGAAGAATTTTTTAAATTCTAGCGTTTTAATTCTAGAAGAAAGAAGAACATTCTGTGTCTCGGAGCTTTGACAATGCTTAATTTCGGATTTAATCCTCGGATACACGGACAAGTAAAGGTTGCGATCTCTCCTATTTCGATGATATTTGGCATGCTTGTAGAAGGGGTAAAAATAGGCGACACGTATTTTTTTTATATCTGCGGAACCCGATTTTTAAGGAGTGAAACGCACCCTCGAAAATAGGGGCGTTTTTCGTCTTTCGTCGATAACGTTATCGTTCTCATCTCCAATGTATGGTACACGAAAAAAACATTGTTACGCTTTGAATTTTTTTTCATACCTCGTACCGTTGAAACGGTTTCGACGAAAAACGAAAAACACCCCTATTTTCGAGGGTGCGTTACAACCCTTGAAAATCGGGCTCCGCAGATATAAAAGAAAAAATACGTGTCGCCTATTTTTACCCATTCTACAAGCACCCCAAGTTTAATCGAAATCGGAGAGATCGATCTCGCAACCTTTCCTTGTGAGAATAGTTTACCCTGTCGTCGCCGGAGCAGGAGTTTTCGTAAAAAATCCAATTTCGAATACAAGCCCTTGGCCGCAACTGTCACCAGTCGGTCTCGTCAAGAATTTTGGATATTTTTCGCCCCCAACGGCGTCGATGCGTTCCTCGTCATCATCCACCAACAACCTTTTTGGCCCGTCACCTGGTACAATCTTGACGCGAGAGTCGACGGGGTTGATGTCCGATCTGCTTCCTGGGCATGCGACGCGAACCAATTCACCAACCGGCACGACAAAATGCGGCACCCCGGGTTTTATTGGATATAAAAAATAATTTTGTCCATTATTGGGACACAGACACAACGGTTTCGGCTTTGCCGAGCCACCGGTTTTGGAAATTATACAATAACAGTCATCTGAAAATAATTTCAAGATGTATCCGCCTGCTTTTCTTCACTTCCTGTTCTGTCAACTTTCGCTTTATATTTTTAGCCACGTGAAAAATGGACGACACGGTCTGGCACTCGTTGTTGATACGAACTTTACTCAAGTGAAAGATCATTCGCTTCTTTGGGTTTTAGAGCAAGATCGATTCTTTTGATGAACCGTCATGCCTGCATGTCACATATTTATTCCGGTTCAGGGCAAAAAAGAGTCAGAACTACTTTCCGATGAATGTAGTTGAACACATTATTCTTGCAGTTGAGAGAAGATATACGCGGCGCTGGCGAACAAAACCGGACTTGTCCACATACGTCAAAATTTATTTTTCCGTGTCCTTCAAGCACACTTTTATTAGTTCCCAAAATATTTTGCATCAAATCCGGCTCTAAACACCTTACAATTTGTTAAAAAGTGCCTTTTCAAGCAGAAACGGACTTGTCCATGGTTGGCTGGATGAAAAATTAGTAACAGATGACCACAGTGATGACGATGGTGACATGAAATGCGATTGTTGTCAGCCTGACATGGAAGAGTTTGTGTAGGATTTTTAAAGTGATAATAAAAAATTCATTTATATTCGATTCAAAGATTCTGTTTTATTTCATAACCGGATATGTCCATATGATTTTGATTCAAAATCGGAGCTGTCCATCATTCTCGTACAAAACCGGACTTGTCCAAAATAAAAACGAAGATACGCACATGGTAGTTAGTATTTTTATTAAACTAAAGCCCGGTCCACACTTACATTTTGATAGAGCCTTCATATACTGAAGCTATAACATTCTAACTCATCTCTATTTGGTTATTTTTCCTTTAGACTTCTCCTGTAAAAAAGTAATTAATGGACAAGTCCGGTTTTGTTCGCCAGCTCCTTATATAGTAATAGAACTGATTCACATCTGCCGATGCAGGTTTGTCACTATTGAGCAAAAAGTGGAATGTCCGCGAGAAAAAGCTACCACGGGGATAATAAAGTAAACTATTTGACACATCATAAGCTTTCAGTTCCATATGATTAAACCGTTGTGTCTGACGACCAATAGGATTCTAATGGAGTTTCGTTCATTCTTGATCGAAGTGACACATTATCAATCCATTTTATTGACAATCGGCTTATCGTTTTTTTCATTAATAACCGGTTCATAATGATTTTAATTGGCAGCAATTTAAATCTCAGCCACCCAACGTTCGATTAATCGGGCACTATTTTCTCTCCAATGCAGACGGTTCGCAAAAACAATGGCTCCAAAACTAACACCAACATTTACAGATCGTTCTTACCGGCGTTGTGGAATGGTTTTCCACCATCATAACCCTCAATAAGAAGATAAACTACGACGAGTTTTAAAAAGGTGCCATATCCTCGGTTCTTCATGATGGTTCAAAAGTCTTTTCATCGATCTCGTTTTTTTTTTTACTTTTGAAGCAACCGTATCGCTCCCTTTATATAGTATCAACGAATCCAACACATTTGGCCTTGAAAACATGCCGAATGAATCGGACAATGAAGTATCACCTTAAGGTCGACCGACGTCACGTCCCATTCTTGCCACGTCTCGATCAATCTTCTTAAGTCAACAGAAGTTAACGTCAACAAAGTTAACTTCAAAAGTTAACGCGCTTGCCTCGAACCAATCACTCGTGTAACATTTTGAATTACATCACACCTTGCGTCTAGGCACCGGAAAACATGTGGGTTCTCTGAATTATCGAGTCGCCTGGTAAGTTTATCAATAAGATTGACGATATTGATACTTTTCAGCAATCAATTTCATGAAGATCGGATATTTGATCTTCGAAAATTCCACCTTCGATCCATCGGTTTATTCGAAATAACAATTATGCATACATTCATAATTATTATCGACGTTGGTTATCGTTGAACTTGGTGGCGTCCTCGTTAGGGGTCGAACCCCAATCGAAATACTTTTGGAATAAGACCAAAGGCACTCGTTATTTAAATGGCACCATAATAAGTAACTACTTACCTTAGTGTTAATCTTTTCGCATGACAACATTTGCAATGCGTCATGGCAATGAAATCCTTAGCGACTGTTCAGCGGATTGATATTTTCCATGGACAGCCATTCGAAACCCTTCCCTATGATTTCACGTGTGGAAGAGAGTAAATAGTTTCGTTAGCGCTAATATCACGCGGTAATGATTTTTATTTTCATTTTAATTACCAAAAAACAAACGGATTTTTTTTTTAAACAAGCTTCTATTATAAACTATTGGACTAAAAAGTCAAAATGATATCTAGTGTATGAAGTTGAATAGTAGAGCTACAGAAGAACCTCATCATTGGTCACTGATCGAAGGCGCAGGCAGTACATACTTAATAAAACTTACATAAATATAGAACTTTGAAAATTTTAAATATTTTCTTAAATGCTTGAGGCTTCATTTTAGGTGCAATGACGTTTCACGTCTCAAGCGTTTGAGAAAATATTAAAATTTTTGAAAGTTCTATATTTATGTTAGGTTTTTAAATTAAGTATACATACTGCCTGCACCTTTGATCAATGACCAAGGATTCTTTAGCTTACCATTTAACTTCATACACTAAATATTATTTTTTACTTTTTAGTGCAATAGTTCATAAAGAAATGCTTGTTTTTTTAAATATTGCTTACGTTCGTTTTTTTTTTAATTTTGTACTATTTGGTATTAGAATTTGTTCTAATTATCGGTATTAATACTTCAATGTGCGTATTCATCTGTTTAACATTAAATTTCATTCACTTTGGCTATTCACATGATACATATTATTTATTTTATGGCTCCATGAACGACATTATTGCATTATTATCGAAGTTACACAGGTATGTCAAATTTCAGCTCAATCAGATGCTAGCAAGTGCTTGGAAAATGGATACCAAATTTCGAACCCGAAAAACATACGAACGAAGCCATGTAAATAAAAGCGTGTAAAAAGGCAGGCGCATTTACGAACTTCGTATTTGAAACTGGGACATTGTGAATTCATTGAAGCGAGAAACCGAGCGGTGAGCGATAAGAAGCCTCGTACAGTTCAAGTGCAAGATCGTAAATTGCAATGAACGTGAATGGTGCACGATAGGAATTTTCTCCTGGCACGAACGAGAATCGATACAACGACTGACATCCGTTGTTAAAATGTTTGCTGCAGTAATACTTGGTGTGATTCCGTCACGAGTATTGACGACAAAAGACTCATGCCTATATAAATGTATTGTTAATAAATATGCACATCAGGGTGACACAAATTTGAGCTCTATTTTTCCCCTTCTTCTCACCATCTAACTATCTTCCTTAAAGAAAAACAAAATTGTCTCCAAAGCTGCGAGCCGTAAAAAAAATGTTTAGAGGTCGCAGTTTAAGTATTATCGAAATGTAGTTTATGTATCATCGAAAAGCACAGTCTACGATCCGTCAGCATCGTTAATTGACTATTTCATTAATTTTGGACAATAAAAGAATACAAACATTTTAGATGAAATTATTTTAGATGAAATTATGTATCAATGGGTGTAGTTCCGAAAAGCCCATACCTCTGATTAATTTGGAATTTCGTGTACCCACGTGTTTTGACTCGATGATTACGAATATCATAGTGAAAACACCCGCAAATTTCATTTTCAAGGTCAACACTCACGAAAATTGATTTTTTTGACAGTTTTTCTGTTTTATTTTAGTAAATATTCATTTTAGAAAAAAATATTTCGTATAAAAATCATAGCCTATGAAAATATTGATCTTTTATATTCTATATAGTTTTTATCTAAAACCATTCCGTTTCGAGAAAAATGGGATAATGGTCCAATAAGTGAAAATTGCTTAGCTCCATTAGTTTCGATATTATCTACTTACGCACTTTACCGCGGGAAGGTTGGAGTTTAATCTTTAAAGTGCATGTTTTTTTTCGCTTTTTCGTTTTTTATTTTATTTTCATTTTTTTCTATCATTTTAAATTCTTTTTGTATTATATGCTATTTTTGCATTTTTTTGTGATTCAGTCAATTTTAAAGTGCATGTTTTTTTTCTGTTTTGTTTTTTTTTTCTTTTATTTTAGTTTCTTTTTGTATTATATACTATTTTTGCATTTTTTGTATGGGTTTGTTTAAATTTGTGTTTGGATTTTTTGTTGGTTTTATTTCAGTTTGAATTTGGCTTTCTTCTTTGGGTTTATGTGGGCTAATGAACATTATCTATATTCTTGCTGTTACCGATCTGTCACTATAGATAAGTAGATAATATCGAACTTAATGAAGCTAAGCAATTTTCACTTATTAGACCATTGTCCCATTTTTCTCGAAATGGAATGGTTTTAGACAAAAATTGTATGGAATATAAAAAATAAATATTTTCATAGGCAGCAACTTTTGCGGGAAACATTTTTTCTCTAAAATGAATATTTACTGAAATAAAACAGAAAGACTGTTAAAAAATAAGTTTTCGTGAGTGTTGACCTTGAAAATCAAATTTACGGGTATTTTCAATATGATATTCGTGATCAGCGAGTCAAAATACATAGGTACATGAAATTCCAAATTAATCAGAGGTATGGGCTTTTCGGACCTTTATCAAATTGAAAGATCCAGGCATGTATAAATTATTTGCTTATATATTTAAATCGCGTGAGGGGATTGTTCAATTTTCATTTCGAGCCATTGTATCTCCCGTAAATAATTCTCTCTCGTCACGTGTACCGTTTCGAAATACAAATTGGCGAAGTAACGTGCATTGGAGAGTAATACGGGATACGGTGTTTGACTAATAGCCACCGTGAGCTCCTCTCTCTCGCAGCGTTATTCCCTCCCTGCACAGGAGGGTGCCAGTACGTGCGTTGTCTTTTCCGTGAGACTATTATTGTCCACCACCCGAGATTGATGTTCCTTGCGACTTCTCGCCTGCCGCAGAGCGGGAAAACTAATAAAAACGTTTCTCACGAATGTCAGTACAATTACTTTTTTTTTTTCTCGTAATATATTTACTCCGCGACCCCAAGTAGAGCCTCCTGCATCCTGAACAACGAGAACGGTGCTCTCTCGTGCAGCAAAGATTAAAGCTGCGCGTTCACGTGTTCATTAAAATGTTCCAATTTGCAATGAATTTTCTTTGCATTCTCTTGACTCGGCTCAGCGTGTGCAAATTAATGAAACATTATTTTTCAGATACATTATGAATTACGTATGAAAAATAGGAAAAAAATCATCAATAAATCCCGCTGTGGATAGTATCATAATTGTGCCCAAAAATTATTTGTTTTTGTTCTGGTATTATATTATAGTTACGAAATGAATGTAAAAAATATATTATATATATATACCCATTTTATTTTCTGATTTTCAAACTTCGAGCTCAAATCTGCCAAGAGGACTCGACAATTTTTTTAGTATACCGAGCATTTGCAAATTATGGAGAAAATATATGTTTGAGATATAAAATTGAATAGATAAATATAAGAATTATTTTATTTTACAAACATTTTGCAGAAGTTACGAATGGAATCGAATGTCGCTCAATGAATTATGCCACCCACATAATATGAGCATATATTTTCTCTTATCAGTGATTCAGCTTTATCAATCGCTGTGTGTGTATTTATCTAACGTAAATTAACTTCGCCCAATAATACCGGCCATCATGGATCTTGCGTTATCTAAAATTTACATAAACTTATTAAACTTCGTAATAAAATTCATGCGATATTTGGCGTTATTCCCGATAACAGATGCCATCGTGTTCGAACACTATTTCATGCCAACCGACGCGGTAATGCTTGTGGTCTCTTCGATACATCGGATTTTCCGTTCGAATTTTTCCTCGACAAATATACTTTTTTGTACAATAATAGTCCAAGGCGTTTGGACAATTATACGAGATCCAAATGCAGTAAAAACGGGATAAAATTGCCACCGTATTAAGTGGTAAAAAAAAACGATTCTTGTCGTGAAAATAAATTGCGTCGCGACTATGCACGAAACCAATTACTGAACTATGTCAACAAAACGCGCCATAGACGTCGACGATAAAACGCCGGGTTCGCGAATCCTTCACATTATTTATAGTTAGCGGGACGTAATGCAAGACCAAATTAGATCTATCACCCTTCTATGCAAACTTTGGTTCATTCATAAATATAAAATGTGCTTCCGTTCCCGCTCACAGAATCGCGGGCGATTATATTTCTCTTTTTTGTCACCCCTTTCCAAGCCTGAAAATTAACGATACCTCTTTAATTATCTTCGAGATCTATCTTGTTTTCGCGCGCTTGCATTATTCAGTGGGAATTTGCTCTCCCCCCCCCGGTTCGCCGAGCACGCTGAGACGAAAAAGCAAAACACGGAGTGCCAACAGCTGAGAGGTATAAGAGGAATCTTTTGATCGATGCCACCCTTCAAAACGTATTTATTCAAGTGAAAATGAGTCCTTTCGGAAATAAATAAACAGCTGAATATACGGTGGAAAGGTTCTGGTTACTTGCGATTCATCCTGTCACGTTCCAACCACAGTGAAATTAACTCAAAAACAATTACCACCTGGGATAGCATTGAAAATTCAACAAATTCCATAGACGTATTTTATATATACATATATTGTACAATAAATATATAACCATTTCGTAGAACGCTGTTGCCGTACGTATACAGAAAGACAATTCATCACTTCAATGATCGCCACTGGATTTCTATGCAATGGACAAAATTCTCTTTTTTTCCATTCAGCTCAATCACCTTTAGTTTTTTTTCCCTCGCTGTCTTTTATATATTGGGCATATGAGAAGTGTAGCGACGAATGACGGAATTAAAAGACACTGTCAACATCGAGCTTTTTCGATGCAAGCGATGATACCTCACCATGTGCGTATAATGGATAATTGTTTGCTTATTTTTTTCACATCCTCTATTCGCATTCGCATTCTTTATTCGATAAATTGTCGAGCATAAACATATTTTTCATATATAAGGTTGCGATGTAACACTTTAATGACTAGAGTAGTGACTGTGAAGTATCCACACGGAACAGCCACCTTCTTTCCAGTAGACTTTTTTTTTATATACGAGTACATTTTTTACAAGCTGAAACGGAGTGATTTTCAACATTCTCTCCCCTCGTATCGTAGCCCCTGAATTGAAAAGCTTTTGAATTTCTTCCCCGATGCGTACACGTAATAAATTATCTTATCTAACGGATTCGCGAACGTTTCGTTTTTCGCTTTTTTTTCTAATACACCATTGACACGTTTAATTGTTTTCGCAATTGTTTAATTTGCGCTCGGCAAATGCGAAGCTTTCGCGAAGGAAGTGGTGCAATTTCACTTGCATATAGATTCCGAATGATAATAATAATAATAATAATAATAATCACAATAATAATAATAAATCTTTTTTTAATAGTAAAAAGATGTAATAATCGAGAGTCCGCGTTCTTTAGTTTTTCACTTGTAGGAAGATGTGTGAATGTCGAGAGGGACGAGAACGGACACGATGCGGGTGAGTGAAAAGAAAAAGTGGAAAATCGTAAACGACACATGTCAACATATATCAATATATATATATATATATATATATATATATATATATATTTATATATCGGGGCTGGGATATAGAGGATGAATATTTGCAATTGCTGGCGAATTAAATATATTGTTATTCATTCATTTATTCATTCATTTAATATAACGTGACGGATTGATGTCTTGCGGCAAGGGTGAGGACGAGAAGGACGAAAAGCTGCGTTGTGTACGTTCATCTAGCGCCGTCTTCCGAAGCGAAGGAACACGTGATCGACATCCTGGCGCTTTACGCCGCTGTCCGGAAGTGGTAAGTTTTGTTGGATCACTGGAACTTAAGTTGTATTCAACGTTACAAATTACGAAAGGTGACGATGCATGAGTACACTAGGGAAAAAAAATATCCATAAAATGTTCAACTTTTGATGCAAAATTAGCGATATTCATCCATATAAAATCTCATTAACACATACGAACAAATTCGTAGCCGGCGGTGTTTGTGTGTGAAAAGTTTATATGCAGCAAGTAGTTTTGAGTTCAATCCCGATTACAGTCTTTGTTATTTTTTACAAGCATTCCATGTTATTACGTACAAACTCGTAAACTAGTAAACTACTAGTAAAATCAATTAAAGACTAAAAAGTAGAAAGTAATTTATTTTCACGAAACAAGCTTTTATTTAATGTACTAAAAAGTAGAAAATATTTTTTATTTGCCAAGTCACCTATACGTGACTATAAACAAAAGCTTGGGGCGCTTTAAATTCTGACGTATAATCATTAATTTACCTAAATCTCTTAACACGTCAACTCTATTTAATTTACTGTGAAACAACCTTAGATTTCTTAAATAAAAATCCTGCAACTGAGTATAAACGTTTGATAATCACTTTTTTCTCTAATTACTATTATGCCAATTTAAATACGGCTAATGAAACTGAATTATTCAAATTTATTGAACATTTAAAAAGTAGAACGCCCTAAGCTTTTATGTATGGTCATATATAGGTGACGTGGTGTAAAAATTATTTTCGACCTTTTGGTATATTAAATAAAAACTTGTTCTTTAAAAAAATTCATTTTTACATGTAAATTTTGCTTCTCCGAATGAGTGCGCAGATCGAGATACACGATTTGTCGTGTAAAAATATCCGATGGCGAGTTTTATGTATTTAGGGAGGAACTTTTCCTTTCGAAATTTATTACTAGTTGGAAAACTCTAAATCGCGATTACGTTGGATTTTCCTTTGATTTTTGAGTGATTGTGCTTCGTTTTTTATCAATTTTTCCGGATGCCAATTACCCGAATAAAAGGGTTTTCATGAAAAAAGTTCCATATTAAGTACCAATCTATTAATTCTAATTTTATACGACCACCTCCCCCCTCCCCCGTCGCACCGTGAACCGTAGCTATTCCCTTACACCAATAATGCCTGCAAGGTAAGAGCTTCGCCACAGGGGGGGGGGGGGTCAGGGGCCAGCTGCCACCCCCTAGACGAACGAAAAAATGTATATCGGATTCGGCAACCGATCAGGAATTAGCCGGGAAACAACCGGAAAATTACCATGAAAATCATCAGGAAGTGACGATGAAAGGGATCAGAAAATTGCCGAGAAATGGGAAGCGACCTGATGGTACAGTGGCAGGGCTCTGCATAGGAAATAAACCGGCGACTCGATAGGAAAATGATCAGGCAGTGGAAGGGCTCTTGACGATGTACCCGAGTGAAATAGATAGGATTAGACGGGGCTGATACTTATTATTTCACAAGTATGCCGAAATGGAACGATGGTAACTCGGTTACGCGAAACACTACGCTTGAAGCCACCTGGCGGATTTTTGGCGAAATACAATTCTGGTAATGTCTTCCTGGACAGAACATTCATATTTCCTGACAAGGCGACCTCTATCTTAAAGATCACGAACCACTTGCTAAACCGTTTGCCCCATCGAGGCGGCAAACCAGTTTAGGAATACATTTTTGTTAGTAATTTTCATGATTTTTTCGACTGGGAATGAATAGATAGAATTTATTCAAACTTTGGGAATATTTGATACATATTCTCGAACAAATATTTAAATTTTTCGAAGTGTTCCCTCTGAAAATATGGAACATATCACCTGCCGCCCATCTATGGTCGCCATCGGACTTTGCTGTATATGTATACTCTGAAGGTCATAGTTTTCGTCGGAAATCAATACGGTTTAAATATTACTTTGAGAAGATGCCTTCCTTCCATATGAACCTAACTTCGACCAATAATTGAAAATTCCATTTTTTAGTAGAACTCAAGAAAAAGGGTATAATTTTTGCCATTATTTTATAACGTTTCTTGCTATAAAAAATATACTGTAAACCATGATATTACCCCAAAATTAGGTTCATATAGGGCGTAATTATATAAAGAAACTATCACTTTATAAAATTATAGGTCGGAAACTTTTTGAGCACGAGTGTACACATATTGAAAAAAGTCATTTCGAGAACAATGTGTTTAAAGAAAAATTAGCGAAAACAAAAAATTCAAGGCAGTAATAAATGATTTACACTACTTTAGGAATATATTCTTCAATAGTTTTACTAACAATGTAGGGAATTGAAAAATTAGATTTTTTGAGTCATACAAACTGGTTTCCCGCCTTAAGGAAAGTTTCCACTTTGTTGGGCAGAATTTTCCTATTTTTTTACTTTGCCGTATCATAAACAACCAATGAAGAGGAAGGTGAACTCTATGGTCTGGCATAGCAGATTAGGTGCAAGTATGAAACTTTTCATATTATTCGCACATAAACTTCAGCTTAATTTTAAAGGCGTTTTTCTCGAAACCACGTTTTCCAAGTCTGCGGCAGTGCGCCTAGACGCCCTAGATGAGAAATCGTTATGCAATTTGGCAGGGACATGTACAACAAACGTCTTCATCAGTTGAACTAGAATTATCCAAAAATATTCAAACGCTTTCATTTTATGAACAAAAAATGCAAAATTTCTTGGTAAAAAACTAAACTTCCCCTTCGATCGCTCACTGACTTTTTATTTGTCAATTTTTCTTCTTGATTATATTTCGACTTATACACAATATTGTTCTCCTCTTTTGGGCTCCTCCCACACAATATTCTACTCCTCTATTGGGCTCCTCTCACTCTCAGTACCATTTTTATCAAACTTAAACAAATATTATCACGTTCAATAAAGACCGCTTAGTAAACCAAACTTCAACATTCTATATTTAATACTTTTTCGCATAAAATAATGGTGAAAAATCTAACTTTTTTGGCCCAACAAAGTAAAAACCTCCTTTAAATAATTTGATTATTCGTTATGTTCAAATAAATACTAATTTTAATACCGGTGTTTATGATGAGCATTTCTATTCTCTTAGATTATCATTGATGAAGATAATGCGTGTAATAGTGAATAGAATCACAACAGATGTATTGGTTTCATCCTAATGAATTATAAATATCTTTGACGAGGTAAATAGCAAAGCAACTTTATGCAGTTTTTTAAGTCAGGCTTCAGTTTTCAGAAAATGTCAATGTTCCGGCCGGTCATTCGTTTATTCTTTTGACGAAAATGTCAATCACATTTTGGTATAATTGCGGACTAATTTCATTAATGGTGCGTCCAATTGCTTCCTTGAGCTCCGGAATGGTCTGTGGATGATTGACGTACGTCTGTGGATGATTGACGTACACTTTTCCTTTCAGAAAGCCCCAAAGAAAGGAGTCCCATGGCGTCAAATCGCACCTTTATTTAATACGCCTTGTATTAAAATTAAAATATTCGTACTCTTCAAATAAATAATACGTTTTGTTAAGGATGTTGAGTCCCTAAGAAAAACGTTAATGTTAATTGTTCAATAAACAGCTTCTTAATCGTCATGAAATTTTTACACGACTTCAGAATTCTATCATCGTTACTTCAACCTCCTTAGGGGTTGAAATAAAAAATGATAAGAAAATTCTGAAAATTTGGTATGTTTTTGTATGAAGTATTCAAGAGGTCGTGTTAAAATTTCACGACGATTTAGAAGCTCGTTATTAAAAAAATAACATTTTGTTAAGAACAATTTTTAAAAGAAATAAAAAAAATTGATCAATACACTTCGTTTTGTTTCCGTTGCTTTCAGTATATTGTAGATATTACAAAATTGAGAGGTCAACAAAAAAACTTATTGCAAAGTTACGTCAGTTTCCATAAGACAACATTTAATTTGTGAATGTTAATTGTTCAATAACGAGCTTCCTAATTGTCGTGAAATTTTTACACGACCTCTGAAATACTTCATACAAAAAGGTACCAAATTTTCAGAATTTTATTATCATTTGCGATTTGGGACTCAACATCCTTAAGAAATTGAAATATCTCGTAATCTTAAGACACGCTTTATTTTCGAGTAAGAAATCAAACACACGCCCTGCCCTGCAGAAAGTCGTTTCTCTCAATTGCGAAAGATTTTTGAGGAATGCTAAAACCCAAATGACTTTTGACGTCCAGGCGTGCGACGTTTCGCGTTAATACGTCCCGACGGAAATACCAAGATCAATATATGTACCTTTGTCATCGATGTAATTCTCCATTGCCGAACCGAGCTCGTATATGGTCGAGAGTGCCATGCAGACCTTGCGAATTCTCGGGGGTACCTCGTCGAGAAGTCTCGGGTTGCATTGGGCTGGTAGCATTCCCATTACCCGGTCTGTCATCGTGGCAATAACGACCACCGAGACAACCGCCATGATACACGCGTTGAATCTCATTTCTGCAAACAAAAAATTCCGAACAAACTTTTTCACAGACGTATGTAACGGCATATACATATGCATTCTTTAAACGTTTTTTTTTCTTTTCGACTGACAATTCGTTGCTTTCGTTTCCTGCGTATTCGCTTTATGGTTAACACGCCCTTTCTGAAAATGTTGAATGCACATACGTTGCAAAAAAACCACTTGGGCTGACTCAATCCGTCACTGGGCGATACCAGGGAATTATTTATAAAAAAAGAACAGAGTTTGACATTATTCCAAGAATTATTTATTTAATCGAACCAACGAATACTCGGTATAAACAAATATTCTGATGTTCCATCACAATATTTCATTTTTTTCTCTCTGCGCAAAGATAGCGAACTTAAAGGCATAGAAGATGGAACTTTTTCGCTTTTAATGATTCAAGGCATGCCGCGGATGCTAATTGGATCGATGCCGCCCTCATTTGACTGATATATATACGGCAAAATCGTATTTTCCGTTACAAACCGCTTGATAATAGTTGTTATGGAAACATGCCGTAAATATTCTCGTCGCGAACTCACGAGGGCGATACGTGGAACACGACGATATAGGTAACTTGACTGCTTTACGATCCAACCCTGGAATATAGCGGAGATCGCCAAAGCAGTGTGTTCACTACAATGGGTTCCTGGTCACATTGCTATTTGTTAGATTTGGCGATGTTGTCGATGTTGGGATATACACTTACATTGATGAAAAATCCATTTCGTTTTTTTTTACTTTAAACGATAGAACTATATATGTAGACTATTTTCTCAAAGTTTCAAAGCTAAATTTGAAAAACTTCGAATGTTACAGCCCGTCAACGCTGTGCCTTACCGCTCGGATTCGGAGCGGGCGTAAACGTCAAACGCGTTTTTCTCAAAACCGCATTTTCGAAATTCGCGTGCAGGATTACTCAAAAACTTTTAAGCCGATTGCCTTGAAACTTGGTAGAAATAATGATGATATCGTTACCTTCTACTTGACGAGAATTGTTTTTGAAAAATTTGAAAAAAAAACGACTTTTCTAATTCAAATTGTACAGAAATTTCGCGTCAAATGTTGATTTTTTTGCCAATGCGTGCCAATCTCTTGAATTTGCATTTTCTTCATTTCAATTACTGTCAAAAGTAAACTCTACAGGTTCTGACTGAAAAAATGTTTGAATTTTTTTGCAATTCAAAGTCTACGGGAAGCTAGACTGCACGCCGATTCGCAGCTCGCGCGGCAACCTTGCTGCAACTCTCTGCCACAGCTCCGCCATTTGATAATAAATGAATGTAAACATTTTTTTTTGTATACTGAAACATACTATTAATGTACACCTACACTTTGTTATATGTAGAATAATTATTTCTCAGTTTAAAAAATCCCTTAAAATTGCGCCATTTTTTCCGTCTAAATATATATCCCGCCTTAAGTCCGAATCGCACATGTCTTTCTTCTACTCTCCTAACGCACGACCGGGCTGAATATCCACTTTAGGTTTTTCTTTTCGTGAAATTGATCCTTGATTATTTAAACCACAGTGCATGAATTTCTTACTTTTTTATTTAATAAGAAATAATAAAACCCAAGGACTAAGTTGCCTCGAAGTTTAGCGGATGCGCAAAATTAAATCCAAGCAAAACCTTTTTTTTATTCCTCCACGGTGATGATCTATTTATGAGCTTTGAGACTACGGATCCATCCGTAATGTTATTTCGCTGATAGCCTTATTTGTTTCAATTTGATCAAAATGCAACAAAACAATTTCCAAAATCGATGCCGAGATAAGATTCGTTGTGTTTTGTAAAAGTTTAGCTAGCTCCGCCAAAGGGAATTGTATATCGGAGGCAATACGGGTTCGGCCGACCTCTTAATGAGAATTTTTTTAAATATTAATAATAATTGAAAGTATCACAATAAGTACCGAAAGTAATATTATATATATATTACTCAAAAGTATTATATATATATATATAGTATAATATAATAGTATAAGTGATAAGAGTATTAAAGAGGAAGTATTCAGCAACCCTTTAAAAAAGAATCATTCGCGAGGGTCCTGTGCT